>OU342744.1:105788085-106359115 GCA_910589775.1 Avena eriantha
AGCTCTTTCCGCCAAACCCGCGTAGAAACGATTCAAGGACGCCCACCAGGCACTTTCGTGCAGGTGGAAAACGAAGTAATACCGTTACACAACAGATCTCGATGGGACCCATAGAACATATATATACAGCACCGACTCCATGAGTCAAGAATACAGATATACAATACAAAGATCCAAATCACCTTGAAAACGATAGAACGTCCAGCTACGGACAAGATGCAAATGGGGCTAAGAGCCCTGAAGAATAACCAATGGCGTCCATAACCCTGCCCAGGCCAAGCCGGAAGGGTAACCCTGCTAACGACGTCGATCTCAAACCTGCTAAGTAGTGGCCAGTTTTAATCACCATTCCGTTGTAGTTGGAACATTTACTAGTCAGATATAATTGTCCTGAGGAATCCCAAACCCAACGGCTTTTGACACTTTTATCACATTCCATTGAAGGTACAATACTTACTAGGCAGGTATAGTATGACACAGATCACCACAGATCCACCAGTTGTTGGTATTTTTATTATCCATTCCATTGTAGTGAAGCTGAATTACTAGTCACATATTAAGTCAAATTTATAGCACTACTTTAGTTATGTTTGTCTATGATCGAGATACTGTGCTCCAGGTCGTCCATAACCGCGGACACGGCTTTCAGAAAGTTTTACCCTGCAGGGGTGCACAAATAGCAACACACACTCGATCAACCTCGGAAAAACCAACTCAAAACCTAACGAGGCATTCACGACAAAGCGATCACATGATTCAGAAATATTTCAGGAGGCCACCCCACTAAGCTACCCGCAACGAAGTTGGCCAGCTCCGGAACGGACCCAGGGTTTGCGACGACGGCTGTAAACGACTGGGAACCCGAAAGTGTGACTGGGCTTGTCGATACCGCGAAAACATGGCGCGATCCAAAACAGTACAGGTGCTCCACGCACAATCTTAAATAAAGCAGTAAAGCATGGCATAAGTACATGATAGTAATAAAGCCCCAAACTACTTTGTGGCCCCAAGAAATAGAAATGAATCAAGCTCTGGCTCAAGGGGGTCCATAAGGCCTCCCGGATGTGGATAGTGCGAAAAATCAAGGAACAGGTATCAAGTACTCGGGGTCCTACGGGACACAAGTGAGCGTGGAAGAACCAAATAACATCTATTGCCCACCGATGCCTCTGCATTAGTTATATCTATCATTTTAATAGTTGTGTTTTAAGTCATGATCAGCTCCACCAATAAGCATCTCCACCAATACGCATCTGCCAGCATTTCAATAACTGCGGTACTTGTCAACACGAGATCGCACCTAAGCACGCAACTACGACTCGCATGGCCATCTATCTACCAAGCACAGGTAATAGGAGGTGTCCAAGGCAATATAGAGGCTGCGCAGGATATAACTGGGGTACGGAAACTAAAGCATCGTGACACGGATAGCAATAGATCAACAGGAGGAAATAAAGACTATAAATGCAAAATAGGTAGAAGGGGGAGAGATGCTCGCCTGGGAAACACTGTCGAAGGTTCATATTCGTAGAACTTGTCGATACTCGCATCAACTCATTGGCCTAATCCGCGGAGAAGCAAACACTAGAAGGAACACCGGATGCAATATTTAATATTACGGCAGAAGATCCGGCATGATTATGATATGATGCAGATGCGGTGCAATTAGGCAGTATTAAGCGGAACCGGGGTCCCGACAATTAATTAATAGGTTCAAGTTATTTAACTACCCCGCAATTTAAAAGTTGTATTAATAGGGCGAAACATGGCATCGGTTCGCTATACCAATTTAAATAGAGTCCGGAATAAGTCAAAGATATCCCGCATATCAACTCCATATTTAATTATGAGATGAATCGGCATAATGCCCCCAACCCACATGATGCGATGCGAATATGAACCATTTATATGCAACAAGTATATATCATATATTATAAAAATAGGGGTCTCGGAAAAGGAAATCACATGTGGTTCCGAAGATCTTGGGTTCCAGGGTTTGACGGTCTCGGCGAGATCGGAGAGGAAGAAGATAGCTCCAGGGTTCGGTGGTGGCGTGCCATGAAGAAGAACTTGTCGAACCGTGGGGGCGATCTTGCCGGTCTTCTATTGGCACCATGCACATCCCTCGAAACCATCGGCATGGAGCCGGTCTTGTCGGCGCGGAAGAACTTGTCGGAATCCTCGGTTCATGCGGCTCCTCGAGGCGAACTTGCCTATGGGTCGGAGCGGAGATCTTGTCAGTGGTTCTTGTCTTCGGAGGTCTTGGCTTTCCATTTCAACGGCCTTTAGGTCTGGTCTTGCCCTTAGTGGCGGACTTGTAGCTGCGGGATGGTCTTGGTAGAAAACATCTTGTCATCCGCATGGTTCTCGACGGTGTCCCTCAGGTGGCATCGCACCACTCCATCCACCAATAGCTCACAACACATCACGTCAACTCAAGCACTAGAGAGGACTAGCAGTAGCAGCAAGGTCGGTACCAGGCTGATACCCGCATAAACTTGGACCAAGGAGCTTGAGCGTCTGAAGGCAGGGAACCTCCTGGAGGAAGGAGAGACGAGGCGGCCCGAGGCGCTCTTGCGCGAGCACGAGGAGGACGACGGGCGCGGTCCAGGGAGGAGTCGAACCGGGAGGAGGCAGAGGCGGCGACCGGAGGCGGGGAAGAGGGGAGGCGCAGGCGGCGGCCATGGCGCCTGGCGGCGGCTGAGAGGGGGCGCGGAGACGGGGGCTCCAAGGCCTGCCCACAGCGGCGGGGCTGCACGGTGCTCGGGGCGGCGACAATCGAAGCAGGCTCGGCGGCGGGGAAGGTCGGCAAGGTGAGGGGCCGGGGCGGAGACGGGCGAGGCCGGCGGTGTCCGATGGGGTGGGGGTCGAGGCGACGATGGAGAGGAGGGAGGCCGGCGAGAGGGACGGCGAGGAGGCCGATAGAGCTTACGGGCGAGGGAAAGGGCGCAGGCGGCGACCGGAGCTCGGCCAGAGGCGCGGGCCAGTGGTGGCGACCGGAGGAAGGAGGCGGGGGAAGCTCTTGTCGGCGGGGTTCCGGCTCTGGGCGGTGGATCGGGGCTGGCGTCGAGGGATCGTGGGGAGGAAGACGGGAGAGAGGAGGGAGGTGCGCCTGGGGCGGGGGAACCAAGGCCGAGCGGGGGCGGTCGCGCGGGCGCGTGAGGGGCGGAGAGGAGAGAGGAGGTGGGCAACATGGAAGGGTTGGTGGCCCTGAGGGCGCGGGGCCAGGGGATGGTGTGCGGGAGTGGGTTGGCGGTTGGTGGCCCTGGGCGACGCGGGAGTGCGCGCCCAGGTGGCAGGGTGGGGCCCGACTCAGTCGGTGAGCAGGGGTGCTGGGCGGGAAAAGGGGAGGGAGTTGGGGTGAGGCGTCGTCATGCGCGTGTGTGGTGTGCGTGTGTGGCGTGGGTGTAGGTAGGGAGAAGTGCCCAGGTGGCAGCGGGGTGTGAGGTGGCGACGAGGGGTTGGTCGGGGTGAGGTGGAGGGTGGCTGGGTAGGATTAGGGGTAGGTAGGATTAGGGCTAAATATTTTTTAGACTAGGGTTTGGAGGTGGCCGGCCGGGCTTTCGGGCCTGGCTGGCTGCCTCCCAAAAATAATGCAAACTTTTATTTTTAATTTAAAATAGACTTTTGTAAATAGTTTTTAGACAAATAAAAGACTCGGAAATGACCGGAGTTTTGATTTGAAATTAAGACGGGAAATATTTAGAAAACAAAACTAGGCTTTTAGAAAATAGTTTTAGACAAACAAATGCATGATGACATGACGATGCTCAAATGCAATGTGGCATGATGACATGAGCATGCGGTCATGATGATGCAATGCACAAAAACACCGCGATTTTCTAGTAGTGGTTTTAGCGGGATGCCACAATTCGACACCACTAATAATGGATCTCGCCCTCGAGATCCGCCTCATGGTACCGGGAAGAAGTCGGCGATCTGAATCTTCACACTTCATGTAGATCCTCGCGACACCACTAACAGGAGGTCGTTATCCGTGATCGTCGAGAGGACACTCCAGTAACAAAGGTCGAAGGTAGAGGTATCAACAAATAAAGCCACCTCTAGCTTCCGTTGACGGGGGTAAAATTGCTGGATCCACCGATTCAATGTACAAGAGCGAATGATAAGAGTAGTCGGATGGTGATCAGTCCATTGCGCACCCAAACCATTACTCTGCACACGAATAGGAGAATTATGCAACCAACTCTCGGAATCAGACTGAAGATCTCGACAAACGAGGTTCGGAAACAAAGGTGGAATGCAGGCTCTGCATCGGATCTGGCATAGAAGATGTCGTCGCATCGGAAAACACCGAAAGTCACAAGAAGGAATATAGAGAAGTCCAACAGATGAAGGATTCCTCAGATAACACGAAGACCGAATGTAGCAACACCATTACCAAAGGAGGAAGCGAAACCCTGAAGGTACGACGGAAACCCAGCCACGAGAAATCCTGGACTAGAAGAAGGTAAGAGAGCAGATTCAAAACACGCAGAGGTAAGAGGAGAACAGTAGAGGGGTAAGGAGTAAAATCAGACCTAATCAGATCTATCCAACCAATTTTGCAAAAATAGTTTTGACACTCTACTTCGGCCGTTAGCTAGGTTATCCTACAGGCTGGACTTGTGGGGTATCGTAACTGCTGAGCTCTGATACCACTCTGTAACACCCTTAAATCGGCCCTATGCAAGTTTTAGCTCTTTCCGCCAAACCCGCGTAGAAACGATTCAAGGACGCCCACCAGGCACTTTCGTGTAGGTGGAAAACGAAGTAATACCGTTACACAACAGTCCTCGATGGGACCCATAGAACATATATATACAGCACCGACTCCATGAGTCAAGAATACAGATATACAATACAAAGATCCAAATCACCTTGAAAACGATAGAACGTCCGGCTACGGACAAGATGCAAATGGGGCTAAGAGCCCTGAAGAATAACCAATGGCGTCCATAACCCTGCCCAGGCCAAGCCGGAAGGGTAACCCTGCTAACGACGTCGATCTCAAACCTGCTAAAACAAAAGGGGTGCCGACAAAGGGCAAAGGAAAAAGAGGAGCGTCAGTACTGAGGCCAGTACACGGCGAGGCTAGAATTCGGCGGCTCTCGCCTACATAGGTATGGTGGGCTGAAGCGGCAGCGCAGCGGCACTATACAACCTATAGAGACTCGATACAACTGGCGGTTATCAGAGAGGGATAAGAAATACCTATTCGGATCCAACCTGACGCTAACACCAAACAAACCCATCCTGGTGTTTCCCCCTCGAGACCAAACGAGGAAGTCGAACCAAGGAAGACACACAGTTGGCAATTTTACTCATTCTGTTATAGTTGAAGCTCTTACTAATCAGATATAGATATCATGAGTCGTCCTGAAGCATAAGTAGTGGCCAGTTTTAATCACCATTCCGTTGTAGTTGGAACATTTACTAGTCAGATATAATTGTCCTGAGGAATCCCAAACCCAACGGCTTTTGACACTTTTATCACATTCCATTGGAGGTACAATACTTACTAGGCAGGTATAGTATGACACAAATCACCACAGATCCACCAGTTGTTGGTATTTTTAGTATCCATTCCATTGTAGTGAAGCTGAATTACTAGTCACATATTAAGTCAAATTTATAGCACTACTTTAGTTATGCTTGTCTATGATCGAGATACTGTGCTCCAAGTCGTCCATAACCGCGGACACGACTTTCAGAAAGTTTTACCCTGCAGGGGTGCACAAATAGCAACACACACTCGATCAACCTCGGAAAAACCAACTCAAAACCCAACGAGGCATTTACGACAAAGCGATCACATGATTCATAAATACTTCAGGGGGCCACCCCACTAAGCTACCCGCAACGAAGTTGGCCGGCTCCGGAACGGACCCAGGGTTTGCGACGACGGCTGTAAACGACTGGAAACCCGAAAGTGTGACTGAGCTTATCGATACCGCAAAAACGTGGCGCGATCCAAAACAGTACAGGTGCTCCACGCACAATCTTAAATAAAGCAGTAAAGCATGGCATAAGTACATGATAGTAATAAAGCCCCAAACTACTTTGTGGCCCCAAGAAATAGAAATGAATCAAGCTCTGGCTCAGGGGGGTCCATAAGGCCTCCCAGATGTGGATAGTGCGAAAAATCAAGGAACATGTATCAAGTACTCGGGGTCCTACGGGACACAAGTGAGCGTGGAAGAACCAAATAACATCTATTGCCCACCGATGCCTCTGCATTAGTTATATCTAGCATTTTAATAGTTGTGTTTTAAGTCATGATCAGCTCCACCAATAAGCATCTCCACCAATACGCATCTGCCAGCATTTCAACAACTGTGGTACTTGTCAACACGAGATCGCACCTGAGCACGCAACTACGATTCGCAAGGCCAGCTATATACCAAGCACAGGTAATAGGAGGTGTCCAAGGCAATATAGAGGCTGCACGGGATATAACTGGGGTACGGAAACTAAAGCATCGCGACACGGATAGCAATAGATCAACATGAGGAAATAAAGACTATAAATGCAAAATAGGTAGAAGGGGGAGAGATGCTCGCCTGGGAAACACTGTCGAAGGTTCATATCTGGAGAACTTGTCGATACTCACATCAACTCATCAGCCTAATCCGCGAAGAAGCAAACACTAGAAGGAACACCGAATGCAATATTTAATATTACGGCACAAGATCCGGCATGATTATGATATGATGCAGATGCGGTGCAATTAGGCAGTATTAAGCGGAACCGGGGTCCCAACAATTCATTAATAGGTTCAAGTTATTTAACTACCCCGCAATTTAAAAGTTGTATTAATAGGGCGAAACATGGCATCGGTTCGCTATACCAATTTAAATGGAGTCCGGAATAAGTCAAAGATATCCCGCATATCAACTCCATATTTAATTATGAGATGAATCGGCATAATGCCCCCAACCCACATGATGCGATGCGAATATTAACCATTTATATGCAACAAGTATATATCATATATTATAAAAATAGGGGTCTCGGAAAAGGAAATCACATGTGGTTCCGAAGATCTTGGGTTCCAGGGTTTGACGGTCTCGGCGAGATCGGAGAGGAAGAAGATAGCTCCAGGGTTCGGTGGTGGCGTGCCGTGAAGAAGAACTTGTCGAACCGTGGGGGCGATCTTGCCGGTCTTCTATTGGCACCATGCACATCCCTCGAAACCATCGGTATGGAGCCAGTCTTGTCGGCGCGAAAGAACTTGTCGGAATCCTCGGTTCATGCGGCTCCTCGAGGTGAACTTGCCGATGGGTCGGAGCGGAGATCTTGTCGGTGGTTCTTTTCTTCGGAGGTCTTGGCTTTCCATTTCAACGGCCTTTAGGTCTGGTCTTGCCCTTAGTGGCGGACTTGTAGCTGCGGGATGGTCTCGGCAGAAAACATCTTGTCATCGGCACGGTTCTCGGCGGTGTCCTTCAGGTGGCATCACACCACTCCATCCACCAACAGCTCACAACACATCGCGTCAACTCAAGCACTAGAGAGGACTAGCAGTAGCAGCAAGGTCGATACCAGGCTGATACCCGCATAAACTTGGACCAAGGAGCTTGAGCGTCTGAAGGCAGGGAACCTCCTGGAGGAAGGAGAGACGAGGCGGCCCGAGGCGCTCTTGCGCGAGCACGAGGAGGACGACGGGCGCGGTCCAGGGAGGAGTCGAACCGGGAGGAGGCAGAGGCGGCGACCGGAGGCGGGGAAGAGGGGAGGCACAGGCGGCGGCCATGGCGCCTGGCGGCGGCTGAGAGGGGGCGCGGAGACGGGGGCTCCAGGGCCTGCCCACAGCGGCGGGGCTGCACGGTGCTTGGGGCGGCGACCATCGGAGCGGGCTCGGCGGTGGGAAAGGTCGGCGAGGTAAGGGGCCAGGGCGGAGACGGGCGAGGCCGGCGGTGTCCGATGGGGTGGGGGTCGAGGCGACGACGGAGAGGAGGGAGGCCGGCGAGAGGGGCGGCAAGGAGGGAGGCCAGCGAGAGGGGCGGCGAGGAGGCCGACGGAGCTTGCGGGCGAGGGGAAGGGCGCAGGCGGCGACCGGAGCTCGGCCAAAGGCGCGGGCCAGTGGTGGCGGCCGGAGGAAGGAGGCGGGGGAAGCTCTTGGCGGTGGGGTTCCGGCTCTGGGCGGCGGATCGGGGCTGGCGTCGGGGGATCATGGGGAGGATGACGGGGAGAGAGGAGGGAGGTGCGCCTGGGACGGGGGAACCAAGGCCGAGCGGGGGCGGTCGCGCGGGCGCGTGAGGGGCGGAGAGGAGAGAGGAGGTGGGCAATGTGGAAGGGTTGGTAGCCCTGGGGGCGCGGGGCCAGGCGATGGCGTGCGGGAGTGGGTTGGCGGTTGGTAGCCCTGGGCGACGCGGGAGTGCGCGCCCAGGTGGCAGGGTGGGGCCCGACTCGGTCGGTGAGCAGGGGTGCTGGGCGGGAAAAGGGGAGGGAGTTGGGGTGAGGCGTCGTGCGCGTGTGTGGTGTGCGTGTCTCGTGGGTGCAGGTAGGGAGAAGTGCCCAGGTGGCAGCGGGGTGTGAGGTGGCGACGAGGGGTTGGTCGGGGTGAGGTGGAGGGTGGCTGGGTAGGATTAGGGGTAGGTAGGATTAGGGCTAAATATTTTTTATACTAGGGTTTGGAGGTAGCCGGCCGGGTTTTCGGGCCTGGCTGGCTGCCTCCCAAAGATAATGCAAACTTTTATTTTTAATTTAAAATAGAATTTTGTAAATAGTTTTTCGACAAATAAAAGACTCAGGAGTTTTGATTTGAAATTAAGACGGGGAATATTTAGAAAACAAAACTAGGCTTTTAGAAAATAGTTTTAGAAAAACAAATGCATGATGATATGACGATGCTTAAATGCAATGTGGCATGATGACATGAGCATGCGGCATAATGATACAATGTACAAAAACATCGCAATTTTCTAGCAGTGGTTTTAGCGAGACGTCACAACCTGGCATAGCGATGGGAAGCAGTCGCGGCGACGATGAGAACTACCCGAACCTGCAGGCACAACATCGGATGGAAAGAGACGTGACAACAGGAACAGGGCACGGCGACAACAAGAGAACACGTGCCCTTAATTAGCCCTTCCTTTGATTTTCCCTTTTCAAATCCGATTTTAAGAAAAAAAATCAATTTTAGGCTCAAATCAATGGAATGTCTTGGCAATACTATATGACAAACACATTCTTGTGTCAAATTCCCTAACCAAGCACATAATGGAACATTCCAACATTCCAATTCCGCCATCCAAACGCTGAATGAAACCTTTGAACATCTTATTTTTTGGCACAAGATTCATACTTTAAACTTTCAAACTTGCACTACTAGGAAAAGGCATATCAGTGGCGCACGTTTTTTGAACTCTGTACTATTACCTCGTCACTAAATTTTATTTTTATGGCACATATTGAAATGCGCCACATAAATCTAAATTTCTATGGCGCATATTGCCAATATGCGCCACAATTGTTTTCCAAAATTCAAAAAAAAGCGGGCCAGATCTCAATTTTCTATGGCGCATATGGCCAATATGCGCCACAGATTATTTTTTTCAAATTTCAAAAAAAAATCTTGCTCTGACTAGAGGTGGTGGTGGTGGCTGGAGGAAGGCTAGGAGGAGTGGGTCGTTGGAGGTGGTGGTGGCCGGAGGAGAAGGAGGAGGAGGCCACTGGAGGTGGATGAAGGTGTCGCTGGAGATGATTGGAGGAGGAGGAGGCCGCCGAAGGTGGTGGTGGAGGAGGAGGAGGTCGCCGAAGGTGGAAAGAATGGGTCGCCGGAGGTGGTGGAGAAGGAGGAGAAGGAGGAGGTCACTTTGGTGGAGGAGGAGGAGGAGGAGGATGGAGGAGAAGGAGTAGGAGGTTATCAGGGTGGAGGTGGAGGTCGCCGGAGAGTGGAGAAGGAGGAGGGAGGAGAAGGAGAGAAGTGTGGAGGGAAGGAGAACTGGGAGGATAAAAAGGAAAAAAGAGAGGGAGAAGGGCACCAGCGGGATTTGAATCCCGCCCAACAACAATTATGTGGCGCATATTGGAGATATGCGTCACAAAATTGTCTCCCCTTTTTTCTTTTTTTTTTCAGGATTTTTTTTATTTTGGCCATAACTTTTTACTTTTTTCAAATTTGGGGATTTTGTAAATCCAGAACGGCCAAACCGTTGAATTCGAGTAGAAAATTTCGAGACGATCGTTTTGATAGGTTATACTTTTTTTTCCGATATTGTATGCAAAAGTTATGGGCGTTTTACCGTGTCATGACCTTTTTTGGAAAATATATCGAAATTTATGTTTTTTAATTTTCCCTAAAACTGTACCCGACATATAACTACATCTCAAAGAAAACATTTTTTCAAGTTTTTATCATTTTCATTTATTATTTACAAAACTGAAAAGGCAATCCAGGGGGTGGGGGTGGGATCTGTTTTCCACTTCCTGTGGCACATATGTCTATATGCGCCATAAAATAGTCACTTTCTGTGACGCATATAGACATATACGCCATAAAAATTTCTCCCACCTTATTTGGTTCTGGGTCCCATCAACTTTCTGTGACGCACGAAAAAATATGCGTGTATACCACGGAATTGTCAAATTTAAATGCCGCATATGTCTATATGCGCCATAGAAATAATTCTGTGAAGCATACCATTTGATATGCGCCACGGGAAGCATATCCATAGCCAGTTTCCCAGTAGTGTTGATATGCACAAATCTGCGTACATTCTCGACATGCATGATCTATGCCATAATTGTTTTATTTTTTTAGTATTTTTTTAAATTTTACTCTATGTAGGGTCCACGTGCACCCATGTACGCCCCTAGAGTACTTGCGGACTTGCGGTACCAGCATTTAGGTCAGTGTTTGGGATTCTTTTATTTACCACCCATGATTGTGAGTTCGTGTGACTCGCGCGGCAGGCAGGCCGGGTCGATCTCTCATGGTAGAATTTAGAGCGGTAGAACGGTTTTTCTTTTTTTTTTTAGGGGTGAGCGGTAGAACGGTTGGTCGCGAATCAGACAGGTGCGTACGTACTTTTACCGCGTCTCTGTCCTTTGAGAGGCCGGACAGAGCGGTCGTGCAATGACGATCGTGTAACGTAGTAGACCTTTGTAGCTTCTCCTTTTCCTGCGTCGCAAAATTACCTGACAAAGATTGCAGATTTTTTTTTGCATCTACGGGTGACTATCGATCGCATAGGACGGGTGCGTCTTCACTAGCTACATGGGCTGCTTAATCAGCGGTTAACCCTACGGAAGCAGAGACGTACGGGTCGAGCTGGCAGTGGGCCAGTGGCAAAACACAAGTAAAACCGCAATTAGCACGGAGTACAGCAGAGGACCCGGACCGAAAACTCATGGGAGGGCAGGAAAAACGAGAATGACAAACCAGCAATGCATGCGACGCGTACAGAACAGAAAGGTGTGGCTAAATGCAGAATCATATCGACAGGACAGGGGAATGAAACCCATTGATCGTTTCGGATTCAGAGAAGAGAGCGACCCAATTAATAAAGGTTGAGACTTTTAGGCCGTGTCCATGCATCCTTCACAGCCACACGCAGGGCCCGGCCTAGTTAGTAATCATGCCGCTACAAGTGCTACTCCTACTGTACTAAGTAACCCCTCCGACGCTGCCACCGCGTGGCGACGGGCCTGGCGCCGAAGGGGCTAGGGAGAGTAGATCGCGGCGGCAGTTCATTGGTGGCGGCTCAAGTCAGCGCTGGTGGTTCGGCTGCGAGCGTGGCCATGGCGGCGCCCCTGGTCGCGTGGCGGCGATGGCTCCCCCTGGGCGTAAAATCTGATCGTGGAGGTCGGCTTCTTGCAGCGGCTGGGCCGATGCCCGGGTCGTGTTGCGGTGACAGCTTCCCCATCGGGTATCGGCGCAAGGTGTGGCAGCTATGGTCTCCGCCATCGGCGCGACCTTTTGGTTGCCCGAAAGTGAGTGGGGAGGCGACATGATGCTTCTTGCTTGGGCCGATAGTCCGGCGAGGGCGCTTGGTTATTGCAGGCTTGTCTTCTCTTCCATCGGAGGGGGCGGGCGGCGGTCCTAGGGTTCCTTCAGTACAAAGACGAAGATCTGCTTGTTGCTTACACTCGTTGATCTGGCCTAGAGAGGCGGGTTATGGAAGGCTCCGCCGGTGAACTGTTGGGGTTCCGCGTATAAAAACAATAAATTTTACTCTACGCACCTGAACCCCTGAAGCTGCCAAGACCTATCTATTAGTAATACAGTAACGGGAGGGGCTTTTCGTGAACTTACCCTTGAAGACCGAAAAGCGTTGTCAACGCTCAGGAGCGCGTGGTTGATGTAGACGAGTCGAAGCCGACCTCAAGGTCGTGATGAAGTCCTTGCGCTTCTTGGCTCCAACGACTTGAGTGCCTCAAGTGCGACACCTCGCGGGGAGTTACACACTTCCGGTGCCTGACGATGACTCCCGCTTCCCCGATCCAACGGAAGTTGCGGAAGTAGAGCTCCCGAATCCGAATCCCACAGCGCGACGGCGCTCTGCGGTGAAGATGTCTCTGGCTCGCGCAGTCCAGACTTGGGACCACGGTCACGAGAGAGAGAGAGAGGGGGAGAGAGAAAATATCAATTAGAGGTCCTCCCAAAAGTGGGGAGACCTTTATTGATTATTGGTGTGTTTAATTTGGCCAAATACCCCCACTATATATAGGGGGAGGGGAGGTACTACCTCCCTGAAAGTCCCGGGGTGGGACTAAAGGAGAGGGAGGTGGGGAGAGGCGCCGCCGGCCACCCCCTCATGGGCCCCACGTGGGGAGCTGGCCTAATAGGGCCGCTATAAAGACCCAAACCTGGCTTGGTTTGAACCCCTGTGATTACAGTGCTAGTCCCTGGATCGAATAGCTAGCACCCACAGTTTAAGATGTAATATCAAGATACAAAGGTCATATTACATCGCAAGATCTAGAATATGAATACTTATTACAAACTCATAGCCATAGGCTATCTTATTACAAAGCAGCAGAAATACAAGTAAAGCATGGAGTCCTTCATCTTCATGTGCCACAGGCAAACATGTTGGGTGTAGACTCATAACCCCTATCATCAATCCTCACTCATCAATAGAATAACCTGCAACATGATAGGTTGCAACCACAAAAGGGTCAATACTTTGAATGTATTGGCAAGTGTCACAAGTTGGTGAATATAAGTGGGACTATCACTACATGCATATTTGGCTAAGTAGAGCTTGGGCTTATTTGCAGAAAGCAACATTATCCTATCTTTGCAAAATGGTTTTTGATCTTAAAACAACTTTCTGAACTCCTTGGCAAACTCCAAGTTCTTCTAATCTCTTGTTGTCACCATCAAGTTTTACTTTGAGAAATTAGAATGTCGAGATCTTCCATAGCTTCAGGCCTTAGTTGCTCAGAGTTGTCCATAACCGGGGACACGGATAAGTACTTAGATTTTAATCTTC
The DNA here is from genome assembly GCA_910589775.1 of Avena eriantha. NCBI lineage: Eukaryota > Viridiplantae > Streptophyta > Magnoliopsida > Poales > Poaceae > Avena > Avena eriantha. The sequence continues at coordinate 105,801,525 of OU342744.1, forward strand.
TGCAGAAGTTGTACACTTTACCCACAAGACACAATCTCGTCTTGACGCCACCAGTGGCCGCTGGATTAGTACTCACCAATATGGAGTACCGGCAGATCAAGAATGTGACAAAGTCTTTCCATAGAAGTCCTCCCAATACATAATGCCAGCACATCTACCAGGCACCAATGCAAGGATAAACCTCCAATGCATAATTCAAGTTAACCTGAAGAAGTACCAATGCATGGGTCTCCCACTATGTAATTGACTGGGCCAGAGCCCATTTGGCATGTGGCTGTACACGAAAGCCACTGTACGAGAAACATGTTCAATCTCTAAGTTTCTGGGTGGTGTTCTCCTAGTGCACACACGAAAGAGATAGCCATAGACATGGTTCCCTTCGTTGCCACCTTATTCTCAACTGAGTATCCACATTCCACCCAGGTGATTCGTTGAGTACTTGTTTTATTATATAAAACATATATTTTTCCAACACTTCATATAATCACAATATGGTATATTCCACCCTGAATCTATAGCAGGGCTAAGCATACTACCACTATGGTATTTCCACTAAGGAATATATAAAGGATATCCTAAGGATTTAGCATAGCATAGTATCATAGTAATCCTATCATGCATACTACAAAAATCTACTAAGTGTAATAAAAATAATAGGACATAGATGATAGTGTCACTTGCGTTAGTAGTTGGTGGTGTTGGTACACTCTTCGCAGTAACACACTTGACAATCCGAACAATCTATCAAACAAAATAACCAAGACAAAACATGCACAAGATCAACACTAATGGCAATACAAAAATCATGCAAAATATGCAAGCATGCAAGATGGCAATTTTTATTGTACAAATTGTTATAACAAAGGTTTTGAACACTACTAAGTGTTTTATGAACATTTTATAATTGCAAGATTACAAATGCAACCCTTTGTGCAATTGTAACCATTAGCAATAATTTCTAGTATTTGGAAAGGCCAAACTCACTAAATAATTTCCATGCTATTAGGTATTGTTAACCAAATTTATATTTTGGTCTTACTGGACAGAGGGTTCAATTTGCAATCCATAGCAAAAAGATTTACCCGAAAATAATTTACAAAACAATTTTTATGGGTAAAATACTCCTAAAAAGGTTCTGCCTAAAACTTCTATTTTACAGAAGCTAAAGGGTGAAATAATGCCTCAGCAGTGAAGCTCTCATTTTTCTGAATCCATAGATACCAGAATTGCATTTTTCTGATTTGTGGATCAAAAGTTATTGAATTTCTAAGTTTAATACAAATTCTGCCTATTTTCTAATTTAAACATACGCTCAGGCCTACGTGGCGTGTTCTTATTGGCTCGTACCGGTTCGGGCTTATCGGCAACATGGGCCGTTGGATTTTAAGTGGAAACGAGTGGATCAGATCGGCTGATACCGCTTCAGTAAGTGGTCTAATCTCAACCGCTGGTGACGGATCGGACGGCGCTCAGCGCATCGACCACGGACTGGCGGCGCTGGCGACGGCGAGCGGCGGCGGTGCGTCGGGTGGGTGGCGCTCTGGTGGTTCTAGAGGGGTAGGGGAAACATCGATCTTACCGGCGGATTGCGGCGGTCTCGGTGGTCTCGATGGTGGTCGTGGTCGATGAAGGGGCGCTCAGATTCGCCGGGCATTCCTCGCCGGAGTACCTACCGACGGTGGAGCTCGCGTCTCCGAGACGGTGGAGTCGCCCTGGGGCTCAATCAGACAAGGCAATAGGTCAGCGAGGTGTGCCTGGTTGTGTAGAAGTTGGTTGTAACCAAAAGAGGGTGGCGGGAACCTGCGTCTCGCCGGAAATCGCCGGTGAACGGCGGCGGCAGAGGGTGACGCCGGTGGTGACCGTGGTGACGACCCAAGGAACAAAAAAAGCACGGGAATTGTCACTAGGTGCGCCAGAGCATGGCGAAGCTAACAGGACAGAGGGGAGGGTGCGGGGCAGTGAGTTCTCGCCGGAATCTTCGCCGGAGCTCGTCGGTGGCCGCGGTGGTTCGAGCTCGATTCCGAGCAGCCTAGGGGCTCTCTGGTGGTGGGGTCTGAGGGGAAACGGAGGAGAGGGAATGGGGTTTAAGGGGCAGGGGTCGGAGTGGAGAATTACTCCAGCATGTACGCGAATTTGCTTGAACTGAATCGACACAGAAATGGCAGAGGAGGGAGACGGCCCGGTCGTCCCGCGGTGGAAGACGGTGAGGTGGAGGTGACGTGGAGGTGGGACCGCGGTGTCAGCGAGAGGGGGTAAAGGGGGAAACGGTGAGAAACAGAGGGGGAAAGGGGAGTGCCGGGTGGGCTAGGGTTGTGGGCCGACTGTTGTTGCTGTTTTTTTTATTCCTTCAGTTTTTCTTTTTCTTTTTCTGTTTTCTTAAATAACTTTTGATTTATTGAACCAATTTGAATCAAAAAAAATTCTAAAAATTTGGAAAACTCAAATTAGGTTTTTAGGGCATTATAGAACTCATTTACTTTCCATCTCAAATTTTTCTAATCAAATTTATTCACTTTGGCTTTAATAGTTAATATTGCCTTTCTTAATTCTATTCTCAAAATAATTCATAACTTCTTATCCATGGCTCCAAATTGGATGAAACCAATTTCTATTGTTTTATTATTTTGCCCCTTTATCTTTTTTATCTCTCATAGGAGTTCTTTTGTTAAATATAAATATGGAGTATATCCATAGTATTGTGTTGTTCTTAGTGTTAACAAATAATTAGAGTTTTAGGGTTTGAGATATTTTTCACTTCTCTTAGGGTTTTTTTTAAATGCAACCAAGTCAAGATGCTCATGCATGCTTCATGATTTGGGATTTTAGAACATGCACACCACTTCACAAACAGAAATTATTTTATTTGGCTTGGGTTTTGGAGGCATTATATTAAATGTTCCAAAAGTTTTTGTTCCTTCTGAATTTCAAAGAACTTGGTTCTTCATTTTGTTTATAATTTTCACATTTCAAAATTTGGAAATTTTTTGGGATGTGACAGACTACCACCCTTAAAAGGTGTCGTGGTGGTGTCACGGCAGATGCCATGGATAGGCTAAAGGTGGGGACTAATATACGCTAGGGGAATCCAGGGAGGGATAGTGAAGTGATTCTTCACACAGAAGTTTGTATTTGCTTTGCTTCCAAGATTACAAGTGCTCCTAGAGCTGTATTGGCGAGAGGAGGAAGAAGGAGCTCTCTTACTCTCACACACAGATCACACTTAAAACCCTAGCCAACTTAGAATAGCGGAACCCCTTCTACTGAGATCCTAGCCCTCCTTATATAGAGGGAGCTAGGTCTCTGCTTAGGGCATACGTGGAGGCATATCCCAAAGTAGTAAGCCGACCGAGGTGCTTTTCCCCCACGTCACATATGCAAAGGCTACGTGAGCCTCTGCGATGCCCGCGTCAGCCGACATGGGCGTCGTCACCCTTGTAGGCCACGCCCCGGTGGTCCTGCCCTTGTTTGCTTCGCTCAGGTAGTGCGTACCGGGGCTTCTTTTGACCAGCGAGATTCCTTCCTTCTCCTAGAAGCTAGAGGTGACCCGGATCATTGTTGATCTGGCCACACCCGTTCCTGCATACAAGTAAAACAGGCATTTCCGACTTACTCCTTAAGTCGGTTGAGACTTAGTTAGGCGAACGCCCCTTGGTCCGGGTTACCCCGTGATTCGGCCTGCCTTGAGGTGACCCGGCCAGCATCCGCTTTGGCCTTGCCGAACCTCGGCTAACTCGGCCTTTATACCCCGGCGTGACCCTACCCGGGGGTATCCCCCCAACATTAGTCCCCGAAGCTGGTGCGGTCTTAGCTGCCTTGGCCGCTAAGGCCACATGAGGTTCAATTCTGAGCTCTGATCGTTATTTCCGAGTTACCTCTTTATCTTGGATTATATGGATTTATGTTTCCTTCGCACATTCTAAGTTTTCACTTGTCGGCCGGGTTACCATGGTTCCATCCGGGTCTTGTTTCCTTCTCTCGTACGCCAACCCATGTGGAGGCTAATCATTATGTTGTCTCATTTTAAGGGCCAGCACAGTAACCGCCGCAGTAATTGTCAGTTATCACTGTGCGCGGGTCACGTCACGCCTGCCTCCTCGTTTACCGCATCCACGCGTCACGTCATGGGATCAATTTCGTTTTGTGGCCTTCCGTGTGGCTTCGTGCTGATTGGTTGATGCGGGTAATACACGGCCACATTGTGTGGCGCGCCTGCAGGACACGATCCCACTTTCCCCTCGTGGGGTTAAATAGGGGAGGGGCGCACTCCTTAGGATTTTTCCCCTTCCGCGCCCCTCTGCCCCTTGCTCTTCTTCTTCTTCCCCGCGATAGCGCCGTCGCCAGTGCTTCTCCGTAGCAGCGCGCCGCCACACTTTTTCCCCACACCTCTGTATCTTCGCCACCGCTACGCGCCTCCTCCACCACGGGTCGTTGCCAATCTAGGCCGCTGCCCCCACCGCCGCTAGCGCCAGCGAGGGCAGCGAAGACCAGATGACAGAGGAGGAGCTCGTCGTCGCCGAGCAAGAGATGGAGGAGGACTCCGCGGCGGCGGACCGTGGTGCGTGGGCCGGGTCTTGGGTCTGCCATGACGACCTGGATTGGCTCTACCGCACCAGATGCATCCCTGCTGGCGTCGCCGCTCATCTTGCCTCCGCCGAACTGCCCCCCTCACCCAATCCGGGTGAGTACGTCGTGTTCTTGTCCCACTTCCAACGGGGGTTCGGTTTGCCGGTCGGGGACTTCTTCCGAGATTGGCTTAGCACCTACGAACTCCAGCCGCACCACCTTCCTGCCAACGCCATCACTTCTCTCTCCGCTTTTGCTTCTACGATCGAAGGCTATGCCGGACTATGGCCCACGAAGGAGCTATGGATCCGGTTTTTTCGGCCTTCATCGTAATGTCATCCCAAACATCCAACTCGATCCAGAGGACAAGCAGCTCACTCAATTTGGAGCTGCTTCCATCTCACCCCGGAGGCTTTCCGTTTTCCCCCGGGTCACCGGGCTAGAGTCCTGCAAAGGGTGGGCCCGAACTTTCTTTTATGTCCAGAATACAGGCACTGAAGACTTAATCCGGCTGCTCCCCTATACTCCGGGTCCACCTAACCCGGAACCCCAAGAAGCCCACGGCCTTGGCCAACCAGGTCAACAAGAGGTTCGCGGAGCTGAAGAAGCTAGGGCTGCGCAACGAGGACGCTATGATCACGTTCGTGCGCAGCCGAATTTCCCCCCTCCAGAAGCGCACCCACAAGGTGTGCCACATGAGCTTTGGCCGCGACCCCAACCGGACCTCATCCTTTGAGTTGAGCAACACGGAGATATATCGCCGGGTTAAGGCTCTCTTCACCACCCACAAGGACTTCTCCTCTGAGTGGACTTGGGGAATTGAGCATTATTGCCGTGACAGGCTTCCTCCCGCGGTAAGCTTCGTGGCACAAGCTTACCCCAAATTAATTATATGTCGGTCATTGTGGCATTTTTGACTCTGTTGTTCATTCTCTTTCTCAGCTATTCCTTCAGCAGACCCTCGAGGACGGCACGGATCCGACCCTTAAGTGGGCCCCGGACCGGGAGACCCCGGATGAGCAAGAGCCGGACCAGGAGATGTTCCTCCCGATGACCGATGCTACAAAGCAACCCACGGGTAAATCCTCTTCTATTAGAGATTGGCCCGATGATGAAGATGACTCGGATGTCGAGGTGATTGAACCTGTTGATGCTGTCCCCCTTTATTTTGCTTTTCCGGCATCAGCTAATCCCGGTGGGCATATCCACGAGGACCCTCCCCTTGCCACGAGCGAGCCTATTCTGGTAGCGCCGAAGAAGAAGCGCGGAGCGGCACCAAGTTCTTCCTCCAGACCTTCTCAGCCCGCCAAAAGGCGAAGGATGTCCGGAGACAAAACTGCCTCCAAGCCAACATGCAAGGCCCCAGCACGAAGGGCTCGGAAACCCAAGGAGCCCCAAACCTCGGATGCGTAAGTCATTTTTCCTTCCGCAACTTGCTCTTCCTTGCATTGTTGTAATTTCTCTTCTGACATTATTTGATTTGACAGGGCTACGGTGGAGGTCCCTCAGAGTGGATCTAGCATTTCTTCACTGCTCCGACCTAGCCCTTCTCCTCCTCGTGACGACGAGTCACGTCTGCTGAGCCCTATTCCAGAGGGTTCTGCGGCTACTCCGGGTTCTGTTCCACCTTGTAAAGAGGGGGGTAACCTTGGAGCGGGGGAGACCGGCCCGGCCGAGGCGACGGCATCCACAACTTCGGCCTCGCCGCAACCAGCAGCTACCGAAACCACCTCGGCACCAGCACCAGCTCCAGCACCAGCACCAGCACCAGCTCCAGCACCAGTAATCGAACCAGCACCAGCACCAGTTCCGGCACCAGCAACAAGTCCGGTAGCACGAAAATCAGCAGCTGCACCAAGTCTAGCAACAAGAGCACCAGTGCCAAGCTCCTCCGCCTCGTCCGAGTCTTCTCAACCTCAGCGAGGAACTACCCCGACAGCTCCTAAGGGAAAATCCGCTGCAACCACTTCCTCTTCCCAGCAAGCAAAGGGCAAAAAGGCTCCTGACGCTACCAAATCAGCATTCGTCGAGGCTGGGCAGCGTACCCTCGCATCAATGCTTCCCAAGAAGGCTCCAGCAGTGAAGGACACCCCTGCCGAGCCAACTGATGCACAACAGATGGTTCTGCACACCAGCCCAGCCCTTGCCTTGGTTGAGAGGAAAGAGGCGCACACGAAGGGCTTGGTGGCGCCCCATATGCCCACCGGCGAGCGGTACCCTCCGATGTTGATTGAATTTGTCAACAACTGGAACAAGGCTGAGTTTGTCCATGACGACGATCTCCCGGAGAGGTTCGGCCCCGCCGAGTTTTCCGCCCAAATGAACACAGCCGCTAAGGCAATCAACCTCGCGGGTCGGATGATGGAGGTACGTCGCTTCCCCTTTATATGCTGTAGATAATGATGATATAACCATTAGTCCCTGAGCCTCCGGGGGAGTAACTTGTTACTCGGTCGGATGCTCCTCAGAAAATTTACGTAGCTCCGCGATAACTTCGAATATGCACACACCTAGAGCCGGGTTAAGTCCCACTTGGCTCGGATCTCGCACACTTCGAATAAGCACACACCTATAGCCGGGTTAAGTTCCACTTGGCCCGGATTTTTGTACACTTCGAATATGCACACACCTAGAGCCGGGTTAAGTTCCACTTGGCCCGGATTTTTGTACACTTCGAATATGCACACACCTAGAGCCGGGTTAAGTTCCACTTGGCCCGGATTTTTGTACACTTCGAATATGCACACACCTAGAGCCGGGTTAAGTTCCACTTGGCCCAGATTTTTGTACACTTCGAATATGCACCCAACTAATTTATGTTTCTGTACTCCTTTCAGGTTACCACCAATCGCCGAAGTGCTGAATTCCAACGTCTGCTGGATACCCACAAGATGCTATGCGCAAAGCAAGCTGCACTTCTCGCGGAATACGAGAAAAGGGGTAAATTTCTTCCTTGGCGCTTCTTTGTTTTTCTTCATCTTCCTCTGCCGAACTAATCTCATCATTCAGTTTCCGCAGCTGGGGTGGAGGCTGAGAACAAGATTATGCGGAAGAATCTGGAGCAGATCAAGGGTAAGTCATTTTTGTCCGACCTTGCAGTGCTTTCCATTACCTTCTCTCCTTGGCTCGGCAAACATTCATACCTCGGCTCTGCCGGGTCAACACACTATTTCAACATCGCTTGAAGATAGTGTGCCCGTGCCTGATATGATGCTGCATTTTCTCGAACAAGCAGGGCAGCATCAAGCCGAGCTTAAGAAGAAAGATGATGAGCTCGCCCTCCTCCGGACCAAGGATGATGAGATCGCTAGGCTCAAGGCGGAGATGGAGAAAATGAAGGCCCATCACCAATCCGAGCTCCAAAAGGTTGGCCAGGATTACACAGAAGAGCACGAGCGCCTCAATCTCCAGATCGCCAAGGACCAGGATTTACTCAAGGAGTCCGGCATCCAGCTTGGGTCGGCGAATGCTGAGCTTGAGCAGCTTCGTCAGAGACGTGATGACTGCACCAGGGAGTTGACCCGGATCCTCAGCCATATATCACGTAAGTTCCTTTCCCTTATCCGACCTACTTCTCCGGGTTACTTCATATGTCTTTTCTTTACCTTCTTCCTTTGTCTTGTTTCTAGACAAATTTCCAGAGGGCACTGCTAGTGCGAGCGCAGCAGTTGCAGACTTCCGCCGAGAAAGGGGTACTCCTGCCGCTCCCGACGGTGAAGAGATTCCTTATGACATGGAGGACCTGTTGGTCAGCTTGTCATCTCGCATGGAGCTCATCAAGAATTATGGCAAGGACATCCTCGATGTTGCAGTTCGCATCTTCAACACGTTCTGGCCCGGAGAAGATACTCCGGAGACCACCGCAATCCTCGTTGAGAAGCTAATGGAAACCGAGGCCCAGCTCGACCTCTGGAGAGAGTCCGCTGGACGTGCCGCAGCTGATACCATTCTTCACCACATACTCACGTGGTATGGGAAGATCGATCTCAACCTCCTGACACGCCTGCGCACAGGATCCAGATGGACCAATGACCCGGAGTGGGTAGCTCGGCGCCAGGCTTGCGCCCATAGCCTCATCGAATACGCTCCCATTCATGAATGGGCTGAGGGACCGAGCTTCCTAGAAGCCGCTGGGGACGAAGAGGTTGAGAACGATGAAGATGGCTCGGACGGTGATGGAGAAGATGACGCCTCGGATATCGAAGACGGCGAAGATGATGCCGAACTTCCTCCTCCTGTTGCTCCTTGAGCGAAAAAACTTGATAATTTATCAGATCCACGGTATGCCGAGTGGAGTTGTATTCCATATACATGTGATATTTTGCTACTAAGTTCTTATGCCAGATTAACTTGGGCATAGTCCCCGAGTTTCTTTTTCTTGTTTGTACAATCTTTTGGCTCGGCTCGTGTCTACCTTCATTCGGTTTTACGACTTACGAATCCGAGCTTCAAAAATTGTCTTAACAATACTGGGAAACATTTAGACTTAGCTCAAAAATAAAACTGCATAATAACTTGAAAATAAATACAAGGTTAGTCCGAAAAAACAAGCGTCGGCTCGAATAAATTCTTTTCCTTAGTCGTTTTTCATGTGCTATGCAATTCCAAACTTGTTCTCTTGCTTGCCATGAAGCCAATTCTTGTTGGACAGCAGCAAGCCGAAGAGTTGGGTTCTTGGTGCTCACACATTACTAATCCGAGTTAAGTAGAACAACTTATTCCAGCTAACGCATAAAAGACAAAAAATATTATTAAGGCAGTCCCCGAGTTACTGCTCGAGGTGCCAACACTTCATTGATAAGCTCATTGCCGGCATACATACCGACACATGAGAAGACTCGGATACATACACTTCTTTGCTAAGTGTAGAAAGGCCGAAGGAGAGCTACATTCCATGGACGTTTAGATTCCTCGCCGGACCTGTCCGCCTTGTTCTTTTCATGTGGCTTTGCATCTATAAGATAATAAGAATCATTGTGCAATGCCTTGCTCACGATGAATGGCCCTTCCCATGGGGGGATAATTTATGCATGCCAGCAGTACGTTGTATCGACCGGAGCACCAGATCGCCTTCCCGAAAGACTCGGGGGCTTATTTTCCGGCTGTGATAGCGTCGGAGATTTTGCTGATATATGGCGGATCTGGACAGTGCCAGTTCTCTTGCTTCTTCCAGAAGATCAACATCATTTTGCCGGGCTTCTTGCACTTCGGCTTCTGTGTATTGGGTGACCCTAGGCGAATCATGCTCTATGTCGGCTGGTAATACAGCTTCTGCCCTATATACTAGAAAAAACGACGTATAACCTGTTGATCGATTCGGAGTTGTTCTTAAACTCCACAATACCGCTGGTAGTTCTTCTATCCAGCACCCCGCTGATCTTTGCAGCGGCTCAACGAGCCGGGGTTTTATCCCGGATAATACTAATCCGTTGGATCTTTCCACTTGACCGTTCGATGCGGGGTGGGCTACCGAGGCTACGTCCAGCCGGATCTTCTTATCCCGGCAGAAACACGCAAATGCTCCTTCCGCAAAATTTGAGCCATTATCAGTTATGATACTATGAGGATAACCGTACCTCAAGATTATATCCTTGAGAAACGTTACGGCCGTGGCTCCATCACATTTTCTTATAGGCTTTACTTCAATCCACTTTGTAAACTTGTCCACCATTACTAAAATGTGATTCATATTTCCCCTTGCTGGTTTGAACGGGCCGACCATATCCAAGCACCATACAGCAAATGGCCAAGTAATTGGTATGGTCTTGAGTTCCGACATTGGCATATGTGTCTTGGTAGCGTACCTCTGACAACCATTACATTTTCTCACCAGATCTTCTGCTTGCTCTAAGGCAATTGGCCAGTAGAATCTGTGTCGGAAAGCTTTTGCTACCAAGGCTCGGGACGAGGCATGATGCCCGCATTCCCCTTGATGTATATCTCGGAGGATGTCAAGCCCTTCTTCCGGGTCAACACATCGCTGGAGGACATTGGTCACACTTCTTTTGTATAGTTCGGAATTGATGATCGTGTACGCCTTTGCCCTCCTCTGTGTTTGGCTAGACATCACTTCCTCAGTGGGTAACGTTCCATCTTTCAGGAATTGAAATATAGGTAATGCCCAAGCTGGTATTGCTCGCACAGGGAATATATCCTCATCAATCTCCATCTAATCCACCGGCATAACTTCAACCGGATCACGCTGAGCAGTCCCCGGGTCTTGCGAAGCAGTCCCCGGGTTCACTAAAGCAGTCCCCGGGTTTGTCGAGGCAGTCCCCGGGTTTCGCACACCACTTCCCATGTCAATATCCATGGGCACACCTCCGGATTCCGTGTCCTCCGGGACATAGATTGAGTCGGTTTCTGGGGAGGGCCTGATGGATGGTTTCCCGAGGTGCTCTAAAGCTACATCCGGTGGAATTGCTTGTTGGGTTGACCCGAGCTTCGACAGCATGTCGGCAGCCTCATTCTCCACCCGGGGTACATGGTGAAATTCGCATCCCTCAAAGTAACCAGATATCTTTTGCACATGAAATATGTACAGCGCCATGTTTGGATCAAGGGCGTCCCACAGTCCCGACACTTGCTGCACCACCAAATCCGAGTCGCCAAAGCATATGATCCGACGTATCCCAATATCTTTTGCCACCTTGAGCCCGTGCACAAGTGCTTCATACTCAGCGACATTGTTTGATGCCGCGAAATGGATCTGCAGCACGTATTTCAACTGGTCCTTCTTTGGCGAAGTAAGTACAAATCCGGTACCTAGCCCGGTTTTGGTTTTTGACCCGTCAAAGTGCATTCGCCAATAGTTCGGATCTGGGAGTGGCGGTTTGTATTGCACCTCGGCCCAGTCCACGAAAAAGTCCGCCACAACTTGAGATTTGATGGCTTCTCTTCTGTCATATTGCGGCGCATAAGGAGCTAGCTCAATTGCCCATTTTGCAATTCTGCCACTCGCATCCTTGTTACTCATTATATCGGATATGGGGGCCTCACATATGACCCTGATGGGATGCTCCTCAAAGTAGTGCTTCAGCTTCTTAGCGGCCATGTACACGCCATACGCCACCTTCTGATAGTGTGGATAGTTCTGCTTTGAGGCTGACAACACCTCGCTCAAGTAATACACTGGCCTTTGCACCGGCTTACCTTCCTCGTCGCGCTCCACCACTATCACTTCACTTACAACATGGTTGGTTGCGGCTATATAGAGCAACATTGGCTCCTTTGATATTGTTGAGGCTAACACTGGTGCAGTGGCTAACATCTTCTTCAAGTGGGCAAAGGCTTCATCGGCCTGCGGTGTCCAAACGAACTTATCTGACTTTTTCATGAGTTGGTAAAGAGGCAATGCCTTTTCTCCCAACCGACATACGAACCGACTTAACGAGGCTAGGCAACCTGTGAACTTCTGGACATCGTTAAGACACTTTGGCAGTTCCATTCGTTCGATGGCCCGGATTTTGGTTGGATTAACCTCGATACCTCGGCTAGAAACAAGAAAACTGAGCAATTTCCCAGCCGGGACACCGAAGGTGCATTTTTCCGGGTTAAGCTTCATACGGAACCTCCTTAGGTTCGCAAACGTTTGCCTGATATCATCAAGGAGCATTTTGCTTTCCTTGGTCTTGATAACCACATCATCCATGTACACTTGTACATTTTGACCAATTTGGTCGTGCAAACATTTTTGCATACATATTTGGTACGTTGCCCCTGCATTACGTAAACCAAACGGCATGGTGCGATAGCAATAAGCCCCATACGGGGTAATAATCGCAGTCTTTATTTGATCATCCGGATTCAGAGGTATCTGGTGGAAACCAGAATATGCATCAATGAAGGACAACAATTCACATCCAGCAGTTGAGTCTATGACCTGATCTATTCTTGGCAGCGGAAATGGATCTTTTGGACACGACTTGTTCAGGTTCGTGTAATCGATACACATTCGCCAAACCACTGCCACGTTTGGATCATCCTTCTTCTTCTCCACCAGCACCGGATTAGACAGCCAATCCAGATAAAGAACTTCCATGATAAATCCTGCAGCTAGCAATCGAGCTATCTCATCCCCGATGACTTTCCTCCTATCTTCGGCGAAGCGGCGGAGAGGTTGCTTCACTGGCTTAGCTCCGGGTCTCACATTCAAAGAGTGCTCGGCCAACTCCCTCAGAACACCTTGCAAGTCCTGTGTGGACCAAGCAAAAATGTCCCTATTCTCACGGAGGAAGCTGACGAGCTCGCTTTCCTATTTATCACTTAACCCGGCACCAATTATTACGGTGCGCTCCGGGAACATGTCATCAACAGGAACCTTCTTGGTATCTTTAGTGGCCTGGAAGGAGACACTTCCATGCGGGTTACTCAGCGCCGGCATATACTGCTGCGCGGACTGGGCCAATGCCGCCACCTCTTGAATTTTCCTTTTTTCCTGCGCAATCACAAGTGACTCGACTAAGTGAGACCTGGCCGACGCACACTCCATGGAACATCGGAAATCCCCAGCAATGGTAATCACCCCGTTTGGTCCGAGCAACTTCATCTTCAAGTAACTAATATGACAGCTCGCTATGAACTTGTTCAGCGCTGGCCTTTCGAGTAACGCGTGGTACGCACTTTCTAAGTTCACCACCTCGAACTCCAAATTTTCGGTTCGGCAGTTATCCCTCGTGCCGAACAATACGTAAACCCGGACCTTGCCTATGGGCTCACAAGAAATGCCGGGCACAATACCATGGAAAGTTGTCCTCGTGGCCTATAGCATGTTCTCCGAGATACCCAACTTGCGCATTGTGTCCGCATACATGATGTTAATGCTACTGCCATTGTCGATTAGTACCTTTGAGAACCTTACGTTAATGCTAGGTCCAATGAATGTCGGATCTAGCACCATCGCATACGAACCAGGGCTTGGCATAAGCTTGGGATGATCCTTGATGATCCAGGTGATTTCTTGGTCAGACCAAGGCATATACCTAGTCACTGCAGGCATCACTGCATTCACCTCCATATGTCGACGCTGCATGCTCTTTCTATCTGTTTCCTCAGTGGTGATGATGCTCTCTGTACTCATTTCTCCCCTCATTCCCGGGGTACCTCTGATCCGGCTGATGCTGATTTTCCACTTGATGCACCACATCCCTTCTCTCATTGTTATCATACCTCGGCGGAGGGGGAGGTAACATTAGCTGTTGCGTGTTTGCTCCGGAGAGCAATTGCTGCCGAGGTTAATCATTCCGGGGTGCCTGAGCATTCCCCGAACCACCTTGTTCGATCTTGCGCATCCACTCACATTGCCTTGTTGTATGACCCGCTGGGTTATTCGGATTTGGCGTGTGAAATTTACACGGCTGATCCAACATCGACTCATAAGTATACCTCAGACAGTCTTTCCTTTCTTGCCACTGTTTCTTTTGCTCTGGTGTCCAAGTTTTCTTGCCATCGTTTCTCGGATTCCACAGGCCTCCAGTTTTCTGGCGTTGACTGCCCCCTGCTCCGGGCTGATCTTGATTCACAGCCGCAACTTGTTGCGAACCGTATCGATGATCTGGTCTGTCATCTCTCCTTTTCCCTCTGTAGTCATTCCTCCGGGATGACCTGGCTCCATATCTCTGGTAGTACGCATCGTTTGACTCGTTTGACACGAGCCTTGGTTGGGTCGGATCACCTAGCGCGTACGAATCAGCAATCCGGATCATCTCTGCCAACGTGGTCGGCATTTTCCTTTGCAACTTCTGCCACAGCTCGCTTGCATATCTGCATCCTTGCGCAAACCATGCTATGGCCTGTGATTCTATCACGCCCTCACACGAGTTTCTCACTGTACACCACTGGGTTAAAAACTCCCGATCTGTCTCATTTGGTCTTTGCTTGCACATAGCTAGGGTCTGCGGCCTATTTGGCCTCTGATACATGCTCGAGAAATTGCTGATGAACATTTCCTCGAAATCTATCCAGCAGTTAATGCTTCCGGGCGGCAAATTGTTCAGCCATACCCTTGCTGGCCCTTCCAACATCTGGGGTACATATCGTACAGCCCATCTCAAGTTGCCAGTGGCAATTTTCATAGCTGTAGCATAATTTATCAGCCAATCCTCCGGCTTTGTACTGCCGTCATACGTCTTCGTGCCCCTGGGTAGCTGGAAGTTGGGTACCGATGGCTCCTTCATGATCCGGGGTCCAAAAGACGCTGGACCCGGTGGACCTTGACATTCAATTTGTTCTGACCTATACAGTCGATCCAGTTTCAACCTGGCATCATCCGGTATCAAATCCCTACTTCCCAATCTTGACCCTATCACATGATAGTCCGATCTTGGGTATCCCACGTTTGCCATTTCCGAATCTCCATCATTATACCTGTCTTGCTCTCGTGGAGCACCTTTCTGTTGCATACCTCGGCCGACACTTTGCTCTTGCCTTGGTATATTCCGCTGCTGCGGTTGTCCTGCTCCTGCCGAGTTTCGCTGTCCGGCATTGCTGTTGACGGTGTTCCCTTGACCGGCATTGCCTTGGTCGTGATTACCTCATCCAGCTTCACCTCGGCTCACACTCCATCGATCATCATTTTTCTGTGCTTCTTTTCCTTTCCCTGCCCGCGTTGGGTCATACGGGACGATCTGTTTGTTCCGTCTGGACGAGGTTACTACCTCTTCCCTCCTTGGACCACCATGAGGAGACGATGCGGCTCCAGCGGATTTCTCCGGGTTACCCATCGCCGAATGGACGATCTTGGAGGCTCCAACTCTCTCCAGGTTAGCTCTGAGTAGTTCTTCGTTTTGTCTGTTCGCGATCCGAACCAGCTCGTTAACCCTATCTTGCTGTCTTTGCCGAGCCTCACCCGTTAGACCCTCTAACTCGGATGCAGCTGCATCCGCTGCTCTGAGGTTCTTTGCCGGGGTACTATACCTCGGCAGCCCCACGGACAAACAGATTTCTGATTCCTCAATTCCAGTATCACCTTCTCTGTTCATCTCGCTCATGAGATTTCTCCCCTTCACTTTTACAGCGTCAACTTTGTTCGCCTTTGCGTACTCACGCAGCGTCATATTCAACGACTGCTGAGCCGCGGCTATCTTTTTTGCACCCTCTAGTATTTTTTGCCTAGTTTCTTCTAGCTCGGCCTGCGCCCGAGCCGGATCTACTACTGCTACCACAGGGTTTGCCAAGCTATCCATCGCTTCCCTCAACACATTCTCTGGCCTCTCTAGTGGAGTACCTCTACCTTTTCTTGGTGCCTTAGGCGTCACCTCCGGATCTGGCGCCGGATCCTTGCTCGCGCCCGCACTAGGCGCAGTCATCATCACCTCTGCGTGGTCCGGGGAGTGAACGACATGCGCCCCACGAACCATAGTGAGGGGTGGCTCCCCTGCCTCGACGACGTGACGCGGATGAACACACGACACGTCAACAGCAACGTAGACCTTATGCGCGCCGAGCTTGACGAAGAGGCCATTGCGCCGAAGTGGGCGCGTGCTGAAGCAGCCAGCGTTGTCGCTGACAAAGTCCAGCGCTCCGAAGCGCTGAACGAGCCCGGAGACGATGTGTTCGCCGGTGCCAATGAAGTTTCCCGTCCGGATCTTGACCCCTGCTAGCGCCGCTATGCCCACGGTGGGCGCCAACTGTCGTGGTGGTGTCACAGCAGATGCCATGGATAGGCTAAAGGTGGGGACTAATACACGCTAGGGGAATCCAGGGAGGGATAGTGAAGTGATTCTTCACACAGAAGTTTGTATTTGCTTTGCTTCCAAGATTACAAGTGCTCCTAGAGCTGTATTGGCGAGAGGAGGAAGAAGGAGCTCTCTTACTCTCACACACAGATCACACTTAAAACCCTAGCCAACTTAGAATAGCGGAACCCCTTCTACTGAGATCCTAGCCCTCCTTATATAGAGGGAGCTAGGTCTCTGCTTAGGGCATACGTGGAGGCATATTCCTAGAATATGTCTCCTCCCAAAGTAGTAAGCCGACCGAGGTGCTTTTCCCCCGCGTCACATATGCAGAGGCTACGTGAGCCTCTGCGACGCCCGCGTCAGCCGACATGGGCGTCGTCACCCTTGTCGGCCATGCCCCAGTGGTCCTGCCCTTGTTTGCTTCGCTCAGGTAGTGCGTACCGGGGCTTCTTTTGACCAGCGAGATTCCTTCCTTCTCCTAGAAGCTAGACGTGACCCGTATCATAGTTGATCCGGCCACACCCGTTCCTGCATACAAGTAAAACAGGCATTTCCGACTTACTCCTTAAGTCGGTTGAGACTTAGTTAGGTGAATGCCCCTGGTCCGGGTTACCCCATGATTCGGCCTGCCTTGAGGTGACCAGGCCAGCATCCGCTTTGGCCTTGCCGAACCTCGGCTAACTCGGCCTTTATACCCCGGCGTGACCCTACCTGGGGGTATCCCCCCAACAAAAGGAATCTCGTCCCGAGATTCGAGAAGGCTAGAAAGAATAGGTTGGGTTTTAGGATAACTTGGGTGCTACCACCCTTAAAAGGAAACTTTGTTGGGTTGCATTTGATGATTCACTTGGCTAAGGGTCCAAAGATTGACATCCAAAGGTTGTTAACATTTCTTCATCTTGAGATTTTTATACCACTGATTTGAGTTAGCTAAATCTTACCATCCACACCATCTAGTTCTTCAAGGGTTCCATACATGTTGATGTGGTTCACATGTCCTTTCTGGGTCACATTGGAATTGCTCCCATTAGAGTTTCCAACATTCTCATTCTTCTTCTTCTCAGGACAGTCTGCTGCAACGTGTCCAAGTTGCTTACGATTGTAACACTGCAACTGGCTAATGTCTTTCTTGGGATCATTATGTTGGTTCTGACCAAGGTTATCTCCAATGTTAGTACCATTCACAGTGTTACTACCACTTCCATTATTGATGTGGTGATTCTTGTGGTGATGGTGATTATGTCTATTTCCTTCATGATGATGTGATCCAGAATCCCCATTGTCCTTTCTGAATGAACGCATCTTCTGTGATGATCTTGAGTGATATTTGTCAAAGCTATGCTTCCTCTTCCTGTCCTCAACCTTGTCCTTCTTACTCTCTAAAATTCTAGCTTTGTCACATAGTGATTGATAAGTTGGAACATAAGCAACTGATAATTGCATGGAAAGTTCATCATTCAGTCCATCTAGGAACTTTTCCTTCCTCTTAGCATCAGTACGAGTATCATCTGGAGCATAATGTGATAGATTGTTGAATTCCTCAATATATTCAGCAATGCTGCGGTGATGCTGTTTAAGGTTGTGAAACTCCTTCTTCTTCAGACTCATCACGCCTGAAGAGATATGATTAGTGTGAAAGCCATCTTCAAATATTTCCCAAGTCACTTCTTCAATGGGGTGAGTGACTTGAAAGTTGTCCCACCATGTAGCTGTAGGGCCTTCAAGCAAGTGCGCTGCAAATCTCACTTTCTTAGCATCAGAGCATCCAACAGTCACTAGGTCCCTGTTCACTGAACGTAACCAGTCATCAGCTATCATTGGATCAGAAGTACCAGAGAACTTTGCAGGTCTCAACCTTAGAAATCTAGTGAGCATATCCAGAGGTGGTGGATTGTTGTTGTTCTGATTCTGATTGTTGATGGTTGTCATGAATTGTGTCATCATCTGCATTAGCTGAGTCTGTGCAGTCATCATCTGTTGCATCTCATTTTCATTGTTGTTGTTGTTGTCTCCATTGTTATCATGGTTGTTGGCGCGTCTTGGAGGCATCTGTTGATTTAATAGGGATAAGTAAGGATAGATAGATAGATAGATAGGTCTAAGGGAGTTCTAACACACTCAACCCAAAACAAACCAGTTCAATCAAACATTCATCAAGCAACCAATCACTTAGCAACTTCTAACTTTAACTCATTAGAGAAGAAAACAACAAGTTTTCTTGAAACAAGCAACCTACTATAGTCATACCACATAGGTCAGCATGATCCATATGCTAACACGATATCGATAACTCGAACATGATAATTGGTAGGCAATCTAATCTCTCATGGGTGGCACTATGATAACATCAGTGGGAGCTCTCTTTCGAGTTGGACAATCATCGGTGAAGTGTCCTATCTTCCGGCAGCGATGGCAAACACTTTTGTCATGTCTCGAGTACTTTTTCTTGAAGTGTTGTTGTGGTTTTCTTGAACTTCCTTCTCTGGGCATTCATTGATATGGTGTCCTTCCTTCTTGCATTTGGAGCAGGTGATATGGCTAAGGTTTTCTTCTTTCTTCCTAAGAGCTTGATACATTCCATCCTTGACTTGTTCTTTCACTTATTGCACTATGAAGTCGAGATGGCACTTGGCAGGAATGTGGTTGGTTCCTTCACATAGGTAACAAGTAACTTGAGATGTGGGGCATTGTCCAACTGGATGGTTGTGATCACAAAAGGGACATTGATCTTGATGTTCCTTAGAGGTGTGGCCTACTTCTCCACATATTTTGCAAGCTCGAAGACTTGTCACAACTTGTATCTTGATCTCCTTGTTGGCATGATCCATCCTTAAGGTCCTTAGAGAAAGCAAAGGCTGGTCCTCTACATGTTTGAAGGAGAAGAGATTCAGTAAAGAATGATCCAAGGTATATGAGAAAATCTAATAAGTATAAAAAAATATAAGTTCATTCCTAACAAGGGGTTTGTCAAATTCCTAGGGTTACGAACCTACATGCAACACAGTGCTATGATACCATCGGTAAAGACCCAAACCTGGCTTGGTTCGAATCCCTGTGATTACAGTGCTAGTCCCTGGATCGAATAGCTAGCACCCATAGTTTAAGATGTAATATCAAGATACAAAGGTCATATTACATCGCAAGATCCAGAATATGAATACTTATTACAAACTCATAGCCATAGGCTATCTTATTACAAAGCAGCAGAAATACAAGTAAAGCATGGAGTCCTTCATCTTCATGTGCCACAGGCAAACATGTTGGGTGTAGACTCATAACCCCTATCATCAATCCTCACTCATCAATAGAATAACCTGCAACATGATAGGTTGCAGCCACAAAAGGGTCAATACTTTGAATGTATTGGCAAGTGTCACAAGTTGGTGAATATAAGTTCGAATATCACTACATGCATATTTGGCTAAGTAGAGCTTGGGCTTATTTGCAGAAAGCAACATTATCCTATCTTTGCAAAATGGTTTTTGATCTTTAAACAACTTTCTGAACTCCTTGGCAAACTCCAAGTTCTTCTAATCTCTTGTAGTCACCATCAAGTTTTACTTTGAGAAATTAGAATGTCGAGATCTTCCATAGCTTCAGGCCTTAGTTGCTCAGAGTTGTCCATAACTGGGGACAAGGCTAAGTACTTAGATTTTAATCTTCTGCAGAAGTTGTACACTTTACCCACAAGACACAATCTCGCCTTGACGCCACCAGTGACCGCTGGATTAGTACTCACCAAGATGGAGTACCGGCAGATCGAGAATGTGACAAAGTCTTTCCATAGAAGTCCTCCCAATACATAATGCCACCACATCTACCAGGCACCAATGCAAGGATAAACCTCCAATGCATAATTCAAGTTAACCTGAAGAAGTACCAATGCATGGGTCTCCCACTATGTAATTGACTGGGCCAGAGCCCATTTGGCATGTGGCTGTACACAAAAGCCACTGTACGAGAAACATGTTCAATCTCTAAGTTCCTGGGTGGTGTTCTCCTAGTGCACACACGAAAGAGATAGCCATAGACATGGTTCCCTTCGTTGCCACCTTATTCTCAACTGAGTATCCACATTCCACCCAGGTGATTCGTTGAGTACTTGTTTTATTATATAAAACATATATTTTTCCAACACTTCATATAATCACAATATGGTATATTCCACCCTGAATCTGTAGCAGGGCTAAGCATACTACCACTATGGTATTTCCACTAAGGAATATATAAAGGATATCCTAATAGGATTTTGCATAGCATAGTATCATAGTAATCCTATCATGCATACTACAAAAATCTACTAAGTGTAATAAAAATAATAGGACATAGATGATAGTGTCACTTGCCTTAGTAGTTGGTGGTGTTGGTACACTCTTCGCAGTAACACACATGACAATCCACACAATCTATCAAACAAAATAACCAAGACAAAACATGCACAAGATCAACACTAATGGCAATACAAAAATCATGCAAAATATGCAAGCATGCAAGATGGCAATTTTTATTGTACAAATTGTTATAACAAAGGTTTTGAACACTACTAAGTGTTTTCTGAACATTTTATAATTGCAAGATTACAAATGCAACCCTTTGTGCAATTGTAACCATTAGCAATAATTTCTAGTATTTGGAAAGGCCAAACTCACTAAATAATTTCCATGCTATTAGGTATAGTCAACCAAATTTATATTTTGGTCTTACTGGACAGAGGGTTCAATTTGCAATCCATAGCAAAAAGATTTACCCAAAAATAATTTACAAAACAATTTTTATGAGTAAAATACTCCTAAAAAGGTTCTGCCTAAAACTTCTATTTTACAGAAGCTAAAGGGTGAAATAATGCCTCAGCAGTGAAGCTCTCATTTTTCTGAATCCATAGACACCAAAATTGCATTTTTCTGATTTGTGGATCAAAAGTTATTGAATTTCTAAGTTTAATACAAATTCTGCCTATTTTCTAATTTAAACAGACGCTCAGGCCTACGTGGCGTGTTCTTATTGGCTCGTACCAGTTCGGACAGATCGGCAACGTGGGCCGTTGGATTTTAAGTGGAAACGAGTGGATCGGATCGGCTGATACCGCTTCGGTAAGTGGTCTAATCTCAACCGCTGGTGACGGATCGGACGGCGCTCAGCGCGTCGACCACGGACTGGCGGCGCTGGCGATGGCGAGCGGCGGCGGTGCGTCGAGTGGGTGGCGCTCCGGTGGTTCTTGAGGGGTAGGGGAAATGGCGATCTTACCGGCGGATTGCGGCGGTCTCGGTGGTCTCGATGGTGGTCGTGGTCGATGAAGGGGCGCTCAGATTCGCCGGGGATTCCTCGCCGGAGTACCTACCGACGACGGAGCTCGCGTCTTCGAGACGGTGGAGTCGCCCTGGGGCTCGATCAGACAAGGCAATAGGTCAGCGAGGTGTGCCTGGTCGTGTAGAAGTTGGTCGTAACCAAAAGAGGGCGGCGGGAACCTGCGTCTCGCCAGAAATCGCTGGTGAACGGCGGCGGTAGAGGGTGACGCCGGTGGTGACCGTGGTGACGACCTAGGGCACAAAAAAAGCACGGGAATTGTCAGTAGGTGCGCCAGAGCATGGCGAAGCTAACAGGACAGAGGGGAGGGTGCGGGGCAGTGAGTTCACGCCAGAATCTTCGTCGGAGCTCGTCGGTGGCCGCGGTGGTTCGAGCTCGATTCCGAGCAGCCTAGGGGCTCTCAGGTGGTGGGGTCTGAGGGGAAACGGAGGGGAGGGAATGGGGTTTAAGGGGCAGGGGTCGGAGTGGAGAATTACTCCAGCATTTACGCGAATTTGCTTGAACTGAATCGACACAGAAATGGCAGAGGAGGGAGACGGCCCGTTCGTCCCGCGGTGGAAGACGGTGAGGTGGAGGTGACGTGGAGGTGGGACCGCGGTGTCAACGAGAGGGGGTAAAGGGGGAAACGGTGAGAAACAGAGGGGGAAAGGGGAGTGCCGGGTGGGCTTAGTGGGCTAGGGTTGTGGGCCGACCGTTGTTGCTGTTTTTTTATTCCTTCGGTTTTTCTATTTCTTTTTCTATTTTCTTAAATAACTTTTGATTTAATGAACCAATTTGAATCAAACAAATTTCTAAAAATTTGTAAAACTCAAATTAGGTTTTTAGGGCATTATAGAACTCATTTACTTTCCAACTCAAATTTTTCTAATCAAATTTATTCACTTTGGCTTTAATAGTTAATATTGCCTTTCTTAATTCTATTCTCAAAATAATTCATAACTTCTTATCCATGGCTCCAAATTGGATGAAACCAATTTCTATTGTTTTATTATTTTGCCCCTTTATCTTTTTATCTCTCATAGGAGTTCTTTTGTTAAATATAAATATGGAGTATATCCATAGTATTGTGTTGTTCTTAGTGTTAACAAATAATTAGAGTTTTAGGGTTTGAGATATTTTTCACTTCTCTTAGTTTTTTTTAAATGCAACCAAGTCAAGATGCTCATGCATGCTTCATGATTTGGGATTTTAAAACATGCACACCACTTCACAAACAGAAATTATTTTATTTGGCTTGGGTTTTGGAGGCATTATATTAAATGTTCCAAAAGTTTTTGTTCCTTCTGAATTTCAAAGAACTTGGTTCTTCATTTTGTTTAAAATTTTCACATTTCAAATTTTAGAATTTTTTTGGGATGTGAGAGCCGCCGGCCACCCCCTTGGCCCCTTCCTTCTCTTGCCTTTCCCTAATGGGCCCTCTCCCCTCCGGGAATTGGCCATTAAGCCTTTAACCATTTTAATTGATTTTTCTCTTTATTAAATAATTATGAATAAATGATTAAATCAATATTTAACATTCATTCACATATTATTCAACCTTCATGGCTATGGAACACCTTCCACCTCCACTCCGGACATCCTCCGGACTTACCGAAACCCTTCCAGTTTTCTCTCTACAACTCTTCGGTGATTCCACCGATCCTATAAACACTCTCTAAGCATCACCAAGCTCTTAAGCGTGATACCCCATGGTTTGGAAACACTCCAGACATGGTCGGGACACTCCCGCACCAATGATCGACAGAGGGACCTGGATGGCCATGTGACCCATGTGCGTTCCACGAAGATCTTTCGTCATTTGAACCGGGACAGTCGTGTCTTATTCCCTTTGTCACTCGATACATGCATTGCCCGAGATCTAATACATGACATCACCATGTCATGTTCAATCTCGTTACTAAACAACGCTACTTGACTCGTTCTGACAAGTGATATCCCCGTGATCAAATCACACGCTGCACATCTATTGGATATAACTTCTCCGAGTGGGCCCTTGAGTATCTTCCCGTCACATGGACGGACAAATCCCGCTCTTGACATATATTGCCTCTACGGTTTCCTCTGAGTACCTGAACACACCTTTATAACCACCGTATTACCAGATGGCGTTTGATGCTATCTAAGCACTCTCGGGAGACAGTGATTGATATAGCCTCACGGTCTAAGGAATAGTCTACGAGGATCCATTTCTAATCATTGTAACTTGAACTTAATGACATGATCGGATCACGATGTTTAGGTTGGGTATTGGTTCATCATCTCATTCTCAGAATACTGAGAATGGCCTCATTTCCAACTGGCATAAATGCCACATGATCAGGAAACTTGATCATCTGTTGACCAATGAACCAGTGACTAGAGTTTCACTGGGAACCCCTGGTTGTTTGTATATCACACGTGTATTGATGTTTCCACTCAATACAGTTATAGCATGATATAAAACTTAATCATAAAATATATAAAATATGATAATAGTCCTTACTACTATTTGTCTCTAGAGCATATTTCCAACATGAACTCCCATGGGCGCATCATGCCTGGAGATGCTGGATTGGAAGGTATTCAGTCGTGCGTACCCATATTTTTCTGGCCGTTTGGTTTCAGCGGGAGCGTTGTGAAGCTCTGCTGATTGTTACCATCATGTGTCATGTCTTCGACGATCCATGGTGAAGTCAGATGCGGAGAATGTTAGGAAAGCAGGAACATGAAGACAACAATGGTGATTTGAGTCTTTGAAGCGATGAGGAACTGGGTGCGTGATCTATGACTAGCGGAAGTGACTGTTTATGGGGGAGGCAACACAGAAGGAGTTCCCAGTCTTACCTTACAGGGTGAAAATCTAAGGTCTGCCCTTAATTGGTTATGCCTGGCAGTGATCTTGTTGAAGACATTGTTTTGCAAGCGAGGACTTTCTCCAGGATGAAAACCTATGATCTTTGATTGGCCGACGACGATACTTGTGCACTGTTTCCTTTTTGAAGGCGTTGCTATTAGAATGGTTGGAGTAATGGTGTTATTCTGGTGGTGTTAGTGGCGTTACTTCGAGACATCGTTCTCTGCAGCGGGACTTTTCTTTTTTATAGTTTTTTTCTGGGTTGTGTGCATCCGTAAGCCCGCTAGAGCATGCGTTGTTGTAGAGGCTGGGTGTAATTGGTATCTCCATGATATTAATATATACTTTCCCCCCAAAAAAACACCATATATGTAATACTTAGTTTCTCATCAAATACTCACAATTTTATTGATGAAAAAGATCACCCGTCTTTTCGTGATCATCAACAGCAATATAAAGAGTTCTAAAGTTAATAAAATACACATTTGTAGTGGCCAGGTTGTTCACTATACTTCATCAAACTTCAATTGTCGGCTTGTGTGGCCGTCTTAGGCTGTTAGGCATCAACCGAACAATCCCATAACATAAGAACCCTCTTAAATAATCCCCGCGGCTCGTTAGGTGGTTCGGAAGAAACAAAATCTTTGTGGCGCATCCAACCTTAAAACTTTGAGCATATCTTTTTGAAACATCGAGCATATCTTCTTGAAACACCAAGTACAAGACTTTCATACTTGATGAGACAGACTTGACAATCAAAACTTTAGTTTCATGTTTGGTTTAGGGTCCGTTCGGAACACAGGAACGGAAAACCCAGGAACTGAAAATGATGTAGGAATAGGAAAGTACTGCTTGTGTAAAACTATAGGATCTGGATCCAGAGAAAAGGTGCATGGACTGGCGTTTAGGAGGGCAACGGAAAAACACACGAAAGAATAGTAACTTCCAGTTTTTTAATTGCATGCAAGTCGATGGAGCAATGATGGAGCACGACTTTCGCATTATTTTATTCGGCTAGAAGCGCACGTCTCCTGATCTTTCTATACTGCCATCACATAAGCCAATTTTTTACTTGGGAAATATCACGATCAAAACTTCTTGCCTCGGCCATCCGAGAAAACATCTGGTTTAGACAGATGTGAGAATTCCTTTGAAATACTGTCAGAAACATAGGAAAGGAAACCATTCCACAGTTTCCTTCGTCCGAACAGCTCCAAAGAATTTTTTTCCCATAGTAAGCAAATCCTTTAAAATCCCTTTGCAATTCCTCCGTCCCGAACAGGGCCTTATTTAAGGTACAACCATCCAAAAAATGGTTAGTTCTTTTACAACATGGTGTTAAATACGATCTATGATGGAAGGAACGAGGAGCGAAATTAATGTCTTTTTGGAAAGGATGGTTAGCATGATATTTGCATCGATTGATGCACAAGTACACATATTACTCCCTCCGTTAGGGATTGCAAGGCCCAAGAGCTTTTATTATCCTATCTCCTCCAATGTGTGGTCTCTTTTTCTTTCTCTTCTCTCTTGCATGTATAACTATTGGTGCATGCAGTAATCAAGAGGATGAGTTATTGACTTTTTTAATCCTATCAAAGTGGCCTATAGGCCTTGCAATCCCTAAGAGAGGGAGTACTAAAAGTCAGAAAAGTTATGCAAAAAATCCAAACAAAGTCAACCACACAATTTGAGGCCACATGGCTCGGGATAATAACTCCACCAGTATACCACCAACCATGTGGTAAAAGACCGAAACAAACAAAAAGTATAGAACTTCTAGGCTAAGCCTTCAATAAGGGATCACCACACGTGCACTGTAGGTCGATCTCGAGAGTCCATCTCCAAAGTCGCGCTTTAACCCACCACCTCCAACAAGGGCGTGACAGAGGTGCGCGTCAATATTGCCTGATCGAGGATCTCGTGTTTTCACCGGAGTGCACATACTCGTCGTCAGAGCTGCCTATACATCATCACCTGACCGACTATTGACACCTCGCTAATTGAATACCATTCGAGGAGATATTAAAAGTCAGATCATCACATACCTCCCCTCTTCGAGTCACAATCGCAAAACCTTCGCTCCAGTAGCAACATACATGACTTGACACCTCCGCAAGAGACACTATGTGTACCACCTACATGCATGACTTGACACATCAACATGAGACGATGTGTGTAGAACCTGACGAAAACATGGATGAGTTGAAGCTGTGCATAATGCTGAGCTAGATAGAACCCTCTTTGGAGGTCGAGAGGCCATCGCATACCAACACATGTCAAGATTTGATCGCAGCATTGTCCACACAACCATGGTGGTTGTCGTCATCGAAGAACTAGACCCGCCACTACTAATCACGTACTCTTACCCTTCCATTAGATTAGGACAACGAGCACCATGCCATGCCACCCATATGATGATGTCATCCGATAGTCGCCATAAGACATTGCAACGTGTAGGACTCCGTCTGCATGAGGTCATATCAATGCCACACCACCCCTACATGAGGACTACCGGGGATGAAGACCAGCGTTGGGATCTCCTCATCAAGGGTATGGCAACCTGCACTATCTAAAGGGGTTCCGTGGCAAAAAACAAAAAAATCCTACATGAGAACACACCTAGCCAGGATCTATCTAAGAAGTAATGTGGTAATAGGGAGAAGACAACGATAACATACCTTGTAGACCATAAGCGTATAACGCTCATGAAGTAATGTGGATGATGTAATCGTACCCGTCCGTCCTCAAGGTTGCGAAGCTCCTCACAAGTCACCCCTTGTCCAGGTCCTCGTACGACGGCCCGATGCCACAAGTAGCAGCACCCCTGAGGTATCGCACACGTAAGGTGCAAGGCGATGTCATCCAGATCTCTGATCCCTGCCGAGATTGCGGAAGTAGATCTCCTGGTTTGAATCTCTGCAGTACAATGGCATGTTGCAGTGGTGTTGTCTCTTGCATGTACAATCCTTCCAGGAATCGCGCCACCGCAAGAAGGCAACGGGAGAGAGAGGGGGGTATTCCTCTATGTAAAATTACCTTAGAGAAATATTGGGTGTTGGTGTGTGTTTATTCCCACCTATGGGCACCTCTTTATATCGACGAAAATGGTGTACTCTTCCTAAGATCTCTCCCATTTGGGACTAAACAAAAGGCAAAGGAGAGGGAAAAGGGGGAGCAACCGGATGGGATCATAGCGATGGCCGAGTGGGCCACCTGAGCCAGCCCAGCAAAAGCCGCTAGCAGCAACAGCTCAGCCGGGTGAGCCGCCATCTGCGTGCACGACCCAACGCGGCGACCAGCAGCCCGCAGCTGCGAGGCGGTGGGGAGGCAGCGGCCAGGTAGGCCTTGGCGCGACAGACCACGCGCCGACTCGCTAGTGCCCGCCCACGCGCCTACCCGCGTCCGGGTTAGGCTGGCTGGCCACGGCCTGCCAGCGACGGCTGGGGTCCTATCGCTCGCGCGACGCCAGCCCCTGTCCGCTTGCCTGCCTGCCTGGGCCGGCTTGGTCCCACTTGCAGCGACGGTTAGAGCTGCCCTCCGGGGTGGCTTCCCTCTAGGCCGATTCCCTCCGGATTTTTGGCCCTATAGAGGAAGTTGTCCCACAATTTTAAATACTTATTTAATATATATAAATTTACACTTTAACATATATAAATACATATTTATAAATTGATGTTTATCCTAAACACCTTTTAGACTTTTCTTTCTTCCAAACAACTTCAGATCCTCTTCGGAACAATTTTGGTTCTCTCATGGAATACTTCCGATTTCTCTCTTCTGTGATTCCATCTATTTCAGAATGATCACCAGGCGTCGTAATGCTCTTAAGTGTGTTACCCTATGGTCCGGGAATGGCATATCCATGATTGAGATGATCTTGGATTAATGATCAATAGCGGGACCAGGATGCCCATAATGATCCCAATGCATTCCACGAAACAACATTGTGTCGAACCATAAACATCGAATCTAATTCTCTTGTTACTTCGATACCTAACTTGTCCCAGATCTAATCATCGGTATCATAACCCTATGTTCAATCTTGTTTCCAACAAGTACTGTTTACTCGTTTACGTGATATTCCATCCCCAAGACCTAGTCATACGATGCGCAGCTTATGGATGCAATTCACCGAGTGAGCCCAGTGTATCTTCCTGTCACACAGGAGAATAAATCCTAATCTTGATACATATGACTCAACATGCCCCTCTGAACTACCAAACATACACTTTTATAGTCACCCAGCTACGGTCATGATGGTTGATGCAGTCAAAGCAGCCTTGGGTCACAGTGATTGAATATGATCTCACGGTCTAAGGATTAGGACACTTCGTTTCTGATAATTGCAATTGTAAACTTTGTGACAATGATCGTGTTGCAAAAAGTATCGGTGGGTAATTCCCATCACATCATTTTTAGATGATATGACGTTATTGTCTATGGCATAAATGCACCATGATCAGAAAAACTTGATCATCAGATGCCCAATGAACTAGTTAACTAGAGCCTATTAGGGATATTTGGTTTGTTTATATAACACATATGTATCAACGTTTCCTCTTGATACAGTCATAGCACGATATAAAACTATTATGAACTAATGAGATATGACAATAAACCCCCTTTATTATATGTCTCGAGGGCATTTCTCCTTCACTATCTCTCCTCATGAGGAACGAAATTACCATGCTATCGCCGATGTCATTCGGGCTTCACCTAGTTGTGCCCTTCGGCACTGAGGGAGGGATGGTGTCTGTGGCGGCTAGGGTTTCTCTCGGACCTCCAGCAGGAGCCACCTGGGAGTAATTCATGAAGGAAATATGCCATAGAGGCAATCATACAGATGATTGTATTTCATATGTATCCATGCGTTATTATAATGTTCCTTGAATATCCATATATTAGGCAACTTGTATTGATTGGCAATTATGTGAATTGTTTTTGAAACTCTTTACTTGTATGGTTATCTAATAGTTGTCCCTAGTTAGAGTTTATGTGAGGACACACGTGAATATTAGACTAGCACATCGATTGGCTGATGACTATGTTTCGCAAGTCATAGACATGGTGATGTCAAACCAATGATGTGGACACATGTTATAAACATGGGATTGGACTGACCCACCTTGAGACTGGCAATAATACTTGCAGCTTTATCTACACATCGTGTATGTTTTGTTCTTAGACCTGAGATTATCGCATGTACTTGAGATGTGGATGGACCTACTTTGGGGCTATCAAACACTGCTCCATAACTGGACAGTTATAAAGGTAGCTTTCAGGTTTGTTCTGATACATGTTGCAAGGCATTGGTCAATCAAGATAGGATTTGCCCCTCTCTACTTGAGAGAGATATCTCTGGGGCCCTCGAGTGATCGGATCCAGAAATACATGGCCGTGCTACATACGGTTAAGAGTTAACCTAGTGAAGGGATTCCGAATCACAGTATCGAGAAAGAGAGGTCAGCTTGGAGCTAGACCAAATATCGTAGGACAAAGGGAAAGACATGTACTCAACCTTGTTAGAGGCACAAAGGGAAAGACATGTACTCAACCTTGTTAGAGGCCGCTACCAACTATTAATGGAGTAAGTGTACTCGTGTCATGTCTATACGTGTATGAACCTATAGGATCACACACTTTAGGGGTTGGAAGCCTAATGAGGATTGGATCCGAATTAGACCAGGCTTGGGCTACTAATGGATTGCTAATGTAGAAGCCCACCAGGAATGCCTATATAAGAGAGGGTGAGGCGAGCTGAATATGGTTGAGCATTCCACCTAGCCGCCACTCCTCTTCCGCCTGTGTTGCGTGTGCAGACCTAGCAGTCTGGCGTGTGACCTTTCACTCCGAACGTGTGGATACCTCGGAGGTGCTGCAACTGTAGCACTTGGACGAGCCGCGCAAAGGAGAGCTGCTCGTGGGACAAGGATAAGGAGGAGACGTAGAACATCTACACTGCCCCGACGTGCTTCATCAAGTTTTGCAAGTGCGCGTCTAGTGGTAATCCCGTGATCTATGACAATAGTATTTCTGGTTGACGTGGTAGATTTTTTTATTTACGCTAGTGTAGCCTACGCGTAACTCTACAATTCAACCTCTCCCCTCTCCTCTTGTCCCTCCGCCCCTCGCCAACCAGTGTTGCACAAAATTTGGCCATGTAATCGTGACAAGGTTCTACACATATGGATTTTTCAAAGTTAAGACTATAAGTGTATGTACAGCTGTTTTCACATACTCACTCTGTCCAAAAAAGGATGTCGAGGAATTATCTAAATCCGCATGTACATGGGTGGACCTAAGTAGAGCTTAGTGGAGCAAGGCCCCCACTCAATATTTAGATTTTTTATACTATTTTTCCATGTTTGATATAAAAAAATGCAAATTCTACAAATTTTAAACAAGGAATGCCCCCACTCGTAAGTTTCTCTAGATCCGCCATTGCGCATGTATCTAGTTACGTTTTAGCGTATAATAGATACGTTTAAATTTAAACAAATCTACGGACATCTGCTTTATAGAACGGATGGATTATATTTCTTTGTGACGTTGGTGGGTACGTAGACTGCACGAACATGGCACTTAATGCAGCCCCTGTTTCTCCTACATTACGTACGCGTGCACGTACCCTAGAAAGTGGTGATGGAGCATAGTCTTATGAGGCCATGCACGGACACATAGCCAGGCAGGCAGGCAGTGTGTGGCACACTGCTGAAATGTGTACTTGGGTTGTGACGAGATGGTTAGCTTTAAACGCCCCGGCTCTCTTACGTACTTCGGTCCCCTTGTCCCCTCCTCCCACCTCCCGCCCGGCCTGCAAATGCCCGGCCGCATTCTCGTCTCACCCAGCACCAAGGAGTCACCATAAAACCACAACACCCATTGCCCAGTTCTTGAACACACCCACACACACACAAGCCCACAGAGAAAAGTCTGCCATGGCCGCGCCGCATGGCATCATTCACGGGGCCGTCGACTCGTTCTCGCAGCTGTCGTTCGTCCGCCCCGCCACCACTCCGTCGCCGGCCGACCCCACCATCCGCCTCTTTGGCCGAGACTTCTCCAACGAAGGAGAGGCTAGGGGCAACCCGCCCAAGGAAAACGAGGAGGCTGACGGCGACCTCGTCAGGGCTGCGGCGGCGGCGGCGGGGGAGGGGGAGACCCGGAAGTTCGAGTGCCATTACTGCTGCCGCAACTTCCCGACGTCGCAGGCGCTGGGCGGCCACCAGAACGCGCACAAGCGGGAGCGGCAGCACGCGCGCCGGGCGCACCTCGAGGCCTCCCTCTCCGCGCACTACCTCTCGCTCCCGCCGGGGCCGCACGTCTACGGCGCCCTCTTCGGCGGCTACGCTCACCACCAGACCGCCGCCATGCCAGCGCAGTACCCGGTCTGGGCAGGCGCCGCTCCGGGGATGTACGGCAACGTGGCTCGCTCGGCGTCGTACGGCGGCGGCGGCATGGCCGTGCCCGGGATGGTGTGGAGGCCGGCGCCGGTGAGGACTAGCGCTTTCGTGGCCAGCGAAGCGACGGTGGCGGCGGTGGGGTCCGGAGAGGTGCCTGTTAAGGACGGGAATAATGCCGCGGTGATGAGCGTAGTGCCGTCGTGCCTGACGGAGATCGGGAGGTCTGAAATGATTGGGCAGAAGGAGGGCGTCCTAAGCTTGGACCTCTGCTTGTAGTTCCTTGCCTATAGCTCAACTGTGTAGGTTAATTACCGCGCTGTCTTGCATGCATGCTCAGGTCGATCACCATTATGTGTAGCCTATAATATTTGTAACCGAGAGGGCGTTTCTTTGTTTCTTGAGTTGGCTAGAATGCAAATTTGGTTCGTGTGTTTGAATAATTTGTACTGGTCGTTTCTCCACTTTGGGTAATTACAGAAGTCCTGCACCATAACTTGGAGATGCCCTTTTGGTTTCGATCGATCTTTTCAAAAGTTTGGCCTTATATATTGTGACACACACACGCACTAGAACCTGCTAGTGATGCTGGGAAGACGTACGTACTTCATTGCCAAGTTGTTGCTCCTGATGAGTCCTGACACACATACCCTCTGGCCGTATCATCAGTCTCATGCGATCAATCATTCGAAACGACGAGCGAGCTGTGCCGAAACGAAAGCTACGTAACGTATCATGTAGCTAGACTAGATATAGCTAGCTCCATGTGAACTGACTCGCTGCAGCCAGAAGTATGCCTATGCGCGGGCAGCATATCACCGACGCCTCCCCGCATGTCCTGCACCTAGATATGCCTGTCGTCGCTGTTGTCCTCCACGTACAAGAGAACTGTTTGCACACTAATTGTTCTGAATTTTTTCGGTGTTGTTGCAAAATGAGAGAAACGGAGCACTCGATTCAGTTGGCTCTATAGCATCTTTAACGTTTCTATGCTACAGTGCTACTAACCAGTAAGGGCATCTCCACCGGGTCGACCCAATCAGCCCGGACGCACGCCGACGTGGCGTCGTAGCGGACGACCCATTCGTCCCGACGCGCCCGGCTCGACCCATCTGTGCATCTAATTTGCGTGATCACTGGGTCGGCCAGATAGCGCAGCGTCCGGGCGTGTGTCCGATCATATCTTTTGGCGGTACCTCCCGCCAGTGGCACACATGCCACTTCTCACTCAAAAAACCTCTTCCAAAATTCCCACTGCCGGGAGCGGCGGGAAAGGCGATGGATCTCGCCGCCATGGTCGATGTTGCGCCCTCCAGCGTTCCAGCCGCCAAGAAGCGCGGCCGGCCGAAGAAGCCTGCGGCTGACCTAACGCAGGAGGAGCGGAAAATTGAGACGGAGAAGCGCACTGGCCGGCAGCTTGCAGAGCGAGGTCGACTCGCCCAAGCCAAGCTCGAGAAGGAGCGCCGGGAGGAGAACGAGCTCATCCTCACCGCGTAGAACAGGGCCAACCAAAAGGAGCTGACAGTGGATGCCGCCAAGCACGCCGTGAACATGATAAAGCAGGAGGCGATGGCCGCCGCATTCGGTGGCACATTGGCCTTCGGCACCAGCGGCTTGTCCATGACTGGTGCGTCCTCTACCAGCTCCATCACGTCCATTCCTTGCAGCCAGCCTAGGACGCCATGCTCGCACACACCTTCGGCCGGAAGCCACACTAGGATCGCCACCTCGCTCTCCCGGTTTGTCCACCCCCGCACGGCATCGTTGGAGGCGGGAGAGCCCGGCATCGACCTCAACCACACTCCAACGACCGTGGACACAACCCCGGAGGCGTCAAAGAAGCAGCGGTCCATCTCCGCGGCGGACATGCCGACGCCAGTCAACCTATTCAGCGGAATGCCCGACACGCTACCGACCGATGACAACACGGTATGATCGCGCCATCTCTTCGCCTTTGCTAGCACACCGCTCCCATCTCTTCACCCAATCCAAAGTCGATGCAGGATTTCATGGCCAACGATGCCGTGGACGCCATGAACGACATGATCAACGAGGGTGGCCACGACTATGGCGATGACGAAGAGACGTAGAAACAGACGCAGGCAGAGACGCAACAAGATGCCTACAATATTGCGGACGAGTCATTGTTTGGAAACGATGGAGCTTCCATGGGCGAGGAGGTCATTGCCACGTCGATGGCCGCTTTACTTGTGGCATCGCTCGTCGATACCAAGAAGTTGAGCCAACAATCCGCGAGCTACACCACCGACGAGGACAAGATCCTCTGCAAGGCACGGATGGAGATCTCGCAAGATCCACTATGCGGCGCCGAGCAAAAGGGCTTTGCCTACTGGAAAAAGGTGGGCAGGTTCTTCCATGAGCATAGGAACTTTGGCAAGGACGCCTTCTATAGCGATCGGAATGATCTTTCTCTCTCCAAGTGATGGGGCAGCATCCATCCCGAGTGCAGCAAGTTACAAGGATCGTATGAGACGGTGATGAAAAGGAAAATAAGCAGCATCCTGCCGGTTGACATGGTAAAACCTCCTCCTTTCCTTGTCAATGTCTTGCATATGCATTGAGACATTGTCGGTATCCATGTGTGCAGGTCATGAAATCAATGGAGCACTTCAAAAAGGTGAATGACAACAAGGCCTTCACATTGACACATTGTTGGACGTTGAAGATTGCAAAAACTAGGAGACTAGCTATGCCCTTTGGAAAGAACTTGACAACAAGAAGAAAGGCAAGAGCAATGCTTCTGCGGCTGGTGTCATCGACCTAGACGATAGCCACAATGACGAAGGCGTGGCCAACCTTGTAGGCGCCCATGCCTGCCAGCCTGGAGGCCACAAGGCTACGCAGGCCGACATTGCCCGCCAGGCTGGTTCCTTAGCATTCTAGAAGACGCTGACAAAGATCATGGAGAAGAAGGAAGAGGCCATCGCCGAGAGGGAAGGGAGGTGGCTTAAAGAGAAAGAGGCCACCGCCAAGGCATTTGTCGAGCTCTAGACGAGGTCAATCGAGGCGGAGGAGGCCTACGCCAAGGCCAGGCTGATCGAGATCGAAGCGAAGGCAAAGGCGAGGGAGGTCGATGCAAAGGCCAAGCAGGCCGATGCCAGGTCTAGGGTGTTGGAGGCATAGGCCAAGGCCAAGGCCAAGGAAGCCGAAGCCAAGATCATGGCCGAGGAGACTGCCATCATGCTCACTGACCTACACACCATCACCGAACCCGATCGCAGGGCCTGGGTCGCTCGCAGGCAGCAAGCCATATGTGCTCGCGATGCTTGAACGGCAATGGCGACGGAGGCTGCAACCGTTTGGACATAGAAGCCGCCATTCTTTTGGACATTGTGTATGATATTGCCCCTTTTGTACATTTCAGAACCACTGGCCCCTAGTTGGCGATGCCCAAAGGGCGATGGCACATGTCTCTAATTTATCTGCTAGTCATTTTGTGTGCTATTGTCTGTGAATTTGAGCGTTCGACAACGTTGACCAACGATGGCTCCAAGAAACACCAGACACGGACATTTGGGTCGCCGCTGGGCGTGGCTGGCCAGACAGGCCGGATCGCGGACCCAAAGCGACCGCGGGCCAACCCAAACGAACAAAAACGAACAGTTTCGGTCACATGTTTGGGTTGGCCCGGTGAAGATGCCCTAACCACGACATCTGAACAGCTAGCCAACTGGTACCACCGGGGTATTGTACGTACCTAGTTGGCTAGAAAGCTTGATTCAGTTGTTGTTGCAAAATGAGAGAAACGGAGGGAGCACTTGATTCAGTTGGCTCTACAACACCTTTAATGTTTCTTTGCTACAGTGCTATTAAGGGCATCTCCACCGGGTCGACCCAAATGCATGACCGAAATGGTACGTTTCTGACCGTTTGGGTCAGCCCACGCTCACTTTGTGGGTAGCGGTCCAGCCTGTCCAGATGACCGCGCCCAGCGACGCGACCCAAATGTCCGCGCCTGGAAAAGGCCGGTCACCGACGCCGGCGCCGGTGTATACCTAGTTCATTCCCGCTGCCCCGCCACCTGCCAGCTTTCTTCCAGTCGTTTCCCGCCTCTTCCCGCCGATTCCCGCCTCTTCTAGGCGTTTCTCGCCATGTTCAGGCGCGTCCATAAAAGGGGAGGCCAGCAGATGTAGGTACAAACCAGAAAGCCTACCTCCCCATGCCGCCATGCCCGGCCTTCCTCGTCACCGATCTAGCGGCCGCGACAATCGCCAAGAAATCCCACCCCCTGAGCGCCTGTCGGAGTGGTGGCGTTCGGACCCGCCGGAGGAACATACGTGTTTCCACCTCCGGTTTCGGGACGCCCACAGATATACACGCTATGTCCCCCGCTGCGTCGCTCTTTCTACAACCATCATGTGACCACCGGCGAGCCATTCACGATAAGGTGGCAGAACGCGTCTTCCTGCCGGAGTACCGGCGATGGGACCAACTCGCATTGGTGTGGGCTGACCTCTGGGAAGCGGTGCGGGCCAATCCCGATGATGCTTCCCTGCGTGCCCGCCTCGACCGTGCTGAAGAGGAGCCGTAGACGCAGCGGGCAATCACCCGGCCTCTCAATGAGGAATGGTGTCTCTGATCCGTTTAGGTGTGTAGTTTAGGTGTGCGTGTGGTATGCTTGTAACAAAAGTTCTAGGGCTTGAACAAAGCTTTTCATTGCAAATGTGGCCAATGCCTACATCGATACATAGTACATGGCGTGCGCACAGCCTAAACCTACTTGTCGGTGTCAGAGTTGGAGTCGGAGATCGGGAAGTACCATCTCTGGCACATGCTATCGTCGAAGACGCTGACGCCGAGACTTCCTTCGCCGTCGTACTTGAACACGATGATGTTGCCCGCTTCGATCTGGTGCGCACGGGCGAAGCTCTCCCAGCCGTCGCCGAGGTACAACTGGCCGAGGTGGTCGAACAACAGATCGACCAGGTACCTGGTGGTCCTGAAACCGTTCGCCCGCAGGATGACGAGCGGGGGCAGTGGGTCGCCGACTAGGGTCACGAACTTGCGGGGCAGGAGGAGCCTGTCACTCGGCATGCCGAAGTGGATGGCCACCACAAACTGGATGCCTAGGTCGACCTCATCAGGCGACGATGGTGTTGAGCGAGAGCGTTGTGGCGCGTTGGCTTGGCCGCATCCTCCGCGCCTCCCTCCACGTCCACGACAGGCACGCCCTCTCCTCGATCCTTCGTCGCCGACCATGGCTAGCTACAGGGTAGTGGAGAGCGAGAAGGAGGAGGATGGAGAGAATGGTGTGGTGTGGTAGCAATTTGCCACGGGCGGCCAGTTAAAAAAGGCCCGGTGTCGGATGCTGGTGCGGAGGCCGAAGAGACGGCATTGAAGCATCCAGTCAGCCAGTGCGGCGTCTTGTCGTTATTGATGGCACGGGCTGCCGCTGGTCAGCCTTCTGCCATCGACTCTGAATCGGTGCCGGCGCCTTTGCGTCTGTATCGGTGCCGCCGTTGCGTCTGAATCGGCGCCGTTGTTGCGTCTGTCACTGGAGGGTGGGCCACTAGCGCACGTGGAGGACACGCCCGCGACCCGCGCGTGTCCGGGCCGACCCAGCGGTCACGCAAATTGCAAATTAGATATACGGATGGGTCGAGCCGTACGCGTCAGGACGGATGGATCGTGCCGCTGTGGCGTGGCACACGACGCATGCGTCCGCACAAACGGGTTCGAAAGCGCTTTGACGGGTTGGGTCGAGCAGGTGATAACCAGTAACCACGACATCTGCACCGCTAGCCAACTGGTACCACCGGACCGGACCGGAGTATGTACGTACCTACTTGGCTGGAAAGCTACGCGTTCTGCCCAAAACCAGATCGATCTGCCGTCCACAGGTCCCAGCAGTAGCAAGGCCCCTGTAAGCTGTGACTTCCCTATATATGAACACAGGAGTCGTAAACACTGGCGCGGGCCGGACACTGACAACGTGAACTGCTGGTACTGTGCACGCATGTATGCATGCATGTCCAGCAGACAGGCACGTACTACTCCCTCCCTCTGTACCACCTATCCCTATATGTGGTACAGGTCGAGATCGATGCTGCAGCTAGCGGCCGGGGGACGTACTGCACCTAGCCAGGACGTACGCTCGTACGTACTTGCTTCGCACATGCATGATGCTGTAGAGCTAGACCGGCGCGGCGGAGTTCGTACGTGGAGCGACCGACCGAGACCGACCAGCTAGCCTGGGCGATGTATGTACTGGCTGGTGTGCAGATCAGCGATGCTGGGGGATGGAATGCTTGTGTGGTGTGTGCCGTGGATCTTCGTGCGTACGTTCCGGTCGAGGACGCACGCACCATGTCCTCGGCTACGTCCATGCGCGGAGCATGTGCCAGGCCTTAACGCCTTGGGTAGTGCGTGGGCGCG
This sequence comes from Avena eriantha, assembly GCA_910589775.1. Lineage (NCBI taxonomy): Eukaryota > Viridiplantae > Streptophyta > Magnoliopsida > Poales > Poaceae > Avena > Avena eriantha. The sequence continues at coordinate 105,839,702 of OU342744.1, forward strand.
ACGTACGGTTCATGCACTCGGACTCGGACGTGCCTACATACGGCATTACGGCTGCTGACGGCTCAGGGCAGCTCGCCCAACATCTCCACGTACACCTACGTACGCGGCCTACACGAGGGCGAAGAAAGCTGGACAGAATCACGACACAGGAGCCGTAACGCGGCTCCCGTCCAAGTACAGTGCGTAGGAAATTTTTGCAACCAAAAAGCTGCATAGACGAAAGCCCATTTGCAAATACATGTTGGCCCATAGTTCTAACTGACGTTTCGCTTTTTTTTTTCTTCTTTTGGAAATATCGATTGGACCTCTACTTGGGGCTTTCAAAACTAACCGGCCAGACGCATAGGTCTGTCAAAGCTTCTTAAAGCAGAGTCATGTATATTTGGTAGCCTGCGCCGATTTTGAAGCTCTTTGGGGCAGATGCCCGTCAAAAATGGGAGTTAAACCATGTTTTCCAGTTTATTTCGTTGTCCGGTTTTCACTTTGTTGTATGAGGTGAGCAACTATCCCGCTTTGTTTGATAGGTTGTACATCATGCTTTTTGGTTGCGCTGATGCAAAGCAATGGTGTGCGTGGTTGTCCAGAAGGTTGTATATGGTTACCATAGTCTAAATATTACATACGGTCATCACAGGAATAAATAAGAAAGACGATCACCACAACCAGGCCGACGATGATGAAATCTCTTAGCCAACTCTCTTATATCTGATTTGCCACTGCCACAGCTCCAACAACCATAGCTTGATGAGCCATAGCCTCGTCAGCCAAGAAATTGTGGTACACCTCTGCTTCCTCTCTAATTTGATATCATATATAGTTGTTGTTCGAGAACCCGTTCACTTGACCTTCCCAGATCCTACATGAATCATAAATGCATGGATGTCTCCCTCTATACACCACATACCACTAACATGGAACAGTAAGAACAAGTTAGGTACACCATCACACACATGAAAGAATGTAGAATAGGGAGTACCAACCTCAAAGCCGATCATAAACTTAAAGGGAGCATGCATGACTATTACCAAAAGAGGATTACAAGTTCATCCTACACTATGGTGTCAACCTACCACCACATCAAAAGAGAGTGTCATCTTACCACTGCGTCAAGTTCATCATCATTACAAGAGGAGGGGCTAGTATAAAACATTCAGTATAAAAGTACCCCCTATACGGGGCACTTTTTTTGGGCGGCAAAAGCGAACACTACCTGCAAAAGTTGGTTACCCGTCGGATGACCATTCACGATACTATTTTCCGCGACGGCCTTGTATTGTTGGAAATATGCCCTAGAGGTAATAATAAAGTTGTTATTATCATATTTCCTTGTTCACGATAAGTGTTTTTCTCCATGCTATAATTGTATTAACCGGAAACTAAATACATGTGTGGATATATAAATAACAATGTGTCCCTAGAAAGCCTCTACTAGACTGGCTCATTGATCGAATGATGGTTAAGGTTTCCTAACCAAGGACATCTAATTTTATTTGATAATGAGATCATATCATTAGTAGAATGATGTGATGGAAGACCCAACCTAAGCATATCAATTTGACCATGTCACTAAGTTTGATTGCTATAGCTTTCTTAATATCAAGTATCATTTCCTTATACCATGAGAACATGTTACTCCCTAGTACTGGAAGAATATCTTCTGGACATCAAACATCGCTTCGTCACTGGGTGGCTATAAAGGTGGCTTTCAGGTATCTCGGAAGGTACTTGATGGTTTACATGGATCAAGACTAGGATTTGTCACTCTGTGTGATGGAGAGATATCTTTGGGCCCACTCGGTAATGTAACATCCTAAGTATCTTGCAAGCATGTGACTAATGTGTTTAATCACGAGAATCTTATTGACATGGGTATACCCTACAGGTACTCGAGCTTGGTATATACGGTCTGAATACGTAAAGGCCCATGGTGTTGCCAAGGCCCCAATGAAGGACTCGAGTAACCTACGGACTCTCGATTGCTTGAAGAACAAGAAGAAGCTAAAAAGATAGAAAGTTTGAAGGGGAAAACCCTAACTTGTAACCGACTCGACCTGCTACCCGAGACCTAGCCTATCTATATAAAGGCTAGGAGGGGGCGGCGAGGAGGACACACGCAACCCTAGTTTCCACAACCCTCGCCAGATTGCATCTGCGCACCATTGTAACCTTCGGTTCCTTCGATAATTCCACGAGCAGACAAGCAGGAGTAGGGACCTCTACGAGGCCTGGACCTGGGTAAATCTTTGTCCCCTATGTGCTTGTTTGCTAGCCGATAGATGTCTCTAGCGCTCCCTCCTTCTCCAAAACCCAAGACCATAACAATGGGCATTGATGAGTTAAACCCTCGTCAATTGGCGCCGTCTGTGGGAATTGGGAGTGCTGATGTTGCGGCTTCTTCGGCCCCATCAACCGCGATCTACAACTCCGCAACAGCGGAGATTCGCCAGCTCTTCGGCGTGTTCAACTTCACCATCCACACGCCGGCCACTCGCCCGGCCTTCGAGTTCGTAGGCGACGGAATCGGCCTGGCGATAGGGAGCTTCCGCTTCCAAGTCGGTCAGATGGGCACGCTTCGCATGCCTGATCAGCCGATGGCACCGTCGATCTCCCTAGCATCATGGTTCCCTCCATCGATCGGCACCCTCAGTGAGCTCAACGACCTGACAACAGTCGAGAACACGGTCAGCGACAGCAGTCGTGACTCCGATCTGAGCGATCTGGCCACTGAAGATGGAACCTACGGTTCTGGATCTGAGAGTTACGGAAGCAGCAGCTTCCCCAATCACTTCATGTGTGCCGTCATCAACGCAGGCGATACCTCTTCCAACCACGACAATGGTGGCAATCGTGGCAACGAAACCGACCCGCCCAACACCGGCAACGGTGGCAATCGCGGTAACGGAACTGACCCGCCCAACGCTGGCAATGGCGGCAACGGTGGCAATCGCACCCCCGTCGATAATGGAGGAGCAGTCGAACCTCCAACCATAATAAATGAGCAAACCGGCGAATGCGTCATGATCAGGCTCAACGAGCAGGAATGGGCTCGCTGCCGCGAGGCCCTATGAGGCGCTCCTCTACCCTTCGGATCCCCGCAAGAACTACTGATGGGCTATCATTGGCTCCTGAAGGAAGAATTCAAGCGCTAACTACAAACAATCGCGCAACTCGAAGCGCGTAAAAAGGCAGCAGACGAATCGAGCCTTCGTCGTGCTGGGCTCTCCTCCCACGGAGGATCCTCCTCAAGGGGCAACGAGTACCTCGTCAAGAAGAGGCAATCTCGGATGGCCCATCTCGCCGAGCAAGAACGCATAGAAGCTGCAAAAGTCCTCGACTTCAGCTCTATGACAGTCGACACACGAGGCAACGTGGTACCCAAGACGCCACAGGCTGCGGTGACAGCGGCCACCATGTACCTCCTTAACAATCAGCCGCCAGCTGGAGATCCTCGAGCCGCCATGCACCGATCTACGATTGTGGGCTTGGGATTAATCGAGGCCACCCTTGACAAGGAGCCAACACCAGACCCGAAGAAGGGCAAAGCGCTAGCAAAGCGCTACTCCTTGCCCTTGTCCAGCGATGACAGTCACGACCTGTCTCGACGCCGCCGCTCACGGCGACACGACCGTGATTATAATGCGCGCGACGACCTCACGCAGCGCAAGATCGACAAATCAAGGGCACGACGTGCTCGGTCGACTGACACGGAAGAAGAGGACGTGGAGCTCTGTGGCGCCAGATGCTTCAGTAGATCAATTAGGCAGAAGCGAATGCCTAAAGGGTTTAAACTCCCGTCGGAGAACCCGAAGTTTGACGGCCTACAGGACCCCAAGATCTGGCTGGAGGACCACATCTCCTCCGTCAGACTCCACGGAGGCAGTCGGAGCATGGCTATGCAATGCTTGCAGCTACAGCTGCAGGGCGCCGCCCGAGCATGGCTCAACAACCTCCCACGCGGATCCATTCGCAGTTGGGATGAGCTGGTTTACAGCTTCGTGCGCAACTTTAAGGGCACATACAAGCGGCCCGCATCAATCGAAGAGTTGAGATGCTACCAGCAAAGATCTGGCGAATCGCTGCGCTCCTACATCGAAAGGTGGTCCATCATCAAGAACTACGCAGAGAACATCTCGGAGGATCGTGCGATTGACGCATTCAACGGTGGCGTCCGCCGCCTAGAACTCAGAGAGGAGCTGGGCCGCTCAAGGCCCTAGACCATCGACCACCTGATGGAGATCGTGAATCGGTGGGCCGATGGAGAAGATTCGGTGAAGAATCGCGTTCACTCCGACGAGGAGGTGGAACTCGAACGCAGGCGCGACCGCCGAGGCAAGCGTCGCATGCGCATCTACGATGACCGTGACGACGTCAACATGGTCGCGGTTGGCTACGCCGACAGACGCGACGATAACCGCAACAGCAGATACCGTAGTGGCAGATATCGCAACTCCGGGAAAACCACGCAGGTGTGGCAACGCCGCACTCGCGATGAGGCACCCGCGAACTCCATTGAGGAAAAACTGTCCGGGCCATGTATGGTACACTTCTACATCGACAAGCATGATGGCAAGAAGAAGTCCAGCCACCTCCTCAAGGATTGCCGCGAATTCCTCAAGCTACATGAGGGATTGGTTCGGATGAACCGCAATGCAGTCGAAAGAGGCTACAGAGCCGCTCCAGGCGCCGTGGCACATGGCGCTCCGCCGCCTCCACCTGGGCCACCCCCGAATGCAGCTGCACCGGACCAGCACCATGGAGGCGAACCGTACCCACAAGCCATGGGCACCATGATGATCCAAAAGGGACGCCCCTCCAATAGGGTGCAGAAGGCCATCACTCGCCAAGTCAACTTGGCCACACACTCGCCACCATCTACCACTGAGTACCTCAGTGGAAGCGAGTCATGCATCACCTTCGACAAACGCGACCATCCGCCTCAGGTACCCCGTCCAGGCCATTGCCCCCTCGTACTCGAGGCGCAAATCGGAGGTTTCGACATGAGCCGCGTCTTCATGGACGGTGGGAGCGGCATCAACCTTATATTCGCGAGTACCTTGCGAGCAATGAGGATCACTCTAACCTGCTTGGAGGCCTCGGACACAACGTTCCACGGCATCGTCCTAGGGAAAGGAGTATACCCCCTGGGCAAAATCAACCTCGACGTCATCTTCGGCACACCGAAGAACTTCCGGCGCGAGCGCATCGACTTTGAGGTCGTCGACTGGCCCTCACAGTACCACTACATCCTCGGGCGCGTCGCGTTCGCCAGGTTCATGGCAGTACCTCACTACGCCTACCTGCAGATGAAAATGCCAGGTCCCAATGGCGTCATCACGATCAATGGGGGCTTCGAGAGATCCGGCAGTTGCGACAGGGAATTCAACAGAATTTCCCAGTCCTTCGGCATGCAGGAGGAACTCGCGAGATTAAAGGAGTCGACAGACAACAGTCTGCCTCCGCTGAGCCGGCCAAGCTCACCCGATCTCTCTTTCGACTCATCGGTGCACACAAAGAAAGTGCAGGTCCATCCATCGGATCCCGCCAAGACGGCTCGCATCGCCAACAACTTGAGTCCCGCATAGGAACTCGCGCTCGTCGAATTCCTCTGTGAGCACTGGGAAATTTTCGCCTGGTGTCCTGCGGACATGCCAGGAGTTCCCAGGGAATTCGCCGAGCACGCACTCAACGTCAACCCCGACGCAAGGCTAGTCAAGCAAACAATTCGGCGATTGTCTGAGCCACGAGCGCAGGCAGTTGGAATGGAGATCAACAGACTCCTTGAAGCCAAGTTCATACACGAGATCAAGGAAAGCACTTGGCTTGCCAACACGGTGCTGGTACCAAAAAAGGACACGGATATCCTGCGAATGTGCGTAGACTTCACCTCTCTGAACAAGCACTGCCCAAAGGATCACTTCCTGTTACCGCGCATCGACCAAATCGTCGACTCCACTGCGGGATGCGAGCGCCTCTGCTTCCTCGACGCCTACTCAGGCTACAATCAAATTCGAATGAAGGAGGAAGATCAAGAGAAAACAACGTTTACAGCACCCTTTGGTGTGTTCTGCTACAACACAATGCCCTTCGGACTAAAGAACGCGGGAGCCACCTACTAGCGGTGCATGCAGGCTTGCCTCAAGGAACAACTGGGTCGCAACATTCAAGTCTATGTCAACGACATAGTAATCAAGACCAAGGAGGAAGCCTCCCTAATTGACTACCTTCGCCAACCTCGATCGCTACCGGATCAAGCTCAATCCGGACAAATGCGCCTTCGGTGTACCATCTGGGCAGCTACTCGGGTATCTCATCTCCGTGAGGGGAATCGAGGCAAACCCGAAGAAAATAAAAGCCATACTGGCCATGGAGAAGCCGAAAAACATAAGGGGCGTCCAACAGCTGGCTGGGCGAATCGTGGCCCTCAGCCGATTCATCAGTCGGATGGGTGGAAAAGCGCTGCCCTTCTACCAGCTCCTCCGCAAAGCTAAAAAAATGAGTGGACCAACGAAGCGGAAGAAGCATTCGAAGATCTCAAGCGTCTGCTATCCACTTCGCCAGTGCTGGTGACCCCACGAGACAGGGAACCACTATTGTTGTATATCTCCGCCACCAACCAGGTGGTCAGCACAGTGCTCGTCGTCGAGCGAGCTGAGGAAAACAAGGTCCACGACGTGCAACGCCCAGTATACTACCTCAGCGAGGTCCTCACGCCAACAAAATAGCGGTACCCGCACTACCAGAAGCTGGCGTACGGTGTCTTCATGACCGCCCTGTGACTGCGCCATTACTTCCAGGAACACCCAATCGTGGTGGTCAACGACGCCCCCTTGGGGCATATCCTCAATAATCCCGACGCCATGGGACAAGTCGCGCTTTGGGGAATAGAATTGTCTCCACGAGACATCACATACGAAAAGCGCGACACAATCAAGTCGCAAGTTCTCCCTGACTTCCTCGTGCACTGGATGGAGAACCAGCTCCCAGAACAACCAGATATGACCTACCTCTGGACAATGCACTTTGACGGGTCCAAGCAGAAGGACGGAGCAGGCACAGGTGTCATATTGACATCACCTCAAGGGGACAAGCTGAAGTATATCCTGCGAATGCAGTTCACAGCCCCCAACAACGAGGCTGAATACGAGGCCCTGTTGCACGGGATGAGGATGGCAAAAGCCTGCAGCGCCAAGAGGCTCATCATATACGGCGACTCCAAGTTCGTCGTCAACCAAACGATGCATGAGTGCGTGATGCGCTCGACTTTCGACGTAGAGCTCGTTGGGAACCCCAAGAGGAAGGTATGATGAGCACAACAGTAAGTTTTCCCTCAGTTATGAAACCAAGGTTTAATCGAACCAGTAGGAGCAAGGAAACACCCCAAAGGTGTTACTAGCTGAGCTTTGGCAGGGCGCACTACCGGTGCTAGTAGCAACGTGGAGACCTGCACAACACAACCACAGAACTTTGTCCCCAACTTGCGATGAGGTTGTCAATCTCACCGTGTTTTGCGGAAAACAAAGGATTAAACGTATCGAATGGAAAGAAGTAAAAGTTTGTAGAAAGTAAACACAAAGCAGTAAAAGATTGTAGATTGTATGTAAAGAAAAAGGACCGGGATCCATAGTTCACTAGAGGTGGATCTCCTTAAGATAGATAACATGCTGGGTGAACAAATTACAGCGGGGCAATTGAAAAACACCGAGAAAGCAATACATGCATATACTAATCATCTTGACTCCTCTGAGACTTGATTGGGCATTACAACATAATACATAGACCGCCATCCAACTGCATCTATGACTAATAATCCACCTTCAGATTATCATCCGAACCCCCTCTAGTATTAAGTTGCAAGCAACAGATTGTTGTTTTCTCCCTAGTAGCAACATCATATCTACTACCTTAGAGATTTTTGTCACTTCCCCAGATTACCAAAGGCATGAACCCACTATCGAGCATAAATACTAACTCTTGGAGTTGCTAGCATCTACTTGGCCAAAATGGCTACTAACAACGGGAAGCATGCAAGATCTCAAATAACAAAGACATGATAGAATCAATAATGAATCTGAAATAGCATCTCAATATCCATCGGATCCCTGCAAACACAACATGTATGAATTACAAATAGATGATCTTGATCATGAACGGAGCTCACAAGATCTAAACATGAAAGCACAAAGGAGGAGAACCAGCCATATAGCTACTACATGGATCCGTAGTCCAAGGATGAACTACTCACGCATCACACTGGAGGCTTGCATGGTGATGAAGAAGGGCTCCTGGGTGAATTCCCCTCTCCGGCAGGGTGCCGGGAAGAGCTTCAGATCCCTCCCAATCTAGGGATGGACATGACGACGGCTACAGACCCTTTCGTGGATTTTTGATCGGATTCTTAGGGTTTTCGTCCCGAGGGCAATATATAGGCGGAAGGAGAGGCCGAGGGGGTGCCGGGAGCGGCCACACCACCCCCTAGCGCGGGCTAGGCCTGGCCGCGCGGCCAGGTGGTGTGATGGCTCCCTGGCCCTTCTCCGTCTCGTATTCTGGCACTTGATCACGTCCGAAAAAATAGGCTCTTTGGCTTTTGTCCCATCCAATTCCGAGAATATTCATTTTCTGACTTTCCTGGAACTAAAAACAGCAGAAAACAGGCAGCTAGCACTGTGGCTCTTGTTAATAGGTTAGTCCAAGAAATCATATGAAAAGTACTCCAAAGTTGGAAGAAAACACAAGAAAGTGGATAAAACCAAGCATGGAACATCAAAAATTATAGATACATTTGCAATGTATCAGTGCGACGCACTAAACGACAACATGATCACATACCGCGACCTCTACGACACACTCGAAGGAGACTTCGACGGTTGCGAGCTGCGGCACGTAGGTCGCGAAAGTAATGAAGAGGTGGACGCACTCGCTAACATAGGCTCTACCTGCGTCCTCATACCACCTGGGGTATTTCTCGAGCGTATCTGCGAACGCTCCATCAAGCCAAAGGCCGCAGAGAAGAAAACAAGCGCAGCAACGGACTCGGGGGCTACGCCACCCAATGAGCCAATGGGACTCGATGACTTGGAGTTGGACACAGGACTCGAGGAACCAATCAGCGTCATGATGATTGAGCAATCCTGGACGCAGCCGTACATCACGTACCTCCTCAGCAAAAGGCTCCCGGACGACCCAACTGATGCACGACACATCGCGTGGCGGTCCAAGGCATTCGATGTTATCAACGGCGAACTATATAAACGCAGCATCACAGGAGTACTCCAACGATGCGTCTCCACGGCCGATGGAAGAGTTGTTCTCCTCGACATCCATGAAGGGACCTGCGGGCACCACGCCGGCAGTCGCGCCCTCGTTGCCAAAGCTCTACGAGCTGGATTCTACTGGCCTACGGCCATGTGCGTTGCCAAGGACATCGTCCAAAAATGCAATGCTTGCCAGCGATTCGCGGACAAGCCGCACGCACCTGGCGCCGAGCTACGGCCAAGACCATTGGCCTGGCCCTTCGTGCAATGGGGACTCGACATGGTTGGCAAACTTCCAAGGTCCTCACGAGGAGGCTACGTCTACCTCTTGGTCGCAGTCGACAAATTCACCAAGTGGATTGAGGCCATGCCAGTGACCAACCAATCAGGGCACAGCGCAGTAAAGTTCTTCGAGTCCATCGTCTACCGCTTCGGAGTACCGCACAACATCATCACCGACAACGGGACAAACTTCACATCCAAAGAGTTCCAAGAATTCTGCCAGAACCTGGGGATCAACATCAGCTACGCCTCTATAGCGCACCCACAGACCAACGATCAGGTGGAAAAAGCAAACGGGCTCGTCTGCAGCGGCATCAAGAAGCGACTCCTCCGGCCACTCGAACAAGCCACGGGTTGCTGGCCAGACGAACTAAAATCCATACTCTGGAGCCTACGCACAACTCCAAATAGTGCCACAGGCTACACGCCATTCTTTATGGTGCACGGAGCCGAGGCAGTGCTACCCGCCGAGGTACGGTGCAAGGCGCCGCGCGTGGTCGCTTACAGCGAACAAGAGTCATCCCTCGCACTCGAAGACTCCGTCGACCTCCTTGACGAAGCAAGGGAAATCGCCACGGAAAGATCAACGATCTACCAGCAGAACCTGCGCAACTACCACAGTAGGAGGCTACGCCCCAGATCCTTTGTCGAAGGCGACCTGGTCCAGCGAATGAAGCAGCAGGGGCATCTCAAGTTCGAGTCCCCCTGGGAAGGACCATACGTGATTACAGAAGTAATCCCAGGTGGCGCCTATCGCCTTCAAGATTTAGAGACAGGAGTCGCATACTCCAACCCCTAGAACGTCGCACAGCTGCGACGCTTCTACCCTTAGTCGCTCTTTACTTTTTACATTGCAAATAAGGCTACTCAGCCAAGGCTACTTAGCCACACATTGTACCTCGCACTATTCTTCGAATAAATAAAGCTAAGTGCCCCAAAACTCTGTGTTTTCCTTTACTTTTCCAATTCTATCTACTCGGGGGCTGTGCCACCCTATATACATATGTTCTACGAACCAAAACGCGATATCCTGAGTAGCTGGCACATCAATCGAAACCCTTGACACAAGCATCAACCCAGCTGCAACGCACCTGACAGGTTGACAAGGGACTGAGATAAAAGGATGACCAGGCTAACGAAAGGGACTCGCATAGTGCAACACACTTCATGCTAACAAAGCTCTTTATACATATTCAACAATAAATTATGCACAACATTTATACGAACTTTACAACACAAATACGCTTATGTGCAGGATACAAACTAGGCTATTACTGTAGCAGAAGACCGTTGGTTTGTTCCTCAAAGAAGTCGACAATCTCTTCAGCTAGGCGATCCACCGCCTGGTAGTGCGGCACCATATTCTAGGCAGAACCTGCTGGCGGTGCAGGCGGCCCAGCCGCAATTGCCGCAACATCTACGTCAGGCCTATGCAACCGCACCATTGATAGAGCAGCCTTGGCACCAGCCACCAACTGTTGCCTCACGCAGTCGCGAACCATGGTCAGACCTTGAAACTTGGCAAGGAGGGCTAGCAAGCTCGATGGAGTATCATCCAGCGAAAACATCGCCCGATAAATGTTCTTCAAGCATGACTGCGACTTCTTCAGAAAGTGCAGCACTCGTGACGCACGATCCTGCAGGATCGCCAGCGCAGTCACACGATCATGATCTACCCAGAAGTATCCACTCTCTTGAAGTTGCTCATGGGTAAGATCATGCATGCGGATGGCAATTCTATTCTTCTCCTCCTGCGGATGACGCGTGTTGACAACTACACGAAGCAGCAACAACAGCATAAGTACAATGTACCATTACGAGTGACTACGAGGAAAAGATGAGAGCAAGCAAACTAACACTTGAATTGGTCGCCCAGCTGCGTCACCTCGCCAAGCAGATACTGCTCTCGGGCGGCGGCTTTCTCCGCCTTTGACTTCCATACATCCGCGTTACCATGGAGCACGGGCAACTCACGCTCCAGTTGCTTCACGCGGTCACGCAGTCGCGAAAGCAGCGACAACTCATCTACCCTGGAGCGCGGCGGTACCACGGTATCATCAAGAGTCGGCGAGTTCTGAGTTTCCCTCAAAGGATCACTTGATGTACCCCACCACAAGTCAAGATAGAAGCAAATAAGACGACCAAATCAACACAAAGACAAAGGATTCAAGTGCATTCAAGACTAGCAAAAGTATCAGCAGATACACTCGCCAGCAGGCATGTTCTTAAACAAAAGGACATAAACTAATTAACTATTACAAAGCTAACTAAGGAGGAACTGGCTTCTTCGACGGCTTCGGGGGCTTCATCGAGTCCGTGGCAGTGTCAGATGCCACTGACTTTCCGCCAGCCCCTGATGCCGCCTCTTTCGCCGCCTTCTTGGCACGGTGCAGCTCCTCAGAATACTTTGCAATAGTATTTATCAACTGAGGCCCATACTTGCCACATGCAGTCGCGAAAGGAGCAAAGACTACCTGCTGGCCGTCCGCGCTAACAGGCGTCGCCTTCGACACCACGACAGGATCAACCTCGACTCCGTGGGCCTGCACCATGGCAAGCGACATGGACGCGCCAGCCGCGCAGAGTGAGTTCTTGTAGCTGGAAGGCACACCCCCGGCGAGTGACTCCACCAGCTCGTTTATATTCTCGATTAGCTCCGCCTTGGGCATCAGCTCCTCTCGGAGATGACTGAGGGCGCCCTTGGCCTTGGAGAGCGTATCCTGGACGGCGGCGCTATGGTCCTCGACTGCCGACAGGGCCCCCGCTAGAGCATCATCGTGACGAAGGGCCTGCGGGTCGAAACTCAAGTCGCCAGCATCTGCACATTAAATCCACACATGGACAAAGCATCAGTGCCAACGGCAAAAAGTCCAGCAGAGAAGGACAACGATATCCAAAGCAAAATACTTGAGAGGGCCTTGGCGATTGAGAAAAGCTGTTCCTCGAACAACTTCTCCCTGGCTGCGAAGGAGGCACGCAGCTCCTCTTCGCGCCTTTGCGCCTCGTCATGCACCGCGATTGCCTCATCGCGACCCTTCATAGCCGCGGCGAGGGTTTTCTCCATGGTGGCAGCATTACGCAGGAGGGCGTTATGTTCAGCTATAAACAGAAAGGGATTGACTATCAGTTGACCATATCAAAAAGGAAACGAAGAAGAAGAAGATGTGCATGACACTCACTTTCAACCGCGCGATGACGCGTCTCTAGCATCGCATGCTGGCGGCCCATCGCAAGCACTTGCTCCGCCAAGTGCGCGGCTTCCTTCACAAGGAGCTATCGCACAACAAGAAATCAGTAGAAGCAATAGATAACATCGACTGCAACACTAAAAAGGAGAAAAACCACACTTACATGGTCCTCCAATGACTCCGAAGATGTCTGATGTACCGTCATCCGGGTAACCATTCGATGCTCCCCTGCATGAGGAGAACTGGAAGAGTTGTGCCCGGAGTGGGCCGCCAATGGAGGTGAAGGAGCACGCTCGACCTCTTCCTTGGCCTTTGAGGTCGCGACTCCTGATTCTTTCAAAAATTGGACGTCGGCAGAAGACGACGCCTCTTGACTGCAAGACAAAATTCACATCAAGAAAGCGCAAACCCAGAGACGGGACAACAAGGGCAAAAACAGAGAAGAACAAGTAAACTAGAAAACTTACCAGTCAAACTTGTCAAAGTCAAAAGTAGCCTCCCCCGACTCCGACGAGGACTCCTTGGGTAGTCGCATCTTCTTTCGAGAAGATGGTGCCACGGCGCTCACCGCAATAGCTGGTATCGGCGACTCCGCACCAACACATGTGCCTTCTGGAGTCGAAGGAGACGACGCATCGGAATCCTCGCTGCACGAACGCTTGCAAGTATCCGGACTACCGGACTCGGGGGGCTTCCTCCTCCACATCAGAAGGGACGGTCGACTCTGACTCATCCTCTTCCAAAGCTTCGCGAGGGATAATGTACAAGGTGACACTACCCAATCCTGCACACAGACAACACATTCAGCACAAAGCAAGTAAATAACAAAGAAGCAATCGAAAAATTTAGCTACTGCGTAGCACAACTATACCTCAGGAGGAGGGTTCGAAGCATCAAATGGAGGAACAACTGGCTCACTGGGGAGCACATCCTTGACGGTGTACTTGGTGACCAGTCGAACCCTCTTGTCCACCTCACTCGCGGACATGCCATCGGCAGACACGCGAGTGGCATCATCAGTGCCAACCCACTGAAACATGGGGTGGACTCTGGCCTGCAGGGGCTGGACGCGACGGTGCAGCCAAGTGCGAATGAGAGCATAGCCCCCCTCCTCTTTGCCTATGCGATTCTCGAGGTCGCAGATGCACCTGTACAACACTTCTGTCTCCGCGAACTCGCCAGGCATGACTACATTCTTCCAGGAGCACATCCTCTTGCACGGCGTCACAGGATCGAAGGGGGCGAGTGCGAAGTGCTCGCCGTTAGCCTACTCATCGCGGATGTAGAACCATTTGTCCCTCCACCCTTGGACGGATGCCGTGAGCTTGATGTCCGATGCACTCGACGATCGACGTAGAGCTCGTTGGGAACCTCAAGAGGAAGGTATGATGAGCACAGCAGAAAGTTTTCCCTCAATTATGAAACCAAGGTTTAATCGAACCAGTAGGAGCAAGGAAACAACCCAAAGGTGTTACTAGCTGAGCTTTGGCAGGGCGCACTACCGGTGCTAGTAGCAACGTGGAGACCTGCACAACACAACCACAGAACTTTGTCCCCAACTTGCGATGAGGTTGTCAATCTCACCGTGTTTTGTGGAAAACAAAGGATTAAACGTATCGAATGGAAATAAGTAAAAGTTTGCCGAAAGTAAACACAAAGCAGTAAACAGTTGTAGATTGTATGTAAAGTAAAAGGACCGGGATCCATAGTTCACTAGAGGTGGCTCTCCTTAGATAGATAACATGCTGGGTGAACAAATTACAGCGGGGCAATTGACAAACACCGAGAAAGCAATACATGCATATACTAATCATCTTGACTCCTTTGAGACTTGATTGAGCATTACAACATAATACATAGACTGCCATCCAACTGCATCTATGACTAATAATCCAGCTTCAGATTATCATCCGAACCCCCTCCAGTATTAAGTTGCAAGCAACAGATTATTGCTTTACGAACTGCGTGTAAAGTAAACAATACGATTGTTCTATGAACAAAGGATTGTTGTTTTCTCCCTAGTAGCAACAGCACATCTAGTACCTTAGAGATTTATGTCACTTCTCCAGATTAACAGAGGCATGAACCCACTATCGAGCATAAATACTAACTCTTGGAGTTGCTAGCATCTACTTGGCCAATATAGCTACTAACAAGGGAAAGCATGCAAGATCTCAAATAACAAAGACATGATAGAATCAATAATCAATCTGAAATAGCATCTCAATATCCATCGGATCCCCGCAAACACAACATGTATGAATTACAAATAGATGATCTTGATCATGAACGGAGCTCACAAGATCTAAACATGAAAGCACAAAGGAGGAGAAACCAGCCATCTAGCTACTACATGGATCCGTAGTCCAAGGATGAACTACTCACGCATCACACCGGAGGCTTGCATGGTGATGAAGAAGACCTCCAGGGTGAATTCCCCTCTCCGGCAGGATGCCGGGAAGAGCTTCAGATCCCCCCTGATCTAGGGACAGAGACGACGACGGCTACAGACTCTTTCGTGGATTTTTGATCGGGTACTTAGGGTTTTCGTCCTGAGGGCAACTTATAGGGGGAAGGAGAGGCCGAGGGGGTGCTGGGGTCGGCCAGACCACCCCCTGGCGCGGGCCAAGCCTGGCCGCGCGGCCAGGTGGTGTGGGCCCCTGGCCCCTCTCCGTCTCGTACTCTGGCACTTGATCCCTTTCAGAAAAATAGGCACTTTGGCTTTTGTCCCGTCCAATTCCGAGAATATTCATTTTCTGACTTTCCTGGAACCAAAAACAGCAGAAAACAGGTAATTGGCACTGTGGCTCTTGTTAATAGGTTAGTCCAAGAAATCATATGAAAAGTACTCCAAAGTTGGAACAAAACACAAGAAAGTGGATAAAACTAAGCATGGAACATCAAAAATTATAGATACATTTGCAATGTATCAACATCCCCAAGCTTAACTCATGCTCGTCCTCAAGTAGGTAAGTGATAAAAAGAAATAATTTTTGAGGTGACATGCACCATCAAAGACTTGATCAAAGTATTTGCAAAACATTCAAAGCTGGGATCATAGTACTTCAATCATAACATGAAAGACAAAGTTCTAGCAATAAGCAAAGAGACTATGATGCAACATGAAAAGGTACAAACAAAAGATTCATGAATAACATGCTTTGCAAGATGTTTGTTTTTTTCACATAAAGAAAACATAGCATAATAGTATTCAGTTTGTCCCTCAATAGAGTAGCAAATATAAATGCATAGGACACCTTCAAAGTTCATAAGAGTGACTAGATATAATAGTTTAAAACAAGCAATAACAAGTTATGCATCAATAAACTAGTCTTGGGACAATGCACATAGAACTAAGAATGGCCACTATGCTCTCAAAGTAAGTGCATAAAGATAGAAGGTGGAGACTCAATATAATGGTGGAAGAAAGGCCTTTTCTAAAAGGAAGTAGGGATTCAAGTCTCATAAAGAGCTTCCAAAAATTATGGTACTTATAGCTTTGAACTCTCATTGCCCCTATCATAAGCATCTTGAAGGTGATTAAGGTTAAAGTGACACTACTAAGAGGATATGCTTGACAAGTTATAAACCGAAATCTCATGCCCCTTACTTACGAAGACCGATCCTCATGCTACTCAACTTTATTCACGAGTAAGCTCTTGTCATTGTAAGTGTATGTGTATCATTAAGAACCGCCAACGGGGTACCCCTTGCACATGATACGAGAGCTTTCCCATAATCAAAATGACAAGGCAAGCAGACAATGAGCATCTCAGCGATCTTTTTATTTGCTATTTGCATAGTTTTTTATTGAGGATGCTTCATAGAGTGCTCATTATGGTGATGCTGCAAGTTTCCACCATGATTAGGCATGGCTTAGGCTAGCGGCCCAGGCGTTTCTCTAACACACATACAAACTCCATGATCTTACAAGTTCCACTTTTATTTCACACCGCCGGGATCCGTAAGCAAAAGATCATAATATCAACGGGGTACAAAGTACAAGTGCAATGTTGAAAGTGTTCCCCATGAAACATGGTTCTGCTAATTTCAACTTATAAAGCGCAAGTATATACGCAACAAAGAAGGACCCAATGGTTCAAGTTTATTAGAGGCAATAAAGTAAAGTGTGCCATCAAGTTCGTGAGAGCTTTAATCACTAGTTTTCTCATAACAAGTGGAAGGTAAACAAAAGCATGAATATACTTGGAATAGCATAAGCTAGTAGGTAGGTATGGTGAACCGCCAACGGGGTACCCCTTGCACATGATACGGGAGCTTTCCCATAATCAAAATGACAAGGCAAACAGACAATGAGCATCTCAGCGATCTTTTTATTTGCTATTTGCATAGGTTTTTATTGAGGATGCTTCATAGAGTGCTCATTATGGTGATGCTGCAAGTTTCCACCATGATTAGGCATGGCTTAGGCTAGCGGCCCAGGCGTTTCTCTAACACACATACAAACTCCATGATCTTACAAGTTCCACTTTTATTTCACACCGCCGGGATCTGTAAGCAAAAGATCATAATATCAACGGGGTACAAAGTACAAGTGCAATGTTGAAAGCGTTCCCCATGAAACATGGTTCTGCTAATTTCAACTTATAAAGCGCAAGCATATACGCAACAAAGAAGGACCCAATAGTTCAAGTTTATTAGAGGCAATAAAGTAAAGTGTGCCATCAAGTTCGTGAGAGCTTTAATCACTATTTTCTCATAACCAGTGGAAGGTAAACAAAAGCATGAATATACTTGGGATAGCATAAGCTAGTAGGTAGTTATGGTGGACTCTTTGGAAAAACTTGGTTTAGGGATTTGGATGCATTAGTGGAACTCATACTTTGTTGTGGAGGCTAGCAAAAGACGGGGAGCGACAAACTAAGAGAGCAATAATGGCCATAATCATGCAGAGCGACAAAACATCATTGATAAAAGCATAAAGTGATACTACAAGTTGAAAACTAAAGGATAATAAAGGCTATGGTGACTTGAGATAGTCATAACATGGTGTGAGCATGCGCCAAGTCAACCCAAATAAAGCATCAAAGGAGAATACCACTATACTATGCTTTAATATGCTAAAACAACGCATGATTCATCCAAGGCACATTAAACAATCTCAATTGTTTATAAAAAGTCATGCTACATCAAAGAATACTAAGCATAAATCCAAAACAATATCAAGCATGGCATGAAAAAGCATAGGCCATAGTCAAATACGAGCTCTTTTTACCACATAAGCATGAACTTTCCTACTCTTTTCCAAACCAAACCAAACTATTTGCAAACCAATGTATGAAAGAGGGGGTCCAACCAATTTATTCAGAAAACTAAGCAAAGCAAGCAAACAAAAAACAAAAACGAAAACAAAGACGCTCCAAGAAAAACACAACTGTGCATGAAACAATAAAAATGAAGCGTTTGGAAGAAACCTGGGTTTTTATTGATGAAGAAGGAGATGCCTTGGGCATCCCCAAGCTTTGACGCTTGTACTTCTTGGATATTTCTTTTGGTGACACGCGTGGCATCCCCAAGCTTGAGATTTAGTCCATCCTTCATCTCATTACTCATTCCTTCCATACATCTGAAAATTTTCCTTCATACAAAACTTCACACAATCTCATTAGCAACATTAGTGCACTTAATATAAATAAGTCTCAAGGTTCAGTTCTAACACCAAATAAACCTCTATTAGAACACTAGCTACTGTAGCACTTACCTCAAAAAGCTCAATTCCCCAAAGGAACTCAAGAAGGAACTAACAAGAAGCAAATGCAGAAAATGGCAGAAATCTGTCAAAACAGACCAGCAGGTAAAGACAAATTTTGTCGAAGACCTTCTATTGCTCAAATCAAAAAGTGTTGAACTAACGAAAGTTAGATAACAACCTGAGGCAGAAGAACAAAAAATAACAGCTAAATCTGACGTACAGAGCTCTCTCAGTAAGTTTTACGGTGAAGCATAGAAATCTGTTTCGGGACAACAACTTTCCCAATCATTACTTCACTCTCATTAGAGGTTACTCTTGGCACAAAAAGCAAATAAAAAGGATAAGAAGAGGTTATTACAGAGGTAATAACTTCCAAGACGCATCTAAAACTCTTGGGTTATCTCCCAACAAGTACTTTTGTTTAACGCCTTTAAGTTAGGCATAAGAAGCAAAGAAAAAATCAAGTGTTCTCAAATGAAGAAGCATTAAGACCAAATTTCTTGCCCTTACCTCTCTTATTTTTATTCTTAACCTTTGGGAAAATGTGATTGTTTGGTGGAGAAGAAAGGTGCATGGTCCCCTTTTCCACATCTATTATTGCTC
Organism: Avena eriantha; assembly: GCA_910589775.1. Taxonomy (NCBI): domain Eukaryota; kingdom Viridiplantae; phylum Streptophyta; class Magnoliopsida; order Poales; family Poaceae; genus Avena; species Avena eriantha. Next base: position 105,858,739 of record OU342744.1, read on the forward strand.
CAAGGAGTTCTAATAGGATTCTTCCAAGTGTAATTTGTCCTTTTCCTGCACATTCAATAACAAGATAATCAGTAGAAATCATTTTCCCAAGGATCTTTGTAAACACTCCTTCAACTATTCCAATAGGAAATAAGGTAGCATTATTAGCAAGAGATATTTCTTTTCCGCCTTCAGTAAGCCCCCAAAGATTTAAAGATTCATAAATATCTCGGGGCATAAGACAAAATTCAGACATGATATCGCAGCGGGCTTGAAAAGTTTCAGTGTTTATCTCAATCTTTACTGTAGGGATCCACTTTGATGGTTCAGAATTTATTGGAACATAATTGTGATGCTCCCTAAGCGTATTATAGCAACTTTCTAAGCTAGTAGTGCTAGCCTCAAGAGTGTTCAACCTAGCAAATATTTTTGCGAAATAAATATCAGTTTGGCTAGGCATAGTGTAAGTGAGGATCAATTTCTTTATAGCATTAATGGCATCATCCTCATTACATTGGAGGAAATCTCCTCCCACAATAGCATCTAACGCATACCTATAGCAAAGAGCAATCCCAAGGTAAAAACTGCTAAGGAACAAGCCTTGAATCATTTTAGGCTCAGTCTTTTCATGTAGATCAGAGATTCTAGAGCAAGATTCCTTAAAACTTTCCTCAATTCCTTGTTTAAAAGTGAGAATCATTTCCTCGGGTGACATAGTGATTGGAGCAAGGCTAGACATAGTGGCAACTCAAGATAGGAACTAATTTTTTTGCGTTTTCAAATAAGAAAGCAAAACAAGTAAAACTAATTTTTTTTGATTTTTGAATAAAAAAACAAGCAAACAAAGCAAAAAGAAACTAAGCAAAACAAAAACAACAAAGTAAAGAGATTGGTTATGAGGGACTCCCCTTGTGAAGATGTCCTTGACTCCCCGGCAACGACGCCAGAAAAGATCTTGATGCACTTGACGATCGACGTAGAGCTCATTGGGAACCCCAAGAGGAAGGTATGATGAGCACAACAGAAAGTTTTCCCTCAATTATGAAACCAAGGTTTAATCGAACTAGTAGGAGCAAGGAAACACCCCAAAGGTGTTACTAGCTGAGCTTTGGCAGGACGCACTACCGATGCTAGTAGCAACGTGGAGACCTATACAACACAACCACAAAACTTTGTCCCCAACTTGCGATGAGGTTGTCAATCTCACCGTGTTTTGCGAAAAACAAAGGATTAAACGTATCGAATGAAAGAAGTAAAAGTTTGCAGAAAGTAAACACAAAGCAGTAAACAGTTGTAGATTGTATGTAAAGTAAAAGGACCGGGATCCATAGTTCACTAGAGGTGGCTCTCCTTAGATAGATAACATGCTGGGTGAACAAATTACAGCAGGGCAATTGACAAATACCGAGAAAGCAATACATGCATATACTAATCATCTTGACTCCTCTGAGACTTGATTGGGCATTACAACATAATACATAGACCGCCATCCAACTGCATCTATGACTAATAATCCAGCTTCAGGTTATCATCCGAACCCCCTCCAGTATTAAGTTGCCATCAACAGATTATTGCTTTACAAACTGCGTGTAAAGTAAATAATACAATTGTTCTATGAACAAAGGATCGTTGTTTTCTCCCTAGTAGCAATAGCACATCTAGTACCTTAGAGATTTCTATCACTTCCCCAGATTACCAGAGGCATGAACCCACTATCGAGCATAAATACTAACTCTTGGAGTTGCTAGCATCTACTTGGCCAAGATAGCTACTAACAACGGAAAGCATGCAAGATCTCAAATAACAAAGACATGATAGAATCAATAATCAATCTGAAATAGCATCTCAATATCCATCGGATCCCCGCAAACACAACATGTATGAATTACAAATAGATGATCGTGATCATGAACGGAGCTCACAAGATCTAAACATGAAAGCACAAAGGAGGAGAAACCAACCATGTAGCTACTATATGGATCCGTAGTCCAAGGATGAACTACTCACGCATCACACTAGAGGCTTGCATGGTGATGAAGAAGACCTCCAGGGTGAATTCCCCTCTCCGGCAGGGTGCCGGGAAGAGCTTCAGATCCCCCCGATCTAGGGACAGAGACGACGGCGGCTACAAACTCTTTCATGGATTTTTGATCGGGTACTTAGGCTTTTTGTCCCGAGGGCAACTTATAGGCGGAAGGAGAGGCCGAGGGGGTGCTGGGGTCGGCCAGACCACCCCTTGGCGCGGGCCAAGCCTGGCCGCGCGGCCAGATGGTGTGGCCGGCCCCTGGCCCCTCTCCGTCTCGTATTCTGGCACTTGATCCCTTCCGGAAAAATAGGCACTTTGGCTTTTGTCCCATCCAATTCCGAGAATATTCATTTTCTGACTTTCCTGGAACCAAAAACAGCAGAAAACAGACAGCTAGCACTGTGGATCTTGTTAATAGGTTAGTCCAAGAAATCATATGAAAAGTACTCCAAAGTTGGAACAAAACACAAGAAAGTGGATAAAACTAAGCATGGAACATCAAAAATTATAGATACATTTGCAATGTATCAAATATCGAAGTAGGTGGCGGATGGGTCGACGTGGATTCCGCAACCACCTACATCGTAGACTAAAGAGCTAGATGCATATAGGCGCTTCAATTTGAAGAGGCGCTTGAAGTGGTCGAAGTGCGGCTCGATTCCGAGCCAGCACTCGCAAAGAGTGATGAAGCAAGAGATGTGGAGGATAGAGTTCAGGGACAGCTCATGGAGCTGAAGCCCGTAGAAACAAAGGAGGGCCCTAAAGAAGGGGTTAAGAGGCACGGAGAGACCGCGAATGAGGAATGCTAAAAACATCACTCGAAAACCAGCGGGAGGAGCAGGAATTGTCTCACCACCGGGGACGCGCGCGTCGGTGACTGCGGCAGATAGTACTCCGTCTTGGCGAAGAAGACGGAGATCAGATGACTTGATGATGGAGGGGGCGCCACGCACCATTCTTCCCGCCGGCGGCGATGCTGGTGCCCGCAGTGGCAGAGCCGCCTTTCTTCTTCGCTGCAGCAGCGGTGGCTGCGGAATCAGCCGCAGCGCCTCCTTTCTTCTTCCCCATTGCACGGCGGTGATGCGAGCGAAGGAAGTAGCTTGGAAACGAGCGGAGCTGGTCCAGTAATGTGGAAGAAACAAGCGCAGAGAAAAGCAGAGGAACAGCGACAATGTCGATGGAAGCAAAGGATGAATGAGGGCAGATGAGAAAATTACCGTCACAGTGCCGCTACTTAACCCCTGGAAGATGCAATCCAACGGTTTAGAAAAACCCTAGTGGACGCATGGCAAACATCTTGCTGGACACCTGGAGAAGTGGAAGCACGAACCGTCCCTCCACAACTCCCATTACGCGTAGAAATCGAGGAGGCGCAGTTAAAATAAAATATTACACACGCCCAGTCAAATCAAAGTCAGAAAGTGGGACCCACTGCTCGTCACGTCCCGTCAAAACTCGGTCACGCGGGCAACTGAGGTCACGAAATCATCAGCGCTGACGTCATCAAAGCTACGCAGCAGAAAACTTTGACTACTTTAGTCCTTGCTCGAGTCTTCGACTCCACCAAGCACTCGGGGGCTACTCCCATAGGGAGCGCTGGTCGCGCACCCTATGATTTTTTATTTTATTTTTACAAGAACATGGACAATCACAAGCAAACCCAACCACTCGAAATACGATTCGACTATGGACATGGTTTACTCCCATAGGGAGCGCCGAAAGAAAATTCGACTGAAAACAAGCAAACAAAAGACGATAGCAGTCGCAAAAGTTCTTTAGTCCCTGTCTGAGTCTTCGACTCAACCAGGCACTCGGGGGCTACTCCCATAGGGAGCGCTGGTCGCGCACCCTATGATTACTTATACAAAAAACTATGTGTCGATAACATCCACACTCGAAGCTCATGACGACACCGCCTCATAATTTTTCCCTACAAAGAGACTGCGTCTCCTGGGTCACCCGAATCGTCTCTGCGATGATAAAATTCGGATGTCGCGCTTACATCGTGAAGGTAAGACATGAATAAGGCCTGACAACGTATTAGCTGCGCACTACCAGAAATGTATCCGTGCCTACAGGTACGATGAATATGCCTTGACGGACGCGTCGAGTGCTCACACCCATATAACTAGAATTCGGCTCCTGTAAGACCTCCGCGGCTTGAGTCGAATTACACCAACACTTTTCCGGATTCAACTCCGGGGACTCGAGTTCGAGTAGATTGCGTTGTTTCACCCTAAGGTGGTTAACTGATACCGATACTTCAGTTATATCAGGCACGCACATCAACAATCCCTATGCCACAAATAAAGCAGTCAAAATATACGCATTCATGCACTCAAAAGGCTTCAAAAAGTCCCCAGTCGAATCTACGATTCCACTGGACACTCGGGGGCTACTGACATGGGTATACCCTACAGGTACTCGAGCTTGGTATATACGGTCTGAATACGTAAAGGCCCACACTGTCGCCAAGGCCCAAATGAAGGACTCGAGTAACCTACAGACTCTCGATTGCTTGAAGAACAAGAAGAAGCTAAAAAGATAGAAAGTTTGAAGGGAAAAACCCTAACTTGTAACCGACTCGACCTGCTACCCGAGACCTAGCCTATCTATATAAAGGCTAGGAGGGGGTGGCGAGGAGGACACACGCAACCCTAGTTTCCACAACCCTCGCCAGATTGCATCTGCGCACCATTGTAACCTTCGGTTCCTTTGATAATTCCACGAGCAGACAAGCAGGAGTAGGGACCTCTACGAGGCCTGAACCTGGGTACATCTTTGTCCCCTGTGTGCTTGTTTGCTAGCCGATAGATGTCTCCAGCGCTCCCTCCTTCTCCAAAACCTAAGTCCATAACAATGGGCATTGATGAGTTAAACCCTCGTCACTTATATTACAGAACAAGTAAAGAGAACTTGTTAGTAACAATATTGAACTAGGTATGATGATACCGACGATCGTACCTCGGTTAAGTAATATATCATGAGACAAAGGGAATTGGATACCAGATTAAATGAATCCTCGACATTGTGGTTCAATCGATGAGAGATCTTTGTTGAGTATGTGGGAACCATTATTGAAATCCCTAGTCCCGCTATTGGTTATTGATCCGACAGGTTGTCTCGATCATGTCCACATGTTCTCGAAGCCGTAGGGTCACACACTTAACGTTCGATGTCGCTAAGGTTTGACTGGATAATAAGATAGTGTTATCAAATTTTAATTTGGGATCTCAGATGAGATCCTAGATATCACGAGGAGCTCCGGAATGATCCGTAGGTGAATAAAAAGTATATGGGAAGTATTTTTATGGTTACCAAAAAAGTTTGGAATTTTTTGGTATTGTACCGGAGGTTCTAGAAGGTTTCAGAGAGTCCCATAGTGGGATCCACATGTCCCAAACATCTCACATGTACGGCGGGGTGGTGCACAAGCCCACATGGGATAGGAATGCCAGCCCCCATGGCCCATGCGCATGGGATAAAGGGATAAGGTCAAATCCCTGAAAATTCGGGAGTTAACTTAGGAAGAGACTCTCCCCTTTTTTGGAAGACCCTAGGGCTTGGAGGAGGGGCCAAGGCAGCCCCCCATGCCAATATAAGAGGCAGGGTAGGGTTGGGGCATGGCACTTGACCCCCTGGCCGCTGCCTACCCCTCTCACCCTCCCCCATATACTTTCTCTACTCCAGAAAATTTTAGCGAAGCTCTACCGAAATTCCACCATAGTTTAGTTGTCATGTCATTGTGCTGCCGGGATTGATCTCATCCACCTCGCCCTTGCTTGCTGGATTAACAAGGTGGATACATGCCATCAAGCCTTACATATGAGAAACTCGGAGGTGCCACTCATGCGGTACTGCATCGGATGGATCCGAGGATAGTAGGACTACATCATCCCACAATCTTTCGATCATTAATGTGTGTGTTCTATAAGTGTATGTATATCTAATCCACATCATTACTTGCATCTAGTAGATCAGCTCTGGATCTTGTTTGCTCCCTCGTTAGAAATTTTTGTTTTCTATGCTGGGAATCCCATCAAGTATACGTCGTGCCAAATTCGATACCGACAGATTTTGGTGTCGTGGTCGGTGTCCGGGTAGACCGGTGCGTTGTAATGCTGTAGTATATGGATGAAGGGATAAATTAGTGCATCATGCATTGTACGCGACGCTTGTAGTGTATCCCACGCTGTCGACTAGTCAACCAGCACTCGTTGACTGGTCAGGCTCGTCACACTGAATGTTGTGACCCACCAATGTTAGGCCATTTTGTTCTCTATTATTTATATCTCCCTTCTACATCACTACACTTATCTCTTCCACACCCTCTCCCAAAAACTCTCACTACCGTGGCGGAGGATACTGTAGAGGTGGCTACCAGCGACAACATCAAGATGCAAAATCCTCAAGGTGTTGAGCGCAAAGGCGGCTACGAGATGCTGGATCGTGGACTTGTTATGAGGGGTGTCGACAATGCACGTGGTTATGTAATTTGGTATTTCGTTTATATCCTATCTAAAAACCTAATTTTGTGTTTTTCGGTTTCTCGATCAGGACATGTGCCTAGGTGGATCAATTTGAAAGTTGATGGGTGGACCGGTATCTTCAAATAAACTCTGATCTACTTTGCAATCGTGCCCTACAACCGCATTGCCTCATCGCATACGACGGAATGAACACATGCCGCAAGTTTCTTGGATGTCACCATGAATGGCCGAAGTGTGACTTTGTTTTTTATGTGGATAAAGAACACTCGCCGGAGTTACACATGTGTTGGCGGCCTTGTGGAAGGACACCGTCGATGACTTGTATTAATTTTCCAAATTCGACTACGAGAAAATGGTCAAGAAAGCAAAGAAGGAATCATAAGAAGATATGGCTCTTGTGATATGAGCGATTAAAACAGTGTGCACGGTTGTGGCCGATGCGTTGGAGCCGCTTGTGGAAACTCTAGATCAGCTTACTTATAAGTAATAAAGGTTTTTCAATTTAGACAGCAATATGTAAAACACTATGGGTATTTTGGCAAGAATAATTAAGACATTGCTATCATTTATCATAATTGATTTTACAAATTCAGTCACTTGGGGAAATCAAAATCAGTTCACAAGCAGACTCTAGTTGCCCCCACTAACTAGTGTATCCCAACAACAAATGAGCACTAGATTAGCCTACTATGGTCCTTCGGAGTAACCGCAAACCATAATATTGTGACGCACGTGCTAAAGACCCATTAGAAACCCTAATCCCATACCCCAATACATCAAACCCTTGCCCCACTCCCCACTTACACCCTCCCCACTACCTAGCCGCCGTACTCCTAAATCTCCCCATTCAAACAATATGAAATTTTCTCGCTCAGTCAATATGGCTTGAACTTTCTCGTTGCACGCGAATGGTGAGGCTGCAGGCAATCTATAGATCGCCTTTTGTGTAGTTCCTTTTCTCTTATTTAATCATGTCTTTGTGCCTTTCAGGTCCATGGAAGATGGTGGTTGGCTCCGTGAAGATCCACCTCTCGAAAGATGGTGGCCAGCGCCATGCAGATCCACCTCGTGGAAGATGGTGACTAGCATCATGCAAATCCACCTCGTCGAAGATGGTAGCCAGCAACGTGTAGATCCACCATGATGGAGATCATCACCAGCACCCTTGTAGAATGGAGAGGTGCTCAACAGCTCTATTATCGTCAACAGAGAAAGGAAAAAATAGTGTAACTAGGTTAGGTGGTTAAGTTAGCTGAACAAAGAGGGGATCAAACCCCTCTTCAAATTATTTTAATTATTTCTCTTCTCTAATCGTCTTTGATTTTCAAATCGAAACAATTATGGGAGTGCAATAATGATCAAACGTGTAATGTAATGAGATTTATATTATTTTACTGAAATGGAATTTTATATCTTAAACAATTGTGTATCGTTATATTTAAAAAGGATTTGTTATTTCTAATTGTCATTAACCTTTTGCCACTAAAAGGTGTACAAAATACAACAAAATAATGCGCCGAACCTTATAGTTACGCGGAACTAAAGTTATGTCATCTTCTACAATGTACCAAGACTCATCGTGTGTGCTGTCGTGGAAGCGCTAGGTCGACGAAGATGTGTCGAGCAGAAATAAGCACCAAATATACACCAAATATATTCTTTACCTGACGTAGTTATCCCTCATGATTTTTATTTCCACGCTAGCACAAGCATAGCAATTAGACGTGTACCTGGGAGCTCATAAGTACCAGTGTCTTCCCTTCGTGTTGTAGTGACTCTATCAAACTATATAGTCCATAAAAAGTTTGCAAGATCTATCTACTACCAAAATATACATCACCATCATCATCGTGTCATCACCGTCAGCAGCAAGCATCTTCCCCAAGGCCCTCCACGATCTCAAGCTCTATAGCTTGTCATTGAACTTCCTTAGGAATGTTCTGATCCATAGGACATGTGTGGATCAACCATGTGAAAAAATCTGGTATGCGGTAGTGTGGGGCCCACCATTTCATTAGTACAGAAAATGCCGGTGCCATCATCTCTTTCGTTTGCCTTGATGGGTCATGGGTGGCTAAAGTAGCTTTCTCTTCATGAAATTTCGAATATTCTAAAGTTCACTTCATATGCAAGCGGGTTTTGCAAAGTGTTAATTCAGGATGTTTTTTCTTAGATAGAAGGCACTGGAATGCCTAACTTTAAATCAATAAAGTGCCAAAGCAACAACACACATATGTTCTACACTAGCCAGACTAAGGTTTAGAACCACGCCTAAAGGCGAAATAGTTTAAAGGCAACACAAGACAATATTAGAAAACTACTAAGAAGGGAACTAGGAGGTTGGACCGTAGACTACGCCGCACAAGTTTGGTGATAAAGCTTGCGCATCATCTCTAGGATCACCTCCAAGGCTGCATGGTCCTTATTATTGACCAGAGGCCACCACTGCCGCGGGAATATAGAAGTTTTGAAAATGCAGTCAGTTGGTTGATTGATTATGATAATGCACAGTCCTTACTCTTCAGGGCGTGTTTGTTATTGGTGTATGTATTGGAAATGCAGTTCAGTAGAGCGATTTATTTATTTGTCGTTTGATGATCTATTTTTAGTATAATCTACTGTAGTGAAAGTTCAAAATCACATTCAATCCAACAGAAAAACGATAGAGATGTTATCAAATCACTGTGTTTTAGTTTTCTTTTAGGGAAACTGACACCTTTTTATTACTCAATTATCATTGGTACAATAGAGGTATCAGGGGAATTAAGGAGCCACACTTGGCGTCCACACTCTAAGAAGATAGATGTAAGTGCTTGGACCCTCGGCCTTGGACAAGATGGCAACGTATCATGTGCACCAAGGCTTGTTGTGTTGACAGAAATCCTAAAAATAATTTTAGCTCATAGACATAATATATCCCTAACATGATGTAAAGTTTTGATTCAAAATACGAACATAGCTCTAGAAACAAAAGAAGACGAATATTTAGGTGTATAGTATCTACTTCATGTTGAGCTACAAATTTGGTACATCATCAGTATTAACAATGAAGTTGTTATTTCTTTTTCATAAACTGTGATTTGAATTTAGAGTCAAAAATTTATAGAATGCGATGGACTACTTGTTTCTATTGTCTTGATTTTTAGTTATTTTTTACCTGTTGACAAATATGAAAACCAAAGTTCGGTGCACCGGGGTGCACCAGAATCCAGAAGCCGCGATGCAGTGGATACATTCTACGGCTCAGGTTTGATCCGCCGGTCCAGGCGAGGAGCAGCGGAACAGGGCCGAGCAAGTCCACAATGGTTGGCAGCCCAATTTGATACAAGTGGAAGTTCCGTCGGACCAGCCAAAAATGATCCAGTGCATGAAAAGCATACCAGGCTGTCTGTTGGTAGCTAGCTAGCAGGCCCAAGACAACCACCTTGGGGAAACATATTTTCCTTTATGTATTTTTTACGTCAGCTCAACTCAAGAAAAAGAAATGTTCTGCTACCAAAAAGGGAGAGAGAGAGACGTTCCTCTAAAAAAGGCTCAAAAAAGAGATAGAAACAGGACGGCTTGTTGCTCCAGAACGACTTTACAAGTCTAAAACACATCAGAGTAGCTCGCACCCTTGCTGAAAGGAACACATCGATTAATCTTCATCTCTTCAACGACCCCATCATCTTTCTTATAGTTTTCTTTATTTTTAGAACCTTTTGATTGATCATGGCCACAGAAAGACTGTCCTTGACGCTACAAGTGTCGGCAAACATCAATTGTAGTGTATAACCGGATGAGATGCTCATTCTTTTCCATTTCGCTTTATTTGTCTATGCAAGACTGCATGGATAGATTGATCTTCCAAGTGTTTCATGTTAGATTGACCTCTCCCGTTCGATCCTTTGACTCGTGCCCTGATCGGGGGCGTCCAACCGAACCAGGTTGGTGGGGCCCCTGTGGCAGCGCTATAAAGAGGAGGTGGGGGCTGGGGCACACGTAACGAGGTTCGTCGCGCCGCCGCTCCCTCCACTGACATCCCTTCCGATCTAGGGTTAGCGCTAGCTACGGGAAGACTCACCACCGCCACCACCCTAACAATGGTATCAGAGCAGTGAGTACTAGGCTGTGTAGATCTTTCTTTTTTGGGTAGAAAAAGGAAAAAGCAAAGTCAAAAACCCTAACCCTACATAGTGCGCCGCCGCGAGGCCGCGCCGTTCCTCTCTATCACGACGAGCATTGGCATGCCGAGTTGTCGGAAGAAGAACCAACCCTTTCGGGGGCAAAGAAAAGCAAACAAAAATCCCCATTTACCCCGACCCCGAATCAAATCGATCTCGAATCGTGCACAGAAAATAAAAGGTCACACCGGCCATCGTCGGCAAAGGGAACTGCCTCCACCTCGACCACTGGACGGCGGCGCACCCACCCTCGGGTGGATGCGCGCATCGGCAAGGAGTCAAGGGAGGGCTTCGCCGTTCTCTGCTCTCTGCCCGATGCGGGTGTTGGGGATATACTTTCCGGGTATCCTCACGGTTCCTCACTGACCAGGGTGGCCCACTTTGGGTTAGAGCTTTGCTTCATGGGCGGCCCAGTCAGGGAGAGAAGATGGAGTCCAATCCGGCTACGGGGAGGCCCAGAAAACTTACCGACTTAGGCCCATAATGTTACTTATAGTTCAAGATGTACTCTATAACCAACTCTTAGTTGTAGCCGGACAGATCTCTCTTGTAAACCCTAGGCCGGATATCTATATAAGCCGTCTTAGGGAGAGCCTTTAGGGAAACACTCTAAACACCTCAATAGTCTACGATCTCAACTCGCACAGGCGAACCCTTGTAACCCATATTCCGGCTCTGCCATATTACTGGATTGCTAGCAGGAGTAGGATCCGTCCAAAGCCGGCGGATTCGAACCTGGGTAGACTTGTGTGCTCACCGTCCCGGAACACAGTACGTCTCACACCCCTCTCTTCCGCACGCCTCGAGGACCCCCTCATGGCGTACTTGTCATCAATCCGACGACAGTTGGCGCCCACCGTGGGGCAAGTGAGCTTCGGATCTGCGTTCCGAGCGGAATCTGTAAGAATCGGAATCGGTGAAACTATCGCCGTCAGTCGCATCCTCTACGCCAACGACGTCCCTCTCATCGTTCTCGACGAGACCTGGATTCCGGCTAGGGAGGTCGTGACTGCCTACACAATCATGTATTTTGGCGAGATCGATGTTTACATCGGTTTCGCTGAACCTGCCCCACCCACCCCAGCGGTGATGATAGAGGCAGAAGAATCTTCTGGGTCCCCTTTGTCTGTGGAGGCGGCAGAGTTCCGGATCTCAGAAAACCCTAATCCCACCCAGCCCGCACCAGTTGTGGAGATAGTGGAGAAATCCGAGCCTGAAGAAAACCTAGCGGTCCAAGTCGAATCTGGAGTGGATCTCCCTGGAGAAGCCTGATCCCAGATCGACCCACCCGTGGAAGTCGAAATTCAGGAGGAGCTAGTCAACGACACTGATTCCGGCTCTGGTGACGCCGGGACAGACATGCCTTTCCTGAGGTACACACTGCGACGTATGATACTGCAAGGTGAAAGCGCAGATGCAATTCTCAAGACCATCAAAAGTTTCGACATGGCTGATCGCGAGAGCCGCAGGTACCTCAGGAAGCACGCGTCGCACTTCGTCGGTTACGTGGGATCCAGATTCGGCTTTGCCGATGCTGGAGAAAACACCGACTCTGTGCTGGAGATGATTGGAACAAACACCAACGTACTCGCATCCTCGGATGAATCGATGATGTCAGCGGACTTCCGAAAGTTCTCCGCGGAATATGAAGAGGAGTATAACTCCAAAGCTGCAGAAGAAGGAGAAGACTTGGATGAAGGATCCGGGCAACACTCTCCCAAAGTGCAGGATGACATGGACGTTAGAGATAATCCCGAAGTCCAGATGTCCAAAAGTACCGATCAGAGCTTGACTCCGAGAAATGGACCCAAAGCCGTCTTTGCTACCGGCGCTGCCAAGAAGGCAAAGAAGAAGAACAAGAAGAACAAGACCCCAGCAAAAGACCCTCCGACAGAAGAGGTGATTGCCGAGGAATACGAAGAAGACTCGGATGGAGCACTTATCCCAGACGAGCCAAAAAAAGAAGAATCGGTGGATGGACACGTGATCACTGAAGGTGTGCGTAAACTCATCGATGCTGCATTAACCACACCTATCCCTACAGCTGCAGAACTTACTTGTGAAGAGCTGGACGAAAGGGCCCAAGCCCTAGAAGCGCATCGTCAACAACTCCTGGATGAAGCCAAAAAAATCGAGGAGGAGAAGAAACGCATGGCAACTAAAGATTACATGTCTCGGTTGCATCAGAAGACACGGAAACGTTACACACGTGATGGTCAATTTCTGGAAGTAAACAAAGTCCTCTTCGAAGGAGATCCAGGGATGCCTCGTCTCGACAACAAAGGAGATCTGGTGTATCCGACACCGGTACAGAACACTGTCGCAGCTCGAGATATACTGTCAAATAACCCAGGCCTAGAACAGGTTCGATTGGGCATCAAGCTGCTGACCAAGGGGCTGGAGCAACAAAAGGCTACAAAATCCAGAAGTGGAAAACTGGTCTCCAAATCCGGCCAATGTCACACGGACTCAGCGTGGAATGATATAAGGCCCCATCGCGTCCTGGAGCAGTATTATCGCCCCGAACACCGGGAAGACAATTATTCAAGAACCGGATCGTCAGGATAGCACCACAGAACTGTGCGTGACTAGAGCAACGACGCCACAGCGGCCGAACAAGATGCCATTGCTGCACTGTATCCGAGGAATCCTCCCCACGAGAGTCTAACGATCAAAGGGGAGACGATAAAGAGAAACGTCGGGAGGAGGATCGTCAAAAAATGCCACCTCCTAGACATGCAAGCTGTCCGGCTGACCCTCACTATGGTGGGAATGATGGACAAAGGAATGACGGAAACCATGCCGGCACAAGCCGGCAGGGGGCTCGTCGTAGTGAAGACCCTCCCCAGAACCGGAATAATGACGCTCCGGACGGAGGCCGGCGATCACCGGGAAACAATCCAGCTGCCCCACCCTCTCCACCAAGCAGTCATCACAACGGCTCCCAAGGGGAACAAGGAGGACGATGTGGCGGAGGAGGTGGTGGCAAAAGCCGAAGTCCGGCTCCATGGCACCACAACCATATCCGACATTCGGGATGATCTCTATCCCCGAACGACACAAGGCACAGGATCAACTCCAACATAGAGGCGCGGCGTTACGAAAACGATGATATCTACGTGGGCCCAAAATGCTTTGGACCACGCATCAGAGCTACAAGATTCCCGGAAGGATTTGCTATCTCAAGACATATCCAAGCCTACGATGGCATTGCTCGGCCAGATACCTGGCTATAGGATTTCTTCCAAGCTTGCTGCATCGCCAAAGGCGGAAACAGCCTGGTCGCAACCTGATATCTCCCACTTATGTTGCGGAAGACAGCACGATCATGGCTCAATGAACTTCCGGAGAACACCATCCATAACTGGTATGACATGCAGAGTGCGTTCTTTCGGAATTTGGAAGGCACATATCGGAGGCCCTGTACGGTCGAAGACCTACATCGTTGCACCCAGAAGGCCGGAGAAACTTGCCGAGATTACCTCAGATGATGGATCGACACCAAGAACTCCTGTGAAGGAGTAAACGATCAAACTGCGATTGAAGCTTTCATCGCAGGACTCCCAATTGGTCTACTGCGTCATCGCTTGAAGTGTGACAAGGTCACTGATTTGGGAGAGATGATAGAAACAACGAGCAAGTATGCAGATGCCAACGATGATGCAGAGGGATTGCTCAACGCCCTAGATGTGCCTCAGTCGGCAAAACAACCAAAGCAACAAGCTCAGAAGCGCAAAAATACCTCGGAAGAGAAACCCAACACGGAAACAACAGTGGTCACTGCTACTTTCGGGTCTGGAGGACGAGGAGGATGCGGCGGAGGCCGCGGGCGTGGCCGTGGGACTTCAAGGGTCCAAGGTAGAGGAGAACAGCAACCATGCAAAACCTACTCTTGGGCCGACATTGCCAATAACCCATGTGTGCATCACTTAGACGGTAATGGGGGCTCGTCCCACACTAACGCCGAATGGCGTTTCAATGACGACATCAAAAGAGATGACACCGCGGGCTACAAAGCTAAGCGGAATAAGGGAAAGAAGAATCCCGAAAAAGATAAGGAGACCAAGGAAGATTCTGACATGGAGGAAGCTGACGCTTAAAATCCCAAGCCGGAAGGGAAGAAAAATTTTCCGACCAAGAAAGACACTTATGTCACCTTCCTCGGATCTCAACCAGCAAAGGTCAAGAAAGCAGTTCTACATGAGCTCAATGCAATAGTTCTGGCTGTCCCCCAATTTCTGGACTGGTCAGAAGTGGCAATCACATTTGACCACGCTGATCATCCGCCTAAGTTGCACAGGCGAGGAAAATACGCCTTAATCGTCAATCCACTTAATAACGGTTATGGTTTCTCCAAGACCCTCATGGACGGTGGTAGCAGCATCAATATTCTCTATGTCGAAACGCTATGCCGGATGAAGATCTCGGAGACCCAGCTAAACCACAACACTGTGATTTTTCACGACGTTGTCCCAGGAAGACAAGCCAATTCCCTGGGAGAGATCACTTTGGATGTTACCTTTGGAACTCCAAAGAATTATCGGACGGAGGCACTTTCCTTCGAAGTGGCCCCGTTCAAGAGCGCGTACCACGCTATATTCGGACGTCCGGCTTACTGGGCTTTTATGGCTCGTTCGTGTTACATTTACAATATGATGAAAATTCCAGGTCCCAACGGCGTGATCACCATCAGGGGAGACCCGAAGAAAGCGCGAGAGTGCGAGGATGGAAATGCCGCCTTTGCTGAAGCCATGTTGCACGCCCAGGAGTACCAAGAGATCAAGAAGAGCATAGATCTGTCCGAGATGCCCGCAACGAAGAAGGAGGTGACAAAGCCAAATCCAGAGTTCAAGGCATCAGAAGAGACGAAGAAGACGTCGTTGAAGGCTGATGACCCCTCCAAGGTGACCCACATAGGCGTAGTCCTAGGTAGCGCATAGGAAAGCGCGCTCGTCAAGTTCCTCCAAGAAAATCAAGATATCTTCGCATGGTAGCCATCTGACATGACCGGAGGACCTAGGGAACTTGCCGAGCAATCTTTAAATGTAAACCCGAACGCTAAACCCGTCAAACAGTCACTACGACGCTTTGGCGATGAAAAGCGTAAGGCAATAGCTAAGGAACGAGCACGGCTCGAGTTAGCCGGATTCATAGAAGAGGTCATCCACACTGAGTGGTCGGCCAATCCTGTAATGGTCCCTAAAAAGGACACCACTGATTTAAGGATGTGTGTTGATTATACTGCCTTGAACAAGGCTTGTCCAAAAGATCTGTTCGCTCTGCCTATAATTGATCAAGTTATTGATTCTACGGCAGGCTCGGAACTCCTCTGTTTTCTCGACGCATATTCCGGTTATCACCAAATCCGGATGAAGGAATCTGACAAAGTCAAAACTTCATTCATAACCCCCTTCGGAACCTTCTGTTTTGTTACGATGCCCTTTGGGCTGAAGAACGCAGGAGCTACTTACCAGCGCACGATGCAACGTTGCCTCCACGACCAACTTAGGCGCAATGTACATGCATACGTGGATGATATTGCGGTGATGTCCAAAAAGAAGGAAACGCTGATTTCCGACTTGGAGGAAACATTCGCCAATCTACGAAAATACAACATCATGCTTAACTCGAAGAAATGCTTCTTTGGAATACCAGCCAGAAAATTGTTAGGTTTCATCGTGTCTCAAAGAGGCATAGAGGTGAACCGGGACAAAATCAAGGTTATACTCAATATTTCCAGGCCAACTCGCCTGAAGGACGTACAAAGACTAACTGGTTGCATTGCGGTAGTCAGTCGATTTGTAAGCTGGCTTGGTGAAAGAGCCGCACCATTATACAAACTCCTGAAAAAGACCAAGGATTTTGTTTGGACTGACGAAGCTGAAGCTGCACTGCAAGACCTGAAGAAAGTACTCTCATCTGCTCCTATCCTTGCAGCGCCGGAACCTCAGGAACTGATGTTGCTCTATCTTGCTGCGACAAATAAGGTCGTTAGTATCGTCATGGTGGTGGAGAGACTGGAGGAAAATCAGGAACACCTGGTGTAGCATCCGACTTACTTTTTCAGTGAAGTCCTGACAGAGTCAAAACATCGGTATCCGCACTATCAAAAGTTGGCTTGCGGTGTTTTTCTAGCATCTCGTAAGTTACGGCACTATTTTCAGGAGCATCCAATTACCGTGGTGAGCACAGCTCCCATGAGAGATATAATCAACAATAGTGACGCCACATGACGCGTCGCCAAATGGGGCATAGAGCTTTCAGCTTTCGATATTGAGTATAAACTCCAGACAACAATAAATCCCAAATCCTTGCTGACTTTGTCGTTGATTGGACAGAGACGAAGGAAAATATGACCCTCCCTGAGTCAGAATATTGGACCCTATACTTTGATGGGTCTAAGGCTCGCGGGGGCTTGGGGGCTGGCGTGGTGCTCAAATCACCCCAAGGAGATAAACTTCTATACGTGTTGCAGATCCACTTCATAGCGACAAACAATATTGCCGAGTATGAAGCATTGCTGCATGGAATCCGGATTGCTAAGGATATTGCCATCCTATGTTTGATGTGTTATGGAGATTCGGATCTTGTTGCCCAACAAGTGTCAGATATTTCTAATGCAAATAAACACATGGCAGCATATAAAGTTGTTGTGGATGATCTATCTAAATCATTCGAAGGGTTTGAGGTTCAACACATCCCTCGAGCAGAAAACGAGGAAGCAGATGCACTATCTCGGATAGGCTCTGCGCGAAAAGAAGTCCTGGATGGCACTTTTTTAGAGCACCTCAAAGTTCCCTCTAAAAAGGGAGTAGACGAGGAAAATCCGACCAAATCCGACTGACCTCTAATAGCAGTTATGGCTGTAATTCCTAGCTGGATTCAACCCTACCTAGATTATCTGGTAGATGGCAAATTGCCCAAAGACGAGGTCCTGAGCAGGCAGGTCATCCGACGAGCAAAAGCCTATATCGTAGTTAAAGGTGAGCTCTATAAGCGGAGTGTTTCTGGGGTTTTTCAGCGCTGCGTATCTCCGGAAGAAGGAGTGGAAATCTTAAGGGAAATCCACGAAGGAGAGTGTGGTCACCATGCTGCAGCCAAATCTTTAGTGGCAAAAGCTTTTAGACACATATTTTTCTGGCTTACAGCTCAGGCAGATGCCGAACGATTAGTCAAGACGTGCAAAGGCTGCCAAAAGTACGCCAAACAAGCTCATGTTCCGGCTGATCAGCTGAGAACAATACCTATAGCATGGCCTTTTGCGGTCTGGGGGCTTGATATGGTAGGACCATTTGAACGAGCTCCAAGTGGATTTACTCACCTCTTAGTGATGGTGGATAAATTCACCAAATGGATTGAGGCTAAACCCATCACAAGTTGTGATGGAGCAATAGCCAAAAGATTTGTCGAGGATGTTATAATCCGGTATGGTTATCCACATAGCATTATCACGGAAAACGGGAGTAACTTCTCTATGGGAGAATTGGCTGAATTCTGCAACGAGCAAAATATCCGTCTTGACATTGCGTCAGTCGCACATCCACAGGCTAACGGACAAGTCGAAAGAGCAAATGGTTTAATCCTACAAGGCCTAAAACCGAGACTCGAAGGACCACTACGACGTGCTGCGGGGGCTTGGGCGGAGGAATTACCCTCTGTAATATGGAGTTCACGAACAACCCCAAATAGGTCAACCGGATACACACCTTTCTTCTTGGTTTATGGCGCAGAAGCAGTTCTTCCTAGTGATTTAATTCATACTTCTCCTAGAGTGGCCGCGTATATTGAAGAGGATGCCGAGATTTCTCGACAAAACGATCTCGACTTAGTTGAAGAAGTTCGAGTCATTGCTGAAATGAGATCTACAGCCTATCAGCAGAAGTTACGGAAGTATCATAGCTAGAGAGTCCGAAATAGATTGAATAAAGGTGATTTGGTTCTCCGGCTTGTGCAACAAAGAAAGCACAAACTTTCCCCAGTATGGGAAGGGCCCTTTTTAGTTAGTCGAGTATTGCACAATGGATCGTACTACTTAACTGACATAAGGCCAGTCAAAGAAAGACCTGCTACTAAGAAGAGAAAGAGAGCTGGAGGCAGTACAAATCCGGATGAGTTAGACAGACCATGGAATATTGCTCAGCTATGTCTCTTTTATTCTTAGTTTATCCTTCTTTATAATCATATATATGTACATGTTCTATGAGAAATAAAAGTTTTGGTTGCCTCAAGTTTTTCTGAGAAATTTTTACCATCTTATTTCCGAATGATCATGTCACAGTCGAAAATCCCAGAATGCTTGAAAGTACTTTATGCTCATGTTCGTTCTGGTTTAGATTTCCGATTCTTAAACTGCTATCCTTGGGTATAACTCTAAAGTTTCTAGTCTTTACTTTGGTTATTTGTCTGATTGTTGGATGCGGGCATTTTCCGAGTAGTGAATTGTTGGTACTGGAAGCCGGCTTTGTTTCTGAGTTTAAACTAGTTTAGCAATAGAGCTCCGTTGCTCGGCAAAGTTTTCGGCAGAAGGTTTAGCCGGCTCACAAAAGGGACGAGGCGGAAAGCCAGATAAACGATAAGTGTAGACGAAAAAAGTACAAGTGCTTATGTAAACATTTCAGGCACGCAAAAAATTTAAAGCCAAAAGTGCTGAATAGATCAAAAGCTTAGCACTAGCAAAATTATAGTACTTCATATTTACAGACGCATCATGTTTTTCAGGATAACACAAATGTTTTCGGGATTCTATGATGCACGAGATGAAGGAGCTGCCGGCTTGCTGGATACGTCGCCTTGATATCGTTCCGAGATGTCCACATCCGAGGTGGTGCGTTCATCGTCGGAAACTTCTGCTGAATCTTCTGGAGGCGGAGGCTGAGTGTCCACGCGGGTGAATAAAGGGTCTCGTAGTTGGTCAAATCAGCCACATGACACCCATATCCGGCGCAGGAGTCCATGATACATTGCAAAAGTATCTATAATTTTTGATGTTCCATGCTTGGTTTTATCCACTTTCTTGTGTTTTGTTTCAACTTTGGAGTACTTTTCATATGATTTCTTGGACTAACCTATTAACAAGAGCCACAGTGGCAGCTGCCTGTTTTCTGCTGTTCTTGGTTCCAGGAAAGTCAGAAAATGAATATTCTCGGAATTGGACGGGACAAAAGCCAAAGTGCCTATTTTTCCGGAAGTGATCAAGTGCCAGAATATGAGACGGAGAAGGGCTAGGGAGCCACCACACCACCTGGCCACGCGGTCAGGCCTGGCCCACACCAGGGGGTGGTGTGGCCGCTCCCGGCACCCCGTCGGACTCTCCTTCCGCCTATATATTGCCCTCGGGACTAAAACCCTAAGTACCCGATCAAAAATCCACAAAAGAGTCTGTAGCCGCCGTCATCTCCATCCCTAGATCGAGAAGGATCTGAAGCTCTTCCCGGCACCCTGCCGGAGAGGGGAATTCACCCTAGAGGCCTTCTTCATCACCATGCAAGCCTCCGGTGTGATGCGTGAGTAGTTCATCCTTCGACTACGGATCCATGTAGTAGCTAGATGGCTGGTTTCTCCTCCTTTGTGCTTTCATGTTTAGATCTTGTGAGCTCCGTTCATGATCAAGATCATCTATTTGTAATTCATACATGTTGTGTTTGCGGGGATCCGATAGATATTGAGATGCTATTTCAGATTGATTATTGATTCTATCATGTCTTTGTTATTTGAGATCTTGCATGCTTTCCGTTGTTAGTAGCTATCTTGGCCAAGTAGATGCTAGCAACTCCAAGAGTTAGTATTTATGCTCGATAGTGGGTTCATGCCTTTGGTAATCTGGGGAAGTGACAAAAATCTCTAAGGTAGTAGATATGATGTTGCTACTAGGGAGAAAACAACAATCCTTTGTTCATAGAACAATTGTATTGTTTACTTTACACGCAGTTCATAAAGCAATAATCTGTTGCTTGCAACTTAATACTGGAGAGGGTTCGGATGATAACCTGAAGGTGGATTATTAGTCATAGATGCAGTTGGATGGCGGTCTATGTATAATGTTGTAATGCCCAATCAAGTCTCAAAGGAGTCAAGATGATTAGTATATGCATGTATTGCTTTCTCGGTGTTTGTCAATTGCCCCGCTGTAATTTGTTCACCCAGCATGTTATCTATCTTAGGGAGAGCCACCTCTAGTGAACTATGGATCCCGGTCCTTTTTCTTTACATACAATCTACAACTCTTTTACTGCTTTGTGTTTACTTTCTGCAAACTTTCACTTCTTTCCATTCGATACGTTTAAACCTTTGTTTTCCGCAAAACACGGTGAGATTGACAACCTCATCGCAAGTTGGGGACAAAGTTATGTGGTTGTGTTGTGCAGGTCTCCACGTTGCTACTAGCACCGGTAGTGCGCCCTGCCAAAGCTCAGCTAGTAACACCTCTGGGGTGTTTCCTTGCTCCTACTGGTTCGATTAAACCTTGGTTTCATAACTGAGGGAAACTTGCTGCTGTGCTCATCATACCTTCCTCTTGGGGTTCCCAACAAGCTCTACATCAACACCGCCATCAAGCATTTTTCTGGGCGTCGTGCATTGAGCCATCAAGCATTTTTCTGGCGCCGTTGCCGGGGAGTCAAGGACATATTTACAAGGGGAGTCCCTCATAACCAATCTCTTTACTTTGTTGTTTTTGTTTTTCTTAGTTTCTTTTTGCTTTCTTTGCTTTTTTTGTTCTTCAAAAACACAAAAAAAATTAGTTTTACTTGTTTGCTTTCTTATTTTGAAAACACAAAAAAAAATAAGTCTCCTATAGTTGTTGGTCTATTATTGCCTTGCTTTGTCATGCTTCCTATCAATGGTTGGTTTCTTTGAAACTGAATCTTATTGGCATGATGGGTTCACGGAAGAACAAAAATATTATTATAAGGAACACCGATTGTCACAAAAAGGGAAACACGTATGGGAACAAATTGATAAATTGAATACCATTGCTAGAAACATGTGCTCTACTTACAATGTTACTTATTGCTTTGATAAATCTTGTTGCTGTAGGAGGTATAAACACCTCCCTTTTCAATGTGAGTATAATGATAATGTTAACATATCTTCTTATGTTGAAGGAATTTATGACTTTTATGATGTGGAACAAATTGAAGAATTTATTGCTTGGAAGGGTGCATTCAAACTAGCTTATTTGCTTGAAAATACTGATGATGCACCTTATAAATATGAGGTTTATGATATACTTCAATTTTGCTTTGATAATTACAAGGAATAAATTGGCTATATTCTTGAATATCTTAATAGATGCTCTCCACCTCTGGAAGAGACTAATGCCTTGCAGGAGCCTATGGAAGAAGAAATTGCTGAAACTGGAAGCTCATTGGATGAAAAAGAGGAGGAGAGTGATGATCAAGGGGAGGAAGAATGGATCTACCCATCCCTACCTTCTAATGAAAGTAACTCTTTACCCCTTATATTATTTGATTGTCCCCCATGCTTACCCAAGGAGGACGAATGTCATGTTCCTGAGGATTCTTTTGAAAATATTTATAATAAAGCTCTAGTGTTTGTAGATCATGAAAAGCACGCTTTATGTGATAGTTATATTGTTCAGTTTATTGATGAGGCTACTGAAAATTATTATGAGAGAGGAAAATATGGTTGTAGAAGTTTTCATGGTATTGAAACACCTCTCTATGTGCTGAAAGTTTTGAAGTTACTTTTGTTTTATGTTCCTATGCCTGTCACTTTCTTCTTTGTGAATTTATTTGCATACAAGATTCCTATGCATAGGAAGTGGGTTAGACTTAAATGTTTTTTGAATTTTCTTCTTGATGCCCTCTTTTACTTCAATTCATATTTCTTATGTGAGCATCTTCTCAAACTATTATGCCTAACTTAAAGGCGTTAAAGAAAAGTACTTGTTGGAAGATAACCCAAGAGTTTTAGATGAGTCTTGGAAGTTATTACCTCTGTAATAACCTCTCCTTATCCTTTTTATTTGCTTTTTGTGCCAAGAGTAACCTCTAATGAGAGTGAAGTAATGATTGGAAAAGTTGTTGTCCCGAAACAGATTTTTGTGCTTCACCATAAACATTCGTTAGAGAGCTCTGTATCTCGGATTGATCTGTAATTTTTTGTGATTCTGCCCCAGGTGGTTATCTAACTTTATTTAGTTCAACACTTTTTGATTTGAGCAACAGAAGGTCTTCGAAAAAATTAGTCTTTACCTGCTGG
This sequence comes from Avena eriantha, assembly GCA_910589775.1. Lineage (NCBI taxonomy): Eukaryota > Viridiplantae > Streptophyta > Magnoliopsida > Poales > Poaceae > Avena > Avena eriantha. Next base: position 105,881,619 of record OU342744.1, read on the forward strand.
TCTGTTTTGACAGATTTCTGCCATTTTCTGCATTTGCTTCTTGTTGGTTCCTTCTTGAGTTATTTTGGGAATTGAGCTTTTTGAGGGAAGTGCTACAGTATCTAGTGTTCTAATGGAAGTTTATTTGGTCTTAGAACTGAACCTTGAGACTTATTTATCTTAAGTGCACTAATGTTGCTAATGAGATTGTCTGAAGTTTTGTATGAAGGAAAAATTTCAGGTGTATGGAAGGAATGAGTAATGAGATGAAGAATGGAATAAAGCTCAAGCTTGGAGATGCCACGCATGTCACCCCAAGAAATATCCAAGAAGTACAAGCGTCAAAGCTTGGGGATGCCCAAGGCATCCCCTTCTTCATCAATAAAAATCCCAGGTTTCTTCCAAACGCTTCATTTTTATTGTTTCATGCACAGTTGTGTTTTTCTTGGAGCGTTTTCTTTTTCGTTTTCATTTTGGTTTTTAGTTTGCTTGGTTTTCTTAGTTCTGAATAAATTGGTTGGACCCCCTCTTTCATACTTTGGTTTGCAAATAGTTTGGTTTGGTTTGGAAAAGAGTAGGAAAGTCCATACTTATGTGGTAAAAAGAGCTTGTTTTTGACTGTGGGCTACGCTTTGTCATGTCATGCTTGATATTTTTTTGGTTTTATGCTTAGTATTCTTTGCTGTAGCATGACTTGTTATAAACAATTGAGATTGCTTAATGTGCCTTGGATGAATCATGCGTTGTTTTAGCATATTAAAGCATAGTATAGTGGTATTCTCCTTTGATGCTTTATTTGGGTTGACTTGGCACATGCTCACACCATGTTATGACTATCTCAAGTCACCATAGCTTTTATGATCCTTTAGTTTTCAACTTGTAGTATCACTTTATGCTTTGATCAATGATGTTTTGTCGCTCTGCATGATTATGGCCATTATTGCTCTCTTAGTTTGTCGCTCCCAGTCTTTTGCTAGCCTCCACAACAAAGTATGAGTTCCACTCATGCATCCAACTCCCTAAACCAAGTTATTCCAAAGAGTCCACCATACCTACCTACTAGCTTATGCTATTCCAAGTACATTCATGCTTTTGTTTACCTTCCACTTGTTATGAGAAAATAGTGATTAAAGCTCTCACGAACTTGATGGCACACTTTACTTTACTTGCCCTTAATAAACTTGAACCATTGTGTCTTCTATGTTGTATATGCTTGCACTTATTTGTCGAGAACTAGCAGAACCATGCTTTCATGGGGAACGCTTTCAACATTGCACTTGGTACTTGTATCTAGTTGATATCATGCTCTTTTGTATATGGATGTCGTCGGTCTGAAATGAAAGGGGAGCTTGTAAGTCCATGGAGTTATGTATATGTGCTAGAGAAACGCCTAGGCCGCTGGTCTAATCCATGGTGACATAGTGGAAACCTGCAGCGTAACCATAATGAGCTGTCTATGAAGCATTCTTCTTATAAAAAAAAGAGTCCTATATTGAGAAAAAAAAGAGAAAAGAAAAAGAAAAAAGAGATACTATGAAAAGAGGAAAGAGAGAAAAAAGCACCATATTCCCATGGTAAATAAGAAGAATGATGAGATGCTCGTTGTCTGCTTGCCTTGTCATTTTGATATGGGGATTCTTCCGTATCATCGGGCAAGGGGTACCCCGTTGGCGGTTCTCAATGATACACATATACTTACGATGACAAGAACTTACCGGTGACTAAACTTGAGTAGAATGAGGAGCAGCCCTCGTATACAAGGGACATGAGATTTCTGACTTATACTTCGTCAAGCATGTACACCATAGTTTGTTCACTTTAACCTTAATCACTTCAAGATGCTTATGATAGGGGCAATGAGAGCTGAAAGCTATAAGTACCATAATTTTTGGAAGCTCTTTATGAGACTTGAATCCCTACTTCCTTTTACAAAAGGCCTTTCTTCCACCATTATATTGAGTCTCCACCTTCTATCTTTATGCACCTACTTTGAGAGCATAGTGGCCATTCTTATTTCTATGTGCATTGTCCCAAGACTAGTTGATTGATGCATAACTTGTTATTGCTTGTTTGAAACTATTGTATCTAGTCACTCATATGAACTTTGAAGGTGTCCTATGCATTTATATTTGCTACTCTATTGAGGGACGAGCTGAATACTATTATGCTAGGTTTTCTTTATGTGAAACAAACAAACGTCTTGCAAAGCATTGTTATTCATGAATCTTTTGTTTGTGCATTTTCATGTTGCATCATAGTTTCTTTGCTTATTGCTAGAACTTTGTCTTTCATGTTATGATTGAAGTACTATGATCCAAGCTCTGAATGTTTTGCAAATACTTTGATCAAGTCTTTGATGGTGCATGTCACCTCAAAAATTATTCTTTCTTTTTATCACTTACCTACTCGAGGACGAGCAGGAGTTAAGCTTGGGGATATTGATACATTGCAAATGTATCTATAATTTGTGATGTTCCATACTTGGTTTTATCCACTTTCTTGTGTTTTGTTCCAACTTTGGAGTACTTTTCATATGATTTCTTGGACTAACCTATTAACAAGAGCCATAGTGCCAGCTGCCTGTTTTCTGCTGTTTTTGGTTCCAGGAAAGTCAAAAAATGAATATTCTCGGAATTGGACGGGACAAAAGCCAAAGTGCCTATTTTTCCGGAAGTGATCAAGTGCCAGAATACGAGACGGAGAAGGGCCAGGGAGCCACCACACCACCTGGCCGTGCGGCCAGGCCTGGCCCGTGCCAGGGGGTGGTGTGGCTGCTCCCGGCACCCCCTCGGCCTGTCCTTCCGCCTATATATTGCCCTCGGGACGAAAACCCTAAGTACAAATCAAACCTCCACGAAAGAGTCTGTAGCCGCCGTCATCTCCATCCCTAGATCGGGAGGGATCTGAAGCTCTTCCCAGCACCCTGCCGGAGAGGGGAATTCACCCTAGAGGCCTTCTTCATCACCATGCAAGCCTCCGGTGTGATGCGTGAGTAGTTCATCCTACGGCTACGGATCCATGTAGTAGCTAGATGGCTGGTTTCTCCTCCTTTGTGCTTTCATGTTTAGATCTTGTGAGCTCCGTTCATGATCAAGATCATCTATTTGTAATTCATACATGTTGTGTTTGCGGGGATCCGATGGATATTGAGATGCTATTTCAGATTGATTAGTTATTCTATCATGTCTTTGTTATTTGTGATCTTGTATGCCTTCCGTTGTTAGTAGCTATCTTGGCCAAGTAGATGCTACCAACTCCAAGAGTTAGTATTTATGCTCGATAGTGGGTTCATGCCTCTGGTAATCTGGGGAAGTGACAGAAATCTCTACGGTACTAGATGTGTTGTTGCTACTAGGGAGAAAACAAAAATCCTTTGTTCATAGAACAATCATATTGTTTACTTTACACGCAGTTCGTAAAGCAATAATCTGTTGCTTGTAACTTAATACTGGAGGGGGTTCGGATGATAACCTAAAGGTGGATTATAAGTCATAGATGCAGTTGGATGGCGGTCTATGTATAATGTTGTAATGCCCAATCAAGTCTCAATGGAGTCAAGATGATTAGTATATGCATGTATTGCTTTCTCGGTGTTTGTCAATTGCCTCGCTGTAATTTGTTCACCCAGCATGTTATCTATATTAAGGAGAGCCACCTCTAGTGAACTATGGATCCCGGTCCTTTTTCTTTACATACAATCTACAACTCTTTTACTGCTTTGTGTTTACTTTCTGCAAACTTTACTTCTTTCCATTCGATACGTTTAAACCTTTGTTTTCCGCAAAACACGGTTAGATTGACAACTTCATCGCAAGTTGGGGACAAAGTTATGTGGTTGTGTCGTGCAGGTCTCCATGTTGCTACTAGCACCGGTAGTGCGCCCTGCCAAAGCTCAGCTAGTAACACCTTTGGGGTGTTTCCTTGATCCTACCGGTTCGATTAAACCTTGGTTTCATAACTGAGGGGAACCAACTGCTGTGCTCATCATACCTTCCTCTTGGGGTTCCCAACGAGCTCTACATCAACACCGCCATCAAGCATTTTTTTTGGGTGCCGTGCATTGAGCCATCAGTCCATGATGGCTTGGATGTCTTGCTCCTGGCCGTCTTCATCTACTTTGTAGTACCCTCTGGTCACTTGCCAAATTTCCATGTTTCCATGGTGGCTCATGACCATGGTGAGAGCGTTCTGCGCCGCGGTCCGCGCGTAGGACATGTTCCAATCCTGGACGAGCTGAGGCATCTCCTTTGCTTTGTCCCGCACCTGAAAATCCGACATCCTGTGTATATCTGGAATCTTGAGAGCTTTGCCAATGTCCTCAATGGATTGGTGGAAGTCATGAAGCAAATCACCGACTTGGGTAAGCCGTCAAGTTCAGAGGACCTATAAACAAAGATAGTTAAAGAAAATCCGACATTGAAAGAAATCGAAGAAAATAGACAAGTCAGACAGATGGAACGTACCGAGAATGACGTCCTCAATTTTGGTCTTCTCTTCCCGAATACTCTAGAGTTCAGCCTGGAGCGCCTCGGATAGATCCCTCTCTCTGCACAACTCATTATTGAGGTCCGAGATTTTTTGATCTTGAGCAGCAATCTTGCGATCACGCTCATCAGTAGCCATGGAGGAGGACTCAAGGATTTGAGCAATGCTCTTTTCATGATCTGCCTTGAGCTGGTCCAGCTCTTGGCGAAGCTCCTTGTTCTCCACCACCAAAGTCTTGAGGTTCTCGGCCTCTTCAATCATGGCGCATGACTTTTTTACCAGCGCTGTAAGTCAAAAATGAACAACAGTTCAGCAAAAATTCGACTATGAAAACATGAAAAATAAGGTTTGACTCTCGAAATGTTTACCTTGGGCCTCATCCTAGGCAACTTTTAGCTCAGCATTTTTAAGTCGGAGAGCTTTGATCTCTCTCCGCTTATCGTAGACATTCTTCAACAAATCTTGGTTATAGGAATATACTTTCTGTAAGTCAGAATACCCAAAGTCAGAAAGCTACTAAAGACTCGGGCTAATATTGTTGCTAATATTAGCACGAGCCTTGGGGGCTACACTAGTTCATTCTTTGGCATCCTAAGGAAGCATAAACCCGGATTATTTATCCTACTTCATGCTTGGGGGCTAGAGAATATGATATGAAAATAAAGGAAAAACAGGAGTTAGAATTCCGACATACATATTGTTCACGAGTAAGTTTATCCAAACTCGTGTTCATTTCAGTTGCAACCTTCTCAGCGAGAGTCAGAGGGGTCACAGGAGCAGTTGGAAGCTCCCTAGACCTGATCCTCTCATTGCGAAGACGCACTTGTTCAAGAAGATCAGAGTGCTTGATGTCCTCTACTTCTTGTGCTTCTTCTTCGGCAGATAAGTTTCTTTTCTCCAGGCATTGCCTAGCTAGCCGCTGGATCTCTTCAGCAGATTTCCGGGACAGGCCAAACTTGGCAAGTCCCGGATTGTTGAGAAGGTTTTCGGTGAAGGTTTCTGCCGAGGGATCATTACCCAAAGAGGGTTCACCCTTATCTAAACCTGACTCACCCATGGTGACGTCAGTTTGCGATTCAAGGACCGCAGGCTCCGTGGAAGGAGCCGGATCTTCTGCGATAGCCGGAGAAGGAATTATCACCAGCGTTGCGGAAGGCTGAGGGGTAGGAGTCGGGGGAGCCACGACATGAGAAGATATGGTAAGCTTCGTCTGTTGTAGGGGCTTCAAAGAAATCCCCTTCCCCTTCCCCTTGATGAGCTGTTTAGCTCTGAGAATGTAATAAAGACGGAAACATTACATCTTGGAAGGAAATTCAAGTAAAGTGCAAAGGCGGAAGTTGTGATGGAAAGTTACCTCTTCACGACGAGCACCTCCTTTGTGCCAACGGCCACTGTCGAAGCTTTGCGCTTCTTGAGCACAGCATCCGGCAATGGCACCACTTCTGTCTCCTAAGAAAACTCGGGCGGATATCCTTCGAGCGGAGCAAATTTTGACTCGGGGAGGTCAGCAAGCTGGAAAGAAGAAAACATATCAGTATTGTAGTATAATTTAAAGATTGAAACACATAAAAAGTTTTAATGTTAGAAGCTTACCGGTACTACGGGGTTTTCCGCCATATGCATATCCAGAGAAATCTCTGGGATCCTCCTCTCGATTCGCTCCCTTATCAACCACTTTATCTGGCTTATGTAGCCTTGTGTGGTGTAGGCTCTAGAGCTGATGCGGAGGGAGTCTTTCTTGGACGATGTTATGGAGTGCATCAGTCGATCTCCGTAGTACTGAAGGGGCTGGATCCGACATGACACCCAGCATTGGACCAGGTCGGATCCCATCAGTCCTTTGTGTTTGATCAAGTATTCGATCTGCCTCTTAGTGAGGATCAGATCGTCAGTGAGAGCCGGAGCAGCCTCGTCCCAAGAGGGTTGGGCCGTGGCAGCTCCGTCAATGAAAGCCGGCAAAGTAGTAGCTTTGCCAGGAGCCGGAATATCCCTATGATAAAAGAATGTGGTTGGCCATTGTTTGATCGAGCACTAGCTAGGATTTTGGGATATGCGCGCTCGCGTCTAAGTGAAAAACTAATAGTACCAGTGATGTAAGGAACACCAGCAGTGATAGAATTTCTCTAGACATGGAAATAATACCGGAACAAGGTCAAACTCGGCCTAATGCCGAGAAATCCCTCACACAAAGAAGCATAAGCGCTCATCTCTAAGAGAGAGTTGGGAGGAAGATGGTGGAGTTGAACACCAAAATGATCAATCACCTCGGAGAAGAACTCCGAGGGAGGGAATGACAAACCTCTGTCGAGGTGGGTGCCAAAGTGGACCCACTCGTTGGCGTGCGGGTTGGGGATGGTCTCTCCGATGCCGCTCCACTAGTCGCCGGCGCGTTCTATCTCCACGCCACGGAGCTTCTCGTCATCTAACACGCAGGGGATCCAGACCCCACGGAAGCTTTCCTTCTCCGTCGCCGCTGTCGCCGTTGCTGCCGCCAAGCCGGAAGAGGAAGAAGAAGCCATTTCTCCGGTGGTCATTTGACCTAGGATGGGCGGCGCTGGGAGTTTTTGGGGGAAAGCAGAGGAGCTCTGTGAGCGCGGGGGAGATTTGGAGGAGAGTAAAAGGCAAAGGAGAGGTGAAGAAAGGAGGAGGAGATCCTCACCCCTTATATCCACCTAACCGCGCCAAGATTCGTGCAAATGCTACAGTGTAACCGCCATGCGTCATGGAAGAAACTAGGAAGGACCCACACGATGATTACGTCGCCTCAATCTCCGCGTACGCACTGAAACGGCGCCTCGGTTCCGCGAACTGCAGACCCACTAACGGTCGTGCTGACAGGATGTCTGTCAGATGACGTGACTTGACCATGACTTGTGTCAGGTGGCGTTAGAGACCAAGTTCCGGCTTAGTTTGAAATCAAGCTGGAAAATCCGAGTAACCTGTGGATAGGTCCGACTTATTTTTAAGACCCGGATCGTATTTTTTGTTGTGAAGTTTCAGGATCCCTTCAAGATTCTACAATCCGACTTTGGATCTTGGAGGCTTCCGGGGGCTGCTGTTGGGGATATAATTTCCGGGTATCCTCACGGTTCCTCACTGACCAGGGTGGCCCACTTCGGGTTAGAGCTTTGCTTCACGGGCGGCCCAGTCAGGGAGAGAAGACAGAGTCCAATCCGGCTACGGGGAGGCCCAGAAGACTTACCGACTTAGGCCCATAATGTTACTTGTAGTTCAAGATGTACTGTGTAACCAACTCTTAGTTGTAGCTGGACAGATCTCTCTTGTAAACCCTAGGCCGGATATCTATATAAGCCATCTTAGGGAGAGCCTTTAGGGAAACACTCTAAACACCTCAATAGTCTACAATCTCAACTCGCACAGGCGAACCCTTGTAACCCATATTCCGGCTCTGCCGTATTACTAGATTGCTAGCAGGAGTAGGATCCGTCCAAAGCCGATGGATTCGAACCTGGGTAAACTTGTGTGCTCACCGTCCCGGAACACCGTACGTCTCATGCCCCTCTCTTCTGCACGCCTCGAGGACCCCCTCACAGCGTACTTGTCATCAATCCGACGACATCGGGTGTTTTCGGGGAGGTGGACGGTGAAGAGAAAGAAAGGGGAAGGGGGCTTGCCTCTAGAGAGAGAGGGGCTCGCCGCCAGCGGTGCGCCGGGCGGCGCGGCCGCCTCACCTCGCTCGCAGAGAGCGGCGCCACCGCTAGAGCTGTGTGTTCACGAGACGAGCGGGGGGGGGGGGGTATGGGGGCTAGGGTAACAGGAGGCGCGAGCGGCCCCAGTTTTGTTCCTATGAGGAGGGCGGCCAACTGTCGGATGGTGGCGAACGGCCACGATCTGGCGGCGCGCCGGGTTCAGTTTTGGTGGCGGGCCTTGGGCCGTTTTCCGCGACGCCTACTGGCGGCAGATAGGGCACGCGGCGCTAGGCCCTGGGCTGCTTCTGGGCGAGCGGCTGAGGGGCTCTCTCAACGTGCGCGCGAACAGTAAAGGCCCAAGAGGGCATAACAGTGCAGTTTTTTCTGTTTTATTTTTACAGAAGTTGTTTTTATAGTTTTAATTATCAGTTTTTTTGATAATTATTGCACAGTTTTTTACACAAAATTATCCAACGAAATTTTGTCTAGAAATACAAAAGTAATAGTAAAAAGTTTCTGTAAAGATGTAAAGTTTAATGAATTTGTAATTCATTCTTCCACTTCAAATAGTTAAAGGGCTCTTTTAAAATTTAATAAAGACAAAAGTGATATTAAATTTTTGAGAGCATGTTAAAGTTATATTCTGGTCATATTCATGTTGTTTTTCTAACCAACGTTGTAAATAGCATGATTATGATTAGTGTCTTGTTTTAAAGTAATTAAAAGTTATGTGCTTTTGATTCTATGTTCCGCCGAACGGTGATGTAGAATTATCTGCATAAACATTTGTATGTCTTAATTTTGACCAAGGTTGGATTAATCATACAATTGTTATTGTTCTCACTTCTTTGTGCTTTCAGGTGGATTCTACTTGATGAACTACATCAAGGAGGTCCTCATACTGAGAGGTGACAATTACTCTAAGTCGAGAAAGAAGGTGGACTTCGCGTTCATCTGCGCTGAGGTGGATTGGGTCCTTGAGACCAAGCCTCCCACCAAGCCGACAGAGCCTATCAGAGATGCTGCCGATGATGATGTTGCATGGGACATAAAGAAAAGGGACTATGCTCTAGTAGAGCTGGCATACCCCATAGAGCACCAAAAGTGGCAGAACACCAACAAGAAATGCATGGCATTCATAAAGAACATGATTGAGCCGGCAATTGTTGGTTCAATCACAGAGTGTGCTTCCGCAGGGGAGTACATGGAAAAGATAAAGAGCCAGTTCACTGGCTCTTCAAAGACATGCAACCCAGTTGCTGAAGCAGTTGGTGACAGATAACTATACATGAGGTGGACATGGCGTCAGGGAGCACATCCTCCGGATGAGCAACATGGCTGCCAAATTGAAGGCCATGGAAGCTGCTCTGGAGATAAAGCATGCTCTCCTTGTCCACCTGGTCATGGTGACACTGCCTCAATAGTTTGAGAACTTTGTTGTCAATTACAATATGGCCCCTGAAAAATGGGACATAGAAAAGACTATCGCCATGTGTACTCAAGAAGAGGAGAGGCTCAAATCCTAGAATGGAGGTTCCTTGAACTTTGTCAAGGACAACAAGAAAAGGTATTTCACTCAAAGCAACCATGGCTCCCCTACTAAGCCATATGGTAAAGCTCCCATGCACTATCAACATCAGCAAAGGCCTGCTCTTCTAGTGGACAAAGATGCCTGTCTCCACTACGGCAAGAAAGGGCATTTGAAGAAAGGTTGCTCTGTTTGGTTAAAGGAACTGATGGCAAGGAAAGGTAACAACATAGTTTCTTTTGTAAATGAATCCCTGTATACACAGTTCTCAAAATCCACTTGGTGGATTGACTTAGGTGCAACTGTTCATGTTGCAAATTCATTATAGGGATTCCATTCGACGAGGATTATGAGAAGAAGCGAAGGATGCGATGAAGTCGCAAATGGAATCCTAGCGGACATTGAGGCCGTTGGCGACATGTCCTTGGAGCTTGCTGATGGATCGACGATCTTTCTTACGGATGTCCTCTATGCTTCTTCTTTTGCATAGAAATTCTAATAAGTGTATCGTGTTCGAACAAAGTAAACTTTGAATGTCATTGTGGACATGGCCAGTGTGACATTTATTGTAATAAAGATTGTGTGGGTGTAGCTTTCCTTCACAATGAGCTTCTTTTAACTATCTACTCGTGAAAAAGTTTATTCTGTGTGTAATGTGAAAAAGCATGTTTCTTCGTCAAATTTAAAGATCCAAGGAAAAGAAAGAGAACTCATGACTCATCGAAATTATGGCACAATCGTTTAGGCCATATTTCGAGGGGGGAATAGAAAGACTAGTTGTGAACATGAAGAGTTTCCTCGCTACAACACCTAAGGGTGAGGGGGGAGCCCATGTGAACATGAAGAGTTCTCTCGCCACAACACCTAAGGGTGTGGAGGAGCCCAGCCGATGCCAAAGTATTTAATCAAAGTCGAAATATAGCAAAGCTTGAACCCCAAAAAGTCAGTTGCCATTTCATTGGCTATCCTGAAAAGTCAAAAGCTTTTCGTTTCTACTGTCAAGACAGATACACAAAGTTTGTAGAAACAGGACATGTTGTTTTCAAAGAGGATGAAATGACGAGGGGGAGCATGGTAACTCGGAAAATTGATCTTGAGGAGAAGAGGGTGCATGGACCTAATCCGATGACTCAGGAGCCATTCTTTGAGCTACCTGTTGTTCCTGCATCGATAACCCTAGAGGTTGTTGGTGCAAGCACCTGTTGCAACTCCACCCAGGACAACAGTGAGTGAAGATCCGGAACCTGTCCGTCAGGAGCCGATTGAACTCTGTTGACCATGAAAGGGAGCAGCAGCAGCCACCTCCATAAAATGTGCCGCATCATGCGAAATTTAGTTTTAGAGAGAACGTTGAGGACAACTATGTTTACAAAGTTTAAGAGTGGGAGATACATATTCCTAATTATGTATGTGGACGATATCTTTCTTGCTAGCAGTGATGTCAGTCTACTACTAGAAACAAAGAAGTCCTTGTCCTCAACCTTTGATATGAAAGATCTTAGTGAAGCTTCATATGTTTTGGGCATAGAAATTCACCGAGATAGGACAAATGGGGTTCTAGGATTGTCACAGAAGGCATACCTAGAGAAGGTTCTAAAGAAATATAGTATGCATGCATGTAATACCACACCTGCTCCTATAGTCAAGGGTGATAGTTTTCGGAAATTTCCATGTCCCAAGAGTCAATTTGAGATCGGTCAAAATGAAAGTGGTACCATATGCTTCGGCCGTTGGAAGCTTACAGTATGCACAAGCGTGCACTCGCCCTGAGTTAGCTTTTATCACCGAGGTACTCGGCAGATATCAAAAGAATCCAGGCATATAGCACTAGAAGATGGTAAAGAAAACTTTGCGTTATGCGCAAGACACAAAAGACCTCATGATAACATATAGAAGGTCTGATTCCAGATGCTGATTTTGCGGGAGACAAAGACGATCGAAAGTCCATGACAGGATACGTCTTTAGTCTCACGGGAGGGGCTATTTCGTGGAGAAGCTCCAAACAGTCAATAGTTGCATCATCCACCATGTATGCAGAATTTATAGCATGTTATGAGGCAACAGGGCAGGAGATATGGTTAAAGAAATTTATACCCAACTTGAAAGTGGTAGATTGCATTGACAACCCACTAAAGATGTACTGTGACAACGAGCCCGCAGTATTCTATGCTCACAACAACAAGTCGAGTAATGCCTCCAAACCAATGGAGATAAAATATTATGTTGTGAGAGATAAGATCCAGGATCACACTATAAGACTCGAGCATATAAGGACAAAGAATATGCTTGCGGATCCGCTAACGAAAGGCATACCACCCATTGTGTTTAAGGAGCACTTAGCCGGCATGGGTTTAAAGGAAAGCCTATGATTCTTGGATCAAAGAGGCCCAAAAGAAACAGAATTTGTTTCAAAACCAGAGGTATATTGTAGTTGTCTGATTCTATCGGCAATTTAGCTGTGACGATGAAACATGCTCTATGTACCGAACCATGATGAAACGAGTAAAGTGTAAAGTATAAAGGAAAGTCGAGATCAAGGGGGAGAATGTTAGATTGACCTCTCCCGTTCGATCCCAACGGATCGAACGAGCCCTTTGACTTGCGCGCCGATCGGGGGCGTCCAACCGAACTAGGTTGGTGGTGTTGGGTCCGTAGCATAAAAAACAAAAAATTCCTACGATGAGAACTATACGCCAAGATCTATCTACTAGATACAGAGCAACGGGTGGACATACATCCATGGAGAACTTACCCTCGAAGACAACGAGTTTTTTTAACGAGTAGGAACTCGTGAATCATGTAGTCGTACGCTTGCCGATCTCAAGATCGTGTGGAAGTCCGACAGGTCCAGTAGCTCCAGCACCATCAGGTCCAGCACCATCAAGTCCAGCACCGCAAAGCAGCGGTGCATCCGTGATCGCACACACGTTCGGTCCACCGAACAACCTCCATCTCCTCGCTCCAGCGATGCAGCGGAAGAAGCAACTCCTTTCCAGATAAAGCCACTGGGAACATGTATCTCGCTAATCCGAGACCATGGGGAATAACTAGAGGCAGAAGAGAACCTTCACGAGGAGGTGGTGCGAGATAAGAGGAGGGAGTGGGGGGCATTTTATAGGGAGAGGGGGGAGCCCCTCACCATGGCCGGCAGCCAAGGTAGGTGCCCCCACCTCTTCCACATTCATGTGGGTGGAGCTCCCACTCACATAATTAGCCACCCACTCAAAATTCCACTCACCTCCATTAAATTTCCACCAAATTTAATGCAAGTTCTCATTAAATAAAACACTTTTATTTATTTTATTCAGAATTTTGTCAATTACATTAATTAACAAACATTCACATAAAACCCCCTGCAATATTTCAATATCACATGCAGAACCAGTTTCTGCAATTTCACCCGAAACGATTTCGGTTTCCATCGAAATGATTCCAGTGCTTTCTTAAATCTTTATCTGAAACATATTTGCTCCAAATGGTGTCGGTATCCCTTAAGTGTGTCACCCTACGGTTCGTGAATAATGTCGACATGATCGAGACCCCTTTCCGATCAATAATCAGCAGCGGGACCTGGAGATCCGTACTGACTCCCACATATTCAACGATGACTCTTGTGATCGTGTGAAGCTTTAACGTCGTAACTAAATCCCTTTGTCTCGCGATATATTACATGTCCGAGAATCGATCATCGGTATCCAAATACCTAGTTTGATCTCGTTACTGACATGCACTCTTTTCTCGTTCCCGTGATATAACATTCTAGTGATCACATCACTTGCTTGCAAGCTATTTCAATGTGATATCACCGAGAGGGCCCAGAGTATATCTATCCGTCATCGGGATGGACAAATCCCACTCTTGATCCATGAGCCTCAACATAACACCTTCGTAGCACGGAACCCACCTTTATAGTCACCCTATTACGGTGTGACGTTTGATGTTATCAAGATACTCTTCCGGTGTTAGCAATTAACATGATCTCATGGTCAAAGGACTAAGATTACTTCGTATGATGTTATAGCAATATAAACATAATGACTCTGATCGTAATGCTATACTTCGGATGAATGTTCATCACATCATTCCACCAATGTTGTGACCTCGTTATTAACGACATCCAATGTCCATGATCAGGAAACCTTGATCATCTTGTTAATCAACAAGCTAGTTTATAAGAGAGGCATAACTAGGAACTTTCCTTTGTTTATTAAACACACATGTATTAACGTTTCCAAATTAATACAATTATAGCATGCAAAATAAACCTTTATCATAAACAAGGAATAAGATAATAACCACTTTATTATTGCCTCTCGGGCATATTCCCTTCAGGTGGGGCCCCTGTGGCAGCGCTATAAAGAGGAGGTGGGGGCCGGGGCACACGTAAAAAGGTTCGACGCTGCCCCCGCTTCCCCGCCGACATCCCTACCGAGCTAGGGTTAGCGCTAGCTACGGGAAGACTCACCACCACCGCCACCTTGCCCACGCCCACGTTGTCGACCACCATGGCCAACGCCACTGGTTCATCAAGCACATGAGAAGGTTAGTTCCCCTTTCCCCTCGCTGTTCTCTCTCTTAGTCAAAGCCCTAGCACCACATTCGATTCACAGCAGAGGTTCTACCGATATAATCTACACCTAGTCGATCTAGTAAAGTTAACATTTCATCCTTGCACTATAAATGCATCATGTCCATGATAATTGTCTTTAACATTACCCCTGAATACATAACAACATAAGCAATAGGCTTCGTTCGTCTTTTCCGTGTACTCTATCCAACTAGCGTACAGATGAAACCAATCAGGATGATCAACAAATTCTTTTTTTAGTGGGGAATCGTGATGTCTTTCTACATAATTGCAGGACTATTCATTAGCTCCTACTTGTGGCGTACTATTTTGTGGAATGTAGGTAGTGGTCATGGGGGCTACCGAGCTGTGGTACCAAAGTTCGAGGGCGAGTGCACCGCGGTACCTAAGTTGCCTAAAATTGCCGCGTTTCGAAATGTTAGGATGCCAACTACCGAATGGGGCCATTTCGATGCAAACTCGTCTCACCCCTACCAAATCCAAACATGCCGTGAAACTACCCCGTGAAGTAGACGGTCGGGACCCTCATGTCAGTAATATTTCCGTGATGTGAGCGCCAACGCGGCAACCACGTAGGAAAAACGAGATACTAAAGGAGCATGGTGCGTTGACCAAATTCACAAATCCACTCCCTCCCTCCTTTTGGATGAACCCTAGCACTAGCGGTGGCCAAATCCCCTCTCCAACCAGAATGATCTCTTCGGGCATTTGACTTCCAGCACCAAGTTGCTGCTCCTACTCGCTGCTACCGAGCTCTAATGCCGAATGCCGTGCCAGCCGTTGCGACGATCTAGCCCGCCTCTATCGTAGACGAGCTGAGCAGCGCGAAGGATGGTAGATCCATTTGCCGAGGAAGAAGTACTTCTGGCTAATTTCGGGTTTGCTACTCTTCTCTTAGCTATTCGCACTACCTATAACTGCTAGCTGGCTATTGGCATTACAGAGATTTATCGAACATAGAATTGTTTGCTAGCATGACGCTGACAAACAATTCTTATCTTTTGTCTCCAATTTTCTATCAACTAGGATCTCCGCTGAACCCAAATACACGGTTCTGGTGGCCATCTGCGGCTACCTCATTAAATTATCACATGGGAAGAGCACGTGGAAACAAGCTCAGAATCTGAAGATGGAAGTAGTGCATGTGCAGTTATGCACTATCCCTGGTTTGGTTGCTGCTGTGCGTGAACTTGCTGAAATGAGGCCAGAGCAGACAACACGGTTCACCATCATTGATGAACGAGGCTTCAATGTTCCTATAGCGTGTGACAGTCAGCTAATTGGGTTGATGAAACAACATGTTCGGCTTCGCGTGGTTATGCTGGTGTGTAACATACTGGATGAGGAAGCTCCTGCTACTAGGAGTCGCCTAGCTATTATTGGATAGGGAGGTCTAACTTGAACCCCTGTTGTTGTTGAGAAAATGTGGTTCCTCGTCCGCGACATGCTTCTGTCAGGCAACCTCCTCGTAGGAGTCCATGTATTGCCGTTGTGGGAAACTCTGCTATGGAATCTGCTGGTACTGGTCGTCCCCATCCCCGTGGCCGTGTTGCTGCGGCTACTGCTCACCCAATCCATGTCGCTGTTGAGCAAACTAAGGCTTCCGGAGGCTGCCCCACTATTGTTGCCAAGACCGTCGCCTTGTGTGCTGCTCCTCCTCGAAACCATCCTCAAGTTATGCGAACCTGTGCTCTGAAATCTGCTGGTACTGGTCGTCCTCATGTTGTTCTTGATCTGGACGCTGTTGACCCAATCCCTGCCGTTGTTGAGAAAACTAAGGCTTCCGGAGGCTGCCCCACTGTTGTTGCAAAGACTGATGCGTTGTCTCCTCCTCGAACCTGTGCTCGGGTTCAGCGAGCTGCTGGTCTGGAGCCAGCTCATGGTCTGGACTCTGCTAGCACTCGAAACACTGATGTTGTGGGAACTGCTCCTGATCGTCGATGTGGCATGGTAGCAGCTGATCCTATTGTGGTTGCCATTAGAAGGGGCCCTGCCTGTCCACCATGTAATGTAGCTCCCGCTGCTAAGGGCCCTCGCCTTGCTCCTGGTCCTGGTACTTCCACCGAGGTTGATCCAGCTAATGATGACGCTGGTGATGGTGGCGATGGTGTTGGGGCTGGGTCTGATGGTGCCGCTCCATCTCTCGAACCTCTCGGAGGTTTCTATCCTGAAGACTCTGATGATGGCAAAGTAATCGTTCGTATCGGTGTCACAGATTATACTGCAAAATTAGATGATGGCACAGAAAAATTCTATGACGAGTTTGATGTAATCCTTGGCACATACGACCCTGAAGTGGTAGAGTTATCTGACTTGATGGCATCGTTACATGTGAAGGTGCTGTGGGGGTCCTCCCAGGAAGCACGTTTCGTTATATTATTGAGGAGCAAAAAGGCTATCGAAGTGAAAGATACCAGGGATTTAGTCGTACCATTTACAAGGAAACATTATAGAGGTGAAGTTTACTTCCACTTAGTAGTGCTCATGGTTGGAGAGGAATTGGAACTAGACAATAGAGATGATGGACTTTTAGAAGGCATGTGTGACCTGATCCATGGCATCACTGGGGCTGGTGCGACCGACGGTAGCTTCGAACAGAGGAGAGTCTTACAGAGGAGCGTCATAAAGAGGAGCAGGAAGAGCATCCCTAGAAAGGACACCCCGAAGAAGAACGTCACCAAGGAGGACGCCCAGGAGTCGCACGACAAAAGGCACCACGCCGCGGAGTACACCCCTGAGATCCAGTCAAAATGCCACACCGAATGGTAGGAGAAAAAATGCTAAGAGGGCTAGCACGATGGTGAACACTCCCAGGAGTGGTAGCAAAGAGGCGAAGATGGCCAGCACGGAGGCTACCACACCCGGTGTGAGCAGAAAAAAAATACTAATTTGGAGCAGAACACACCGCTGTCAGGGAATTATGCCAGCACGAAGGAGAACACACCCAATAGTAGCAGCAAAAGGGCTAATTTGGAGTGGAACAGACCACTGAGGTCAGGCAATAATGCCAGCACGAAGGAGAAGATGCCCAATAGTAGCAGCAAAAGGGCTAATTTGGAGCGGAACACGCTGCTAGGGTCAGGCAATAATGCCAGCACGAAGGAGAACACGCCCAATAGTAGCAGCAAAAGGGCTAATTCAAAGAAGAACATGCCGCAGAGGTCAGGCAATAATGCCAACACCCTGGAGCCAACACCCGTGAGGGGAGGCAGTAAGGAGATCACACCCAAGAGCGACAGCAAAAAGCCTAGTTTGATGGGGAATGGAACGCGGATGTCAAGCCCTACTGATACCATCAGGAAAGATTACATCGGGAAGGAGGATGTACACAGGAAGAGCAAGAGGATTCTGTACACTCAAGATGAAATTGATTCTGACTGTTGTTTGTCCACTGAAGTACCTGGGATGCGTGCAAACGTAAGACCACCCCATTTGGTTGCAGCAGAACCAACCGAGTGTCTTGGAGAAAACAGAGTTGTCGGTGAGGTGGATTGGGGCAATGTTCTTGTCCATCCGGGTGGAGACGATGGTGCAGCCCCACACATGGGAGTCAATATGATGTGTGCAGTACTAGGCATTAGAGACGATGGCAAAGATTCTAAATCAGATGAAGAAGAAGGCACTGTAGAGGATCAAGAATCTGGTGATGATGAAATATACGAGGAACTTAACGATGAGGCTGGTATTCCAGTCGATGATTTGGGTGTTGAAGTAGAAGAAATGAAACATGACCACAAGTATCCTATAATTTTAGTCGGCACCGAGTTCAGGAGCATGCATGAGTTCAGGATGTCGTTCTGGCATTTCTTTATCAAGGGGGAGTTCGACGTTTATCAACTGAAGAACTCTGCCGAGAGGTATGAGGCCGTTTGCAAGTTAACATGGATGAATGGATGGGCTGAGGTACATTGTCCATGGAGTTTCACAGCAAGATCCTTACCTGCGTCGACTGCAATTAGGGTACCGGGGCAATGAATGAAGCAAACCATTAGAACTCTCTCTCTCTTTTCACTCTATAACTACAATTGATGTGCGATATGTTTCTGGCAACTAGTCGACTCCGCTTATCTTTTAAATGAATTTGTGTTGTAGGTGAACAAAATGGGCCCTCCACACATGTGTCCGACAGGCAGCAAACTGAAATCCTCAATGGCTGATACGGAGTGGGTGGCTATGCAATCTATGTCCATACTAAAGGATAACCCTAAGGAGACCACGAAGAATATTCAGACTAGCCTCGGTTCTAAATACAACATTGTCCTTCCGTATTACACGGTTTGGAAAGGTAAAGAGAAAGCTCTGGGGGTCTTGCACAGGGATTGGACCAATAGCTTCAGGATGCTGTACAACTTCAAGGCGGAGGTACAAGCTAGGTGTACGGGAGTGTTGTGGAGATTGACACCGAATCAGAAGGTGGTAAAATATATTTCAAAAGATTCTTTATGGCGCTTAAACCTTGGATCCAAGGATTCAAGGACGGTTGTAGGCCGTATCTGAGTGTAGACATCACTGTCCTAACTGGCAAATGGAAAGGTTGCCTGCCATCTGCCACAACACTTCATGGTCACAACTGGATGTTTCCAGTGGCATTCAGGCTGTTTGAAACAGAAACAGAGAAAAACTGGGTCTGGTTTATGAGGCAGCTCAGGAGATCAATAGGCCACATGAATCCATTGGCTATATCCACGGATGCATGCAAAGGGCCGACGAATGCAGTGAAGGAGGTGTTCCTGCGAGCTGAAGGTAGAGAATGCCATGCCCATATGATGCTCAACTTGTACTCACACTATGCAGGCAGCGTATTTCATTACATGTTTCCTGTTGCTAGAGTTTACAAACCTAGTAGCAGCGAATATTTCATGAGCAAGATTTTTGCCAAAGCCCCTGAACTTCCAGAGTACTTAGCCATCCATCATTTGTAGCTATGGAAGAGGAGTCAATTCAACCCTGACATCAAAGTTGATTACATAAACAACAACCTTGCAGAATGCCTGAATAACTGGGTGAAGGACATAAAAGTGCGTCCTGTTCATATCTTGATGGACAACATACGTGGTATGATCATGAAGCTGTTAAATATAAGGAGAGAGATCGGTAGGAGACTTAGAGGACATATGCTACCGCCAGTTGTACAGCAACTACACAAGAGAAGACGATGACTTGCTCATCTTAAGGTTCTCCTGTTAACCAGCAAAAGCTGTGAGGTGGTCGATATGTCCAAGAGTTGCAAAAGGGATGTTGTGAACATCCAGCTGCGAGAATGCACCTTCTTAGAGTGACAGCATACCAGGAAACCTTGCAACCACGCCTTGGCCTTCTTGGTGAAGAAAAGAACTCTACCACATTTGGATTAGTATTTGTCAGACTACTAATCTATGGAAAAGATCAGAGCTGCGTACGCTGGATCCGTCGAGCCATGTACAGACCCATCTCAGTGGCCTCAAGTCCAACTTTCTTTCGAGCTTTGCCAGCCAGTTACAAAAAGGGGCAGAGGAAGACCCCAGGTGAATAGGTTTAAGAGTTTTCTCGAGAAGAAGGGTTCGGCTTTCTGTGCTACAAAGAAGGGCAAAAACAGATGCAAGACATGCCATATTATAGGCCATAGAGCAGATGGATGTCCCCTTAATGCTCCCAAACCTAGATATTAGATGGTACATTCACACAAAAAATTGTTTATAGTCTGTAGATATAAGGTAGTAATCCATGTACTACTTTTTTTATAGGAAGCGCAAGGTAAGAAACAAGACAGCCGACTCAGTGATTTTGCTGCGAGAAGAAAACCAAAACGAGTGGAGTGATGATGCCGGACAAGATTCTGGTGCTGATTGGCCTGACTTCCCTCGGCCCGGAGATGCAGGGTACGTGAAGGTAAGAAAATTGGCACCCAGGAAGAGGAAGAAGGCAGGAGATGAAGAAGCCAGTGGACGTGAAGGAAAGAGGAAGAAAGTTGGCACCCAAGCAGAGAAAGAGAGCTAGCAGTGTAGCAGCCTAATGATGTATTGAACTTGAACCCATATATGTAGTTCGGTTAAACTCTGGAGCTGTGTGCGTGGAACTTGTCGGGCGAAACAATCTGCCTCTCGTACTCGGATTAAAATGTATCGCGACTTTAGGATTTGATACGGCCGAGGCCACTAGTTGAATCCAAAACTGTGACTGTGCCACTACTATCTGAACAATCGCGATAGCGGAGCGGTTAAATCCTCTCCAAAATCAATGGGTGTTGGTGGCACAGACATGATTTATTTATAGGCGCTTAATAAATCCCGGTTGTTGGCATTACACTTATGATAAGTTTCTAGGCTAAAAAACAATTTCTTAAGCTGGCTGCTACACTCCACGAAGCAGCAACTTATTTCAGCTGCTGGACAACGACATGGCAACATAAACTGCAAATGCAACAGATAATGCCCAGATAATGAGGAAATTGTTTCCACTATTTGGCCTAATCTTGAGCCCGTCTGTCTCACCACCTCCCTGCCCCTACCTCTCCTGAACCTGGCGAAGCTCCCGGATCTCTCGCTCCATTGCACGAATCTCCTCTTTCTTGTCCCACACAACATCACGTAGATCCTGAACAAGCTCTCTGTGAAAACCTGTCAGTGGCTTTTCGATCCACACAAACTTGTCACAGCCAGTCCCCCTCCCTTCCTGCGTAGTAGATCGAAGGAAACAACAAAAGAATTACATTACGCTTTCCGGATCCGGGTTACCATTGTACCTACAGTAGGAACTTACCGCTCTGATGCTGTAGTTGTTGAATTTTCCTACAGTATTTTCGTCGGTCCATGAAATCCATCTCGGCAAATCTTCTCACCGCACAAACACAGCATATCAGGGTAGTAATCGTAGGGCGCCCTCCGGTACCTGATGGGGGCACCCGCCTGACGGCATTGAGCCGACCCTGATTCCGCCCGAAACGAACTGCACGAGCTACGAGCCATGAGCGAGGGGTGCGAGGGCACAGGAAAGAGGAGCCTTTGGATGTCAGGGTAGTGGTGAAACGTGATTTATCCCTACTTAATAACTCGGGCAGTATCCTACCATCCACATTCGGCTCAGAGGTGTAACAACCTCGGACCCTACGCTCTAAGTTCAAGCCTGGATGAACCGAAAGTGGTTAAAATAGTACAGCGGGGGCCCAGGGGGCCACCCACGTGTAGACCCGTCGGCCATCCTAACCACTTCCAAGACATCGGGACAAAAGCGAGCGGCGTAGGCAACATGCGAAGAGATCAAATACATACACAAGTGAGTATGTATGCAAGCTACCTTACAACAGTTCTCAGAGCCATACCATCTAAAAGAAATAGAAATATTGCAACGCCATACGACAAGATCCAAATATCCTAGATAGAGATAATAGTGTAGGATAGCTCCTCATACATCAAACATCAGAGTATCAAGCGGAAGTGGGAAACAAGATCCGAGTACAGATAAGAAGCAAATCGGCATAAGATGCCACATAAGTAAGCACATCCCGCCCACAGATCTCATGGATCCCCATCCCCGGAATCTCTACACCGAGTGGTCGTTGCCAACATCATCTGTCTCCTCCACCCAGTATCCATCTTCCGAATACACATGTTCATCTGAATCAAACAATTTATCGTGTGAGACCCTAGGGGTACTCAGCAAGTCTTTACGCCTCTAAAGGGGACATATACCTGGGGTGACGCAATTGCAGCAAAAGATTAAACTAGCAAGTCTATAGATACTCGCTAACCATCCGCCTAACCAATGATAGACAGATGTCCGTTAATTAGAAACAACAGTTATAACAGTATAAAGTAACAGACCCATCCTCCTTCTCGCTTACCAACGAGAAAACGGACGAACAACCCATCCGTTGGCAGTTTTATTAACCATTCCATGAGCATTGCACTATTTACTAGTCAGGTATTTAGTCAAATTAATAGCGGTACTTTAGTTATACTTGTCTATGATCGATAAACTATGCTCCAAGTCATCCATAACCGCGGACACGGCTTTCAGAAAGATTTACCCTGCAGGGGTGCACAAATAGCAACACACACTTGATCAACCTCGGAAAACCCAACTCAAAACCCAACGAGGCATTCACGACAAAGCGATCACAAGATTCATAAAATATTTCAGGGGGCCACCCCACTAAGCTACCCGCAACGAAGTTGGCCGGCTCCGGAACGGACCCAGGGTTTGCGACGACGGCTGTAAACGACTGGGAACCCAAAAGTGTAACTAGGCTTGTCGATACCGCGAAAACGTGGCGCGATCCAAAATAGTACATGTGCTCCACGCACAATCTTAAATAAAACAGTAAAGCATGGCATAAGTACAGGATAATAATAAAACCCCCAACTAGTTTGTGGCCCCAAGAAATAGAAATGAATCAAGCTCTAGCTCAGGGGGTCCATAAGGCCTCCCGGATGTGGATAGTGCGAATAGTCAAGGAACAGGAATCAAGTACTCGGGATCCTGCGGGACACAAGTGAGCATGAAAAACCAAATAACAGATATTGCTCACCGGTGCCTCTTTCATTAGTTATCCCATTACTACTCCGATTAAGTTGTTTAGGTACCTCGTTATCCATCAGACTCTCACATACCCTAAACATGCTGTTCTATGACCCGCATGGCTCAAACAACTCCTGTACTAATGGCTCATGGGATGGAGGAACAAGCTCGGTGGGGTTTAAAAGTAAAGACTATGCAGTACTTGGGATTCAATTTAATGCAATCGCGACTCAATGATGCAAGAATAAGATAGAGGCAATAAGTACTATATGTATGCAAGCATGGGGTAGTGCTTGCTTGGCAGCTCAGTTGAAGCGAGAGACGGATCTGGGAAGTACTCCTGGGATTCCTGATATTTCCCCTTCTCGGCGTCTATTCGAAAGAAGAACCAAACAAACAAGGGCAAACATAAATAAAGTGCACAAGCATATAAATAAAATGCGACAAGCAACAAGCATGCCATGATGAATGATGCACAATTTACATGGCAATAAAGTAGCATGGCATGGGTGAGGTGTGGGGTACAAGAATAAAGCATTTTATTAAGTTTTAGCCAAGTTTTATTGCAATAAACAGTTCTGATTTCTAATAATGACATGTTACATGCTTCAATTCATATCATGGAATGCATAAACAGAACGGTCTCGTCGCGCTGATCGATTTAGACATATTATTTGTCAATTTTGGAGTTATAGATTTAAAGTTATTAATTAATTGAGAAAAGGCATTTTTATTGCAATTAAACAATTTCGACAATTTAAATTAGTCAAACATTATTTTGGATGGCAGATTTGAAATCCTCACATTTTTCTCATTCAAAAAAATATATCATTTGTATTGTTTGGATAAGTCAATTAAAAGATATTAATTTCTGGATTTTAAACATTTAAACAATTTCTGGAAAATATTTTTATTAAACAGAGAAAGAGCCGAGACTTTTTACACTCAGAGGGAAGCTAGCCGCTGACACTGACAGGTGGGCCAGCCGTTGACTCAGCACAGGTGGGGCGCAGCGAGCTGCGCGGGGCTTTTCTCACCGCGGGATCTGCCAGCCGCGAGGGATGACAAGTGGGACCCGCGGGCATGCGGACCCACACACGGGAACGCCAGCGAGGACCTGCCACGTGGGGAATCCGAGGGAGCGCGGGTTCAGGCTACTCCAACCACGGGGGGTCTTTTTGCAAAAAACGGGGGAGGCTGACTGGTGGGTCTACAGGGGCCGCGGAGGGACTTGCGCGTGATCGACAGAACTTGCGGGGGGGCTTTCTACAAAACCGCTTCGGCTGCTGTTAACTGAACCCGGTCGTTCCAACGGCAGCGACGTTTTCCGGCGGGATTGGTAGCTAAACGGCGGCGAATTTCACCATGCCGTAAAAAGGGAAACTGAAGAGGGATGCTCGGGCTACGATTTTCATTCAGCAAGTGCGCGCGGAGGCGGACCACATCGACCGGAAAATGCAAAGGAACAGAGGGGCTTTCAAGCGTTGCTGCTGCTGTCGTTTGCTGCTATCGCGTTGCTGACTGAACCTGAATGCGGTGCTATACTGAATCATGGGGAAAACTAGATGAGCGTGCGTAGTGGTGCCCGACAACGGCGACGACGATTGAGCGGAGGAGTAGATGCTGGAATGAGGGTAAGGGGAGGTAGTGCTCACCTCGACCGATTCCCGCGGGAGTTGGGGCCGGGAAGGGCTGCAGCGCGGCCGAGACGGGTAGGACGCAGCGGCGCTCGGTTCTGTCGGGAAGTAGACGCGGGCGACTCCCCTTGCGTTGTTCTAGCCTCCCTGCTACAGTGGGCTCGAATCAGCACATGACAACGAAGCTCCTCTGCTCCTCCGGCGCAGTCTAAGACTCCAGAGCAGAGGCGTGCCTCGCGGCGGCCATGTTAGGTAGGCAGTGGAGAACGAGGGGAAAAACGGGCGACGCAAGCTAGGGTTTCTAGGGCTCGGGAGAGGATAAGAAGGAGGAAGTGCTGACGTAAAAATAACGGGGGTGACGGCCACCTGCTCGCTGCCGTCAACCCACAGAGAGAAAGAGGAAGCTACGGAGAAGAAGAACAGGAACGACGCCGTGTTTGTTTGTCCCGAAACGATACGGTCGGCGGAGGAAGGTTTGGGCCAGGGGGTTGGGCTCCTTCTGTTGCTGTGGCATGCTGCTTTGCTTGGGCTGCGAGGCCCAGCTGCTGGCTATCTGCTGCTGCAAGCTGAGGCTCAGAAAAAAGAACAAAACGATGCAGCTGTTGTTTTCAGCAAAAGGACAGATGCTTCCCAGGTTAGAATCAAAGGCCAGCACTCGAATCGGAAAAAGGACCGCAAGTTTTAGGGCATATGATTTCTACACGCCAAGATTCAAAAGAGTTCAAAAGAGAGAAAGGAAGAGAGTTTTATGGACTTGCATGAATTAATCTTGGCCTAGTTTGTGAAAACAAACTAGCCTCAAAACAGAGAATTCCCACATCCCACAATTAATTTATGCTTCATAGAAACCAAGCCTCAAACAGAGTTTCATTTAATCATGAGAGTATTGAATAGTAAGGTCTATATAGTGTGTATGTTCCACTATGTGTTACATGACCCCATCAAGTCAGATAACCTCACAATTAAACAGAGACATGATTTGAAATATAAATATGGCTTCTACTACCACATACCCTGTAAAGGTGACCCGGAAGATTTCCATAGGAATATTGTGAGAACAACATGTATCAAGGTATGGGAGCATGTAGACAAAAGAGAAGAACCATACCCATTTTCAGGATCTAGAGTTAAATTCCTAACAAGATTCAAATACTCATGTTTGATTAGCAAGGTGGAGGTGAAGAAGAAAATAAGTGTTGGTGGTCAAAGTGGATGGTGGAGTCTGAGAAAAGAGATGCCCCCATATCCACTTGGGCATTTAACAATTCATCAAGATCCAAAAACAATATCTCAAGAGGCAAAATACAGTTAATGGTGCATATGAGATAAGAACCAAAAGAAAAGGGTGTTATATGATGCTCAAATGCAAGGTGGCATGATGACATGAGCATGATATAATTATGATGCAACAATTATATGTAGGAAGTAGCATTTTATTATTAGACCATGTAGCCTTACAGATGTTAGACAGATGGGATGCTACAACTCTCCCCCACTAAACAGGAATCTCGCCCCGAGATTCTAGGAAGAAGAAGAAGACACGAAGAGGGTAGGATACTTGGTACAGAGGTCAGCCTCGCGTTCCCAAGTGGCTTCATCAACGGAATGGTGCGACCACTGCACCTTGCAGAACTTGATGGACTTGTTGCGAGTCCTTCTTTCTGCGACTTCTAGGATTTTTGTGGGGTGTTCTTGATAAGACAGGTCTTCTTGGAGATTGATGAACTCATGGTCCACGGTCCTGCCGGGATCCTTGAAGCACTTCTTGAGTTGAGAGATATGGAAAACATCATGGACCTGGAGTTCTTCAGGGAGCTCAAGAGCATAAGCAACTTCTCCTCTTCTTCCACGAACTTTGAAAGGACCGATGTATCTAGGAGCCAGCTTTCCTTGATACCAAACCGGTTGCCCCTCATGGGAGTGACACGAAGGTAAACGAGATCACCAGGGACATACTCCATGTCCGTGTGCTTTCTGTCATAGTTGCTCTTCTGGCGACTTTGAGCAACCTTCAGGTTTTCAAGAATGATGTGAACCTTCTCCTCCGCTTGAGTTACAATGTCGGGGCCAAACAATGTTCTTTCACCTGCGCCCGACCAACCAATCGGAGTTCTGCATTTGCGTCCATAGAGAACCTCAAATGGTGCCATCTTTAGACTCTTCTGGAAGCTGTTGTTGTAAGAGAACTCAGCATAAGGAAGGCATTCTTCCCACTTCATGCCGAAAGAGATGAACAAGCACAGAGCATATCTTCCAGAATCTGATTGATACTTTCAACTTGTCCTTGCGACTGAGGGTGGTAAGCTGTGCTGAAGTTCAACTTTGTTCCCAAAGCATTTTGGAAACTTCCCCAGAACTTGGAAGTGAAGATGCTTCCACGGTCTGAGCTGATCTCAAGAGGAACCCCATACAGAGAGACAATTCTCTTGATATAGAGTTTAGCCAACTGAATTGCAGAAATTGTTTCCTTGACGGGAAAGAAGTGAGCCACTTTAGAAAGCCTGTCGATGACAACAAAGATTGCATTGTTGCCCTTCTGCGACCTTGGAAAACCAGTTATGAAGTCCATCTCTACTTTCTCATATTTCCATTCCAGAGGCTTCAATGGATGTAGAAGACCGGAAGGTTTCTGATGGACAGCTTTAACTCTGCGGCAGACATCACACTTCGAGACATACTTGGCACAATATCGTTTCAACCCAAGCCACCAATACTGTGTTTTCAAGTCCATGTACATCTTTGTGCTGCCAGGATGGATAGAAAGAACAGAATCATGCGCCTCCTTAAGAACTTGCTCTCTCAAACCCGGGTAGTTCGGAACAAACATCCGGTGTTCAAAGAAAAGAGCGCCTTGGTCATCGACGTGGAAGGACTCATACTTCGGAAGCTGAATGTTGGAGATGATCTTTTTAGTGTAAGGATCACCGAGTTGAATGGAGCAAACTTTTTCTTCCAAGAGAGGGGTTGCTAGAAGGTTCAGAAGGTACCCTTGGTCCACAATTCCAAGGTCGAGCTGGCGGAATTCCTCGCACAAGAGAGGCTGTTGTTCTTCCACCATGAGGTTGTTGACATAAGCTTTTCGGCTGAGACCATCGGCCATGACATTAGCTTTGCCCGGAGTGTAGTTGATTGTCAAATCAAAATTATTAATTGCTTCAATCCACCTCCTCTGACGAAGGTTGAGATCAGGTTGTGTGAAGATATACTTCAGACTCTTGTGATTAGAAAAGATCTCACAATGGTTGCCAAGCAAGTAGTGCCTCCATACTTTCAAAGCAAAGACAACTGCTGCCAGTTCGAGGTCATGTGTTGGATAGTTGAGCTCATGAATTTTCAACTGACGAGAGGCATATGCAACGACTTTCTTTTCTTGCATGAGGACCGCACCCAATCCTTGCAATGAGGCGTCACAGAAAATCTGGAAAGGCTTTGATGTATCTGGAGGAATCAAGACTGGTGTGGAAGTGAGCTTCTCTTTGAATGTTTCAAAGCTAGCTTGACATGCAGGAAACCAAAGGTATTTCTTGCCTTTCTTGAGGAGATCGGTAAGAGGCTTCGCAATCTTCGAGAAATTCTGAACGAAGCGACGGCAATAACTAGCCAAACCAAGGAAACTCCGGACTTCTTTGACATTTTTGGGTGGAAGCCAGTCAACAATTGTCCGAACAGTTTCTGGGTTGACGGCAATGCCCTTAGCAGAGATGACGTGACCAAGATAGGTGACTTCAGGCAGCCATAACTCACACTTGGAGAACTTTGCATACAGGCGGTTCTCACGAAGCTTGTCTAGGACACACCGAAGGTGTTCTTCATGTTCTTCCTTTGACTTAGAATAGACTAGAATGTCATCCAGATAGACCAGAACGAACTTATCAAGATACTCCATGAAAACCGAGTTCATAAGCCTCGAGAAGGTGGCAGGTGCGTTGGTGAGACCGAAAGACATGACCGTGTACTCATACAGGACATAGCGGGTGGTGAAAGCTGTTTTGGGAACATCTTCTTTGCAAATCTTGATTTGATGATATCCACTTCTCAAATCAAGCTTAGAAAATACCACAGCTCCAGCTAGCTGATCGAAGAGATCATTAATCCGTGGAAGGGGATATTTATTCTTGATGGTTTTAGCATTGAGAGCTCGATAGTCAACACAAAGTCTATCAGTCTTGTCTCGCTTCTTCACAAAGATGGTTGGGCTACCCCAAGAAGAAGTACTGTGCTGAATGAAACCCAACTTCTCTTGTTCATCAAGCTGACGTTTAAGTTCAGCCAACTCAGCAGGACCCATTTTATAAGGCCGCTTGGAGATAGGAGCGGTTCCAGGTTCAAGCTCAATCACAAACTCGACCTCACGATCAGGAGGCATACCTGGCAACTCTTCAGGAAAAACATCTGGGAACTCACGGACCACCGGAACACTCTGAATAGCATCCATAGCATCATCATTCAGAGCCGCCAAAGAGAAAAGCTGAATTGCAGGAGTTAGACTTGGAGAATAGACTATATGGCCTTCAGGAATTTTCAGAGAAACTGAGCGTTCAGCACAATCAATCACAGCTGCATTTGCTGTTAACCAATGCATGCCCAAGATAACATCAATGTCATAATTGCCCAGAATAATTAAGGAAGCCGGGAACGAAGAACCACCAATCTCAATTTGATTGCCATGGGTGATTTTAGAAGCCCTCATGTTTGATCCAGGGGATTGCACCATGAGGCGAGTTGGTAAAGCATCAGAAGGTAACCCATTACTCTCCGCAAACTTGTATGACACGAATGAATGTGATGCACCAAAATCAAATAAAACTCATGCAGGAACTGAGTTAACAGGAAGCATACCCATCACAACTCCAGGTGCATGCTCGGCTTAAGCAACGTTGACACAGTTGGCACGAGCAACAGTAGACCCGGGCTTGGTGTTGATGTTGAGAGCCCGAGGTGGAGGTGCACGAACCATAGAAGAACTTGCTGCATGCCTTGTTCATGGGACAACTCCAGTGTTGATGCCCAGTGTTCCCACAAGTGTAGCAAGCACCAGGTGATGTGGAGCAGCGTAGCCAGGGACTCCGCCAGGCGCTCCAGGGTAGTTGTGGTTGTTGTTGGGGATATACTTTCCGGGTATCCTCAACGTTCCTCACTGACCAGGGTGGCCCACTTCGGGTTAGAGCTTTGCTTCACGGGCGGCCCAGTTAGAGAGAGAAGACGGAGTCCCATCCGGCTATGGAAAGGCCCAGAAGACTTACCGACTTAGGCCCATAATGTTACTTGTAGTTCAAGATGTACTCTGTAACCAACTCTTAGTCGTAGCCGGATTGATCTCTCCTGTAAACCCTAGGCCGGATACCTATATAAGCCGTCCTAGGGAGAGCCTTTAGGGCAACACACTAGAGACGACCAATAGTCTACAATCTCAACTCGCACAGGCGAAACCCTTGTAACCCATATTCCGGCTTTGCCGTATTACTGGATTGATAGCAGGAGTAGGGTCCGTCCAAAGCCGGCGGATTCGAACCTGGGTAAACTTGTGTGCTCATCATCTCGGAACACCGTACGCCTCACACCCCTCTCTTCCGCACGCCTCGAGGACCCCCTCATGGCGTACTTGTCATCAATCCGACGACAGTTGGCGCCCACCGTGGGGCAAGTGAGCTTCGGATCTACGTTCCGAGCGGAATCTGCAAGAATCGGAATCGGCAAGACCATCGCCGGCGGAATCGACGAGACCTGGATTCCGGCTAGGGAGGCCGTGACTGCTTATACAATCATGTCTTTTGGCGAGATCGATGTTTACATCGGTTTCGCTAAACCTGCCCAACCCACCCCAGCGGTGATGATAGAGGCAGAAGAAACTTCTGGGTCCCCTTTGTCCACGGAGGCGGCAGGGTTCTGGATCTCAGAAAACCCTAATCCCACCCAGCCCGCACCAGTTGCGGAGATAGTGGAGAAATCCGAGCCTGAAGAAAACCTCGCGGACCAAGTCGAATCCGAAGTGGATCTCCCTGGAGAAGTCGGATCCCAGATCGACCCACCCGTGGAAGTCGAAATCCAAGCGAAGCACATCAGCGACACTGATCCTGATTCCGATGATGTCGGGACAGACAAGCCTTTCCTCAGGTACCTCAGGAAGCATGCATCGCACTTCATCAGATACGTTGGATCCGGATCTGGCTCTGCCGATGCTAGAGAAAACACCGACTCGGTGCTGGAGGCAATTGGAACAAACGCCGACGTTCCCGCATCCTCGGATGAGTCCATGACGTCGGCAGATTTCCGAAAGTTCTCCGCGGAATATGACGAGGAGTACAATTCCAAAGCTACAGAAGACGGAGAAGCCATGGACGAAGGATCCAGGGAACACTCTCCCAAAGCGCAGGATGATATGGAGGTCGGAGAAATCCCGAACTCCAGATGTCCAAAAGTACCGCTTAGAGCTTGACTCCGGGAAACGGACCCAAAGCCGTCTTTGCTACCGGCGCTGCCAAGAGGGCAAAGAAGAAGAACAAGAAGAACAAGACCCCGGCAAAGACCCTCTGACAGAGGAAGTGATTGCCGAGGAATAGGAGGCAGACTCGGATGGAGCACTTATCCCAGATGAGCCGAAAAAAAAGCATCGGTGGATGGGCACGTGATCACTGAAGGTGCGCGTAAACTCATCGATGCCGCATTAACCACACCTATCCCTACAGCTACAGAACTTACCGCAGATGAGCTGGACGAAAGGGCCCAAGCCCTAGAAGCGCGTCGTCAACAACTCCTTGATGAAGCCAAAAACATCGAGGTGGAGAAGAAGCGCATGTCAAACAAGGAGTACATGTCCCGTCTGCATCAGAAGACACAGAAGCGTCACATGGATGACAACCAATTCCCACGTGTCCGTGCCGTCCTTTTTGGAGATGAGATGGGAAAGCCACGGAAGGACAGCAATGGAGATTGGGTTTACCCAACACCAGTGCAAAATACTGTGGCAGCTCGCGAAATTCTATCAGCTAATCCAGGACCAGAAGAGATACGTTTGGGTATCAAGCTACTCAACAAAGGACTAGAGCAGCAAAAGGTCGCCCTGTCGGGAAGCCAAAAGCTGGTCTCGGATTTCGACCAATGTCGCACAGATCCGGCATGGGCTGGCGTAAGATCCCACTATGTTCGGGCGCAGTATCATAACCCCGAACGCAGGGAAGACAATTATTCAAGAACCGGATCGATGGGGCAGCACCACAGGGCTACACATAACTGGAGCAACGTCGCTCCAGTAGCCGAGAAATACGCAATCGCTGCACTCAATCCGAGGAATCCTTTCCAAAAGGGAGAAGATAAAGAAAAACGTCGGGAGGAGGATCGTCAGAAAATGCCACCTCCTAGACATGAAAACCGTCCGACTGAACCTTACCATGGTGGGAACGACGGACGAAGGAACGACGGAAACCATGCTGGTACAAGCCGGCAGGGGGCTGGTCACAGTCAAGAACCTCCCCGGAACCGGAATAATGATGCTCCGGACAGAGGCCGGCGATCAGCCGGAAACAACCCAGCTGCACCACCCTCTCCACCGCATAGTTATCAGAACGGCCCCCAAGGAGGTCAAGAAGGACGACATGACGAAGGAGGTGGGGGCAGAAGCCGAAGTCGGGCTCCAAGGCACCGCAGCCACAGCCGATATTCGGGACGATCCCTATCCCCGAACGACGCAAGGCACAGGATCAACTCCAACATAGAGGCTCGGCGCTACGAAAACGATGACGTGTACGTGGGCCCAAAGTGCTTTGGACCACGCATCAGAGCTACAAAATTCCTGGAAGGATTTTCTATCTCAAGACATATTCAAGCCTACGACGGCATTGCTCGGCCAGACACCTGATTACAGGACTTCTTCCAAGCTTGCTGCATCGCCAAAGGCGGAAACAGCCTGGTCGCAACCCGATATCTCCCACTTATGTTGCGGAAGACGGCGCGATCATGGCTCAATGAACTTCCGGCAAACACCATCCACAACTGGTATGACTTACAAAGTGCGTTCTTTCGGAATTTCGAAGGCACATATCGGAGGCCCTGTACGGTTGGAGACCTACAGCGTTGCACCCAGAAAGCCGGAGAAACTTGCCGAGATTATCTCGGACGATGGATTGACACCAAGAACTCCTGCGAGGGAGTAAATGATCAAACTGCGATTGAAGCTTTCATTTCAGGTCTCCCAATTGGATTACTGCGCCATCGCTTGAAGTGTGACAAGGTTACTGATCTGGGAGAGATGATAGAAATAGCGAGCAAGTATGCAGATGATGACGACAATGCAGAGGGATTACTTAACGTCCTGGCCGTACCACAGTCAGCAAAGACAAAGCAACAGGCTCAGAAACGCAAAAACACCTTGGAAGAAAAACCCAACGCGGAGACAGCAGTAGTCACTACTGTTTCCGGGACTGGAGGACGAGGAGGACGTGGTGGAGGCTGCGGGCATGGTCGTGGGACATCAAGGGTCCAAGGTAGAGGAGAGCAACAACCAGGCAAAACCTACACTTGGGCCGACATTGCCAATAACCCATGTGTGCATCACTTAGACGCCAATGGGGGCTCGTCCCACACCAACGCTGAATGTCGTTTTAACGATGACATCAAGAGAGATGATACCGCGGGCTACAAAGCTAAGCGGAAAAAGGGAAAGAAAAATCCTGAAAAAGAAAAAGAGACCAAGGAAGATTCCGACATGGAGGAAACCGACGCTTCAAATCCCAAGTCGGAAGGAAAGAAAACATTTCCTACCAAGAAGGACACTTACGTCACCTTCCTTGGATCTCAACCAGCAAAGGTCAAGAAAGCAGTTCTCCACGAGCTCAACGCAATAGTTCCGGCTGTCCCTCAGTATTTGGACTGGTCGGAGGTGGCAATCACATTTGACCGCACTGATCATCCGCCTGAGTTGACGGTTATGGTTTCTCCAAGACCCTCATGGACGGTGGTAGTAGCATCAATATTCTCTATGTAGAAACGCTACGCCGGATGAAGATCTCGGAAACACAGCTTAACCATAGCTCTGTGATTTTTCACGGGGTTGTACCAGGAAGACAAGCTAATTCCCTGGGAGAGATCACTTTGGATGTTACTTTTGGAACACCAAAAAATTATCGAACGGAGGCACTTTCCTTCGAAGTGGTCCCATTCAAGAGCGCATACCACGCTATATTCGGACGTCCGGCTTACTGGGCTTTTATGGCTCGTCCGTGTTACATTTACAATATGATGAAAATTCCAGGTCCCAACGGCGTGATCACCATTAGGGGAGACCCGAAGAAAGCGCGAGAGTGCGAGGATGGAAATGCCGCCTTTGCCGAAGCCGTGCTGCACGCCCAGGAGTACCAGGAGATCAAGAAGAGCATAGATCCGTCCGAGATGCCCGCGACAAAGAAGGAGGTGACAAAACCAAATCCAGAGTTCAAGGCATCAGAAGAGACAAAGACGACGCCATTGAAGGATGATGACCCCTCCAAGGTGACCCAGATAGGCGCAGGCCTAAGTAGCGCATAGGAAGGCGCGCTCGTCAAGTTCCTCCGAGAAAATGAAGATATCTTCGCATGGCAACCATCTGACATGATCGGAGTACCTAGGGAACTTGCCGAGCACTCTCTAAATGTAAACCCGAATGCTAAACCCGTCAAACAGTCCTTACGATGGTTTGGTGACGAAAGGCGTAAGGCAATAGCTAAGGAACTAGCGCGGCTCGAGTTAGCCGGATTCATAGAAGAGGTCATCCATACTGAATGGTCGGCCAACCCTGTAATGGTCCCTAAAAAGGACACTACTGATTTAAGGATGTGTGTTGATTATACTGCCTTGAACAAGGCTTGTCCAAAAGATCTGTTCGCTCTGCCTAGAATTGATCAAGTTATCGATTCTACGGCAGGCTCGGAACTCCTCTGTTTTCTCGACGCGTATTCCGGTTATCACCAAATCCGGATGAAGGAATCTGACAAAATCGAGACTTCATTCATAACCCCTTTCGGAACCTTCTGTTATGTTACGATGCCCTTTGGGCTGAAGAACGCGGGAGCTACGTACCAGTGCACGATGCAGCGTTGCCTCCATGATCAACTTGGGCGCAATGTACATGCATACGTGGATGATATCGCGGTCATGTCCAAAAAGAAGGAAACATTGGTTTCCGACTTAGAGGAGACGTTCGCCAATTTACGAAAATACAACATCATGCTTAACCCGAAGAAATGCTTCTTTGGAATACCAGCCGGAAAATTGTTAGGTTTTAGTGTGTCTCAACGAGGCATAGAGGTGAACCGTGACAAGATCAAGGCTATTCTCAATATTTCCAGGCCAACTCGCCTGAAAGATGTACAAAGATTAACTGGTTGCATCGCCGCAGTCAGTGGATTTGTAAGCCGGCTTGGTGAAAGAGCCGCACCATTATACAAACTCCTGAAGAAAACCAAGGATTTTGTCTGGACTAACGAAGCCGAAGCTGCACTACAAGACCTGAAGAAAGTACTCTCATCTGCTCCTATCCTTGTAGCACCGGAACCTCAAGAACCGATGTTGCTTTACATTGCTGCGACAAATAGGGTTGTCAGTATAGTTATGGTGGTGGAGAGACCAGAAGAAAATCAGGAGCACCTAGTGCAGCGTCCGACGTACTTTGTCAGCGAGGTCCTGACAGAATCAAAACAGCGATATCCGCACTATCAAAAGTTGGCTTACGGTGTTTTTCTGGCATCTCGTAAGTTACGACACTATTTTCAGGAGCACCCAATTACCATGGTGAGCAAAGCTCCCATGAGAGATATAATCAATAACAGCGATGCTACAGGACGCGTCGCAAAATGGGGCATAGAGCTTGCAGCCTTCGATATTGAGTACAAACCCTGGACAGCAATCAAATCCCAGATCCTTGCCGACTTTGTCGCTGATTGGACAGAGACCAAGGAGAACATGGTCCTCCCGGAGTTGGAATATTGGACCCTCTTTTTTGATGGATCCAAGGCAAGGGGGGCTCGGGGGCTGGCATGGTGCTCAAATCACCCCAAGGAGATAAACTTTTATATGTGCTGCAGATCCACTTCAGAGATAAACAACATTGCCGAGTATGAAGCACTGCTGCATGGAATCCGGATTGCTAAGGATATTGGCATCTGATGTTTGATGTGTTACGGAGATTCGGATCTTGTTGCTCAGCAAGTGTCGGATATTTGTAATGCAAATAAGCACATGGCAGCATATAAAGCTGTCGTGGATGATCTATCTAAATCGTTCGAGGGGTTTGAAGTTCAACACATCCCTCGAGCAGAAAACGAGGAAGCAGATGCACTATCTCGAATAGGTTCTACGCGGAAAGAGGTTCCGGATGGCGCATTTTTAGAGCACCTCAAAGTTCCCTCGATAAAGGGAGTAGATGAGGAGTATCCGACCAAATTCGACTCACCTTTAATAGCAGTTCTGGCTGTAATTCCTAGCTGGACTCAACCCTACCTTGATTACTTGGTAGAAGGCAAATTACCCGAAGACGAGGTGCTGAGCCGGCAGATATCCGACGAGCAAAAGCCTATACTATTGTTAAAGGTGAGCTCCATAAACGGAGTGTTTCTGGGGTTTATCAGCGCTGTGTATCTCCGGAAGAAGGAGTGGAAATCTTAAGAGAAATCCACGAAGGCGAGTGTGGTCACCACGCTGCAGCCAAATCTTTAGTGGCAAAAGCTTTTCGACATGGTTTTTCTGGCTTACAGCTCAGGCAGATGCCGAACGATTAGTCAAGACATGCAAAGGCTGCCAAAAGTACGCCAAGCAAGCTCATGTTCTGGCTGATCAGCTGCGAACAATACCTATAACATGGCCTTTTGCGGTCTGGGGGCTTGATATGGTAGGACCTTTTAAACGAGCTCCAAGTGGATTTACTCACCTCTTAGTGATGGTGGATAAATTCACGAAATGGATCGAGGCTAAACCTGTCACTAGTTGTGATGGAGCAACCGCCAAAAGATTTGTCGAGAATGTTATAATCCGGTATGGTTATCCACATAGTATTATCACGGACAACGGGAGTAATTTTTCCACGGGAGAGTTGGCTGAATTCTGCGGTGAGCAAAATATCTGGCTTGACATTGCGTCAGTCGCACATCCACAGGCTAACGGACAAGTCGAAAGAGCAAATGGTTTAATTCTACAAGGCTTGAAACAAAGACTCGAAGCACCACTGAGACGTGCTGCGGGGGCTTGGGCAGAGGAACTACCCTGTGTAATTTGGAGTTTGCGAACAACTCCGAACAGGTCAACAGGATATACACCTTTCTTTTTGGTCTATGGCGCAGAAGCAGTTCTTCCTAGTGATTTGATTCATACTTCTCCTAGAGTGGCCGCGTATATTAAAGAGGATGTTGAGGTTTCTCGACAAAATGATCTCGACTTAGTCGAAGAAGTTCGCGGCGTTGCTGAAATGAGATCTACAGCCTATCAGCAGAAGTTACGCAAGTATCATAGCCAGAGAGTCCGAACTAGATCTTTCAATAAAGGTGATTTGGTTCTCCGGCTTGTGCAACAAAGAAAGCACAAACTTTCCCCAATATGGGAAGGGCCCTTTTTGGTTAGTCGAGTATTGCACAATGGGTCATACTACTTAACTGACATGAGGCCAGTCAAAGAAAGACCTGCTACTAAGAAGAGAAAGAGAGCTGGAGGCAGTACAAATCCGGAAGAATTAGACAGACCATGGAATATTGCTCAGCTACGTCCCTTTTATTCTTAGTTTTATCTTTCTTTGTAATTATACATATGTACATGCTCTGTGAGAAATAAATTTTTGGTTACCTCAAAGTTTTCCTGAGAAGTTTTACCATCTTATTTCCTAAAGATCATGTCATAGTCGAAAATCCTAGAATGCTTGAAAGTACTTTTTGCTCATGTTCATTCTGGTTTAGATTTCCGATTCTAAAACTGCTACCTTCGGGTATAACTCTAAAAAACTTTAGTCTTTACTTGGGTTATTTATCTGATTGCTAGATGCGGGTATCTTCTGAGTAGTGAATTGTTGGTACTGGAAGCCGGCTTTGTTTCCGAGTTTAAACTGGTTTATCAATTGAGCTCCGTTGCTCGGCAAAGTTTCCGGCTGAAGGTTTAGCCGGCTCACAAAAGGGACGAGGCGGAAAGCCAGATAAACGACAAGTAGAGGTGGAAAATTTCAAGTGCTTATGCAAACATTTCAGGCACACAAATACTTGTTAGGAAGCACTAATACTTGTGTGTTTTGTAAACATAAGAGAGTCCCTAGTAAGCCTCTTGTTGAACTAGCTTGTTGATTAATTGATGATCATGGTTTCCTGATCATGGACATTAGGATGTGATTAATAACAAGGTTATATCATTAGGAGAATGATGTGATGGACGCACACCCATAGTAAGCGTAGCATAAGATCAAGTCA
Source organism: Avena eriantha (assembly GCA_910589775.1). Lineage (NCBI taxonomy): Eukaryota > Viridiplantae > Streptophyta > Magnoliopsida > Poales > Poaceae > Avena > Avena eriantha. The sequence goes on from OU342744.1 coordinate 105,919,394, forward strand.
TTAAGTTCGTATTGCTGTAAGCTTTCAAATACATAGTAACCTATTCCTTCGACCATGAGGTTATGTTAATCACCATCACCGGATGGATACTTTGATGACATCAAATGCCGCTTCGTAACTGGGTGGTTATAAAAATGTCATTGGGTATTCTGAAAGTATGTGTTGAAGCGCATGAACCAAGATTGGGATTTGTCCATCCATATGACGGATAGATATGCTCTGGGCCCTCTCGGTGGAATGTCATCTAGTTAGCTTGCAAGCATGTGACTGGGTCACAAGGGATGACATATCACGGAACGAGTAAAGAGTACTTATCAGTAACGAGGTAGAACTAGGTATGGAGATACCGACGATCAAACCTCGGATAAGTATAGTGTCGCGAGACAAAGGGAATTAGTTTCATATGTAAGTGGTTCAATCGATCGCGAAGTCATCGTTGAGTATGTGGGAGCCATTATGGATCTCCAGGTCCCCCTGATGGTTATTGATAGGAGATGTGTCTCTATCATGTCTACATATTCACGAACCGTAGGGTGACACACTTAAGGTTCCAAGTTGTTTTAAGTAGATATGGAATGTGCGTTGGAGACCGAATGTTGTTCGGAGTCTCGGATTGGATTCGGGACATCACGAGGAGATCCGGAATGGTCCGGAGAATAAGATTCATATATAGGGGGTCATTTTCTAAGTTAGGAAATGTTTCGGAGTGTTTGTATGAGGATTCTAGAAGGTTTCGGAATGTTCCAGAAGGTTCTAGAAGATATCTTGGAGTTTGCTTGAAAATCAAGATAGGGATCAAGGAGTCCTAGTGGGTCAAGATACGGAGTCGTGGGGGAGGAGGACTCCTCCCCCCACCTCCAATCCGCCGGCCTACAAGGGAGGGGAGTCCTACAAGGACTCCCCCTCCCTAGGCGCCTCCCTTCTTTAAATAGAGGGGCAGGGGCGCCCCCTCCTCCCCTGCTCCCATAACACCCAATCTCTGCCGCCTCCCTCCTCCATCTTCTGCACAGGCATAGGCGAAGCCCTGCAGAATTCTCTACTCCACCACCACCACCACGTTGTCGTGCTGCTGGGATTCCGTGGAGAAGATCTACTACCTCCACTGCTCGCTAGAACGGGGAGAGGAAGGTCTGCTTCGACTCTGCACGTGTGACCGACTGCGGAAGCGCTGCCGAATCGCGGCGCCGGAAGGATCGTCCACTTGACCGACTGCGGAAGCGCTGCTGGAACGCGACGCCGGAAGGATCGTCCACACGATCTTGAGATCGGCAAGTGATCGACTACATCAACCATGAGATCTAATCTCGTTAACGCTTTCGGATCTACGAGGGTTAGTTCCTATCTATCTCGTTGCTCATGTCTAATAGATTAGATCTTGGCTTTTATCTAGATTAGATCTAGGTTTTGTTCGTTCTTGCGGTAGAAATTTTTTGTTTTCCATGCTACGAACCCATCAGTGGTATCAGAGCCGTATCTATGCGTAGATCTGTTGCACGAGTAGAACACAATGTTTTTGTGGGCGTTGATGCTTTTGTTGTCGGTGTCTTAGCGTGTACTTTGCATCTTGCAGCATGGTGGGATGAAGCGGCTCGGGCTAACATTACATGTCATCGCACATGAGACTTGCCCCACGCTCGACGTGCAACTTGCTTTGCACAAGTGGCTTTGCGGGTGTCTGTCTCTCCCACCATAGTTAAGATTCAATTTACAATGAGCATCTTGACAACACTTGTATCAATGTTGTGGTCCTTGTTCGTAGGTAAGATCGGTCTTATGCGAAAGCCCCAAACCACGTAAAACATGCAAAGAAAATTAGAGGCGTCTAACTTGTTTTTGTAGGGGTTTTGTGATGTGATATGGCCATCATGTGATTGTGATTGTATTTGATGTATGCAATGATCCTTGTTGTAATATGGCAACCGGCAGGAGCCTAATGGTTGTCTTTAATTCTGTTAAGACCTGCGTGTCTATTCATCTTGTAATAGCTTTATTCCAAGTAGTTGTAATAGTTGCTGGTGATGATGGACAACCATGAAGCGGCGCCACTGACCTTGACGCAATGCTGGTGATGATGGAGATCATGTTCGTGCTTTGGAGATGGAGATCAAAGGCGCAAGAAGAAAGGGCCATATCATATCACACTAATTATGAATTGCCTGTGATGTTAATCCTTTATGCATCTTGTATTTCTTAGATCGCGACGGTAGCATTATAAGATGATCCCTCTCACTAAATATCAAGTAATAAAGTGTTCACCCTTAGTTGGCACCGTTGCTAAGACTCGTCGTTTCGAAGCATGTCGTGATGATCGGATGTGATAGATTCTACGTGTGCATACAATGGGTGCAAGCCAGATTTGCACATGCAGAAACTAAGGTTGTCTTGACGAGCCTAGCATGTACAGACATGGTCTCGGAACACGGAATACCGAAAGGTAGAGCATGAGTCATATAATTGATATGATGAACATGAAGATTGTTCGCCGATGAAACTACATCTTCTCTCGTGAAGATCGGACTTGGTGTAGTGGACTTGGTTCGTGTAATCACTAAGACAATGTGAGGGATGTTGTTTTGAGTGGGAGTTCACCTAGTTAGTTTAATAATTAAATTTGAACTCAATTTGTCATAAACTTAGTCTAAACTACTTGCAAATTGTTGTAGATTATGGCGACCCCCTCCATCAATTTCAATGCGTTCCTAGAGAAAGAAAAACTTAAGAACAATGGAAGCAATTTCACGGACTGGTTCCGTGGACTGAAGATCGTCCTCAGGGCTGGTCAGTTGACCTATGTGCTCGATGCACCGCTAGGTGACCCACCTGCAGATAATGCCAACGATGACGAAAAGAATGTTTTCGCCACTCGGAAGAATCATTACTCCAAAGTTTAGTGTGCCATCCTGTACGGTTTAGAAGCGGAGCTCCAACGGCGTTTTGAGCACCACGACCCGTTCGAGATCATTAAGGAGCTCAGGCTAATTTTTGAGACTCGCGCGGCCATGGAGAGCTATGAGGCCTCCGAGAAATTCTTTAACTGTAAGATGGAAGAGGGAACCTCCGTTAGCGAGCACGTGCTCACCATGTCTGGGTACGCTAAGAAGCTCCAAGAGTTGGGAATATCGATTCCTAATGAATTGGGGATTCACCGTCTCCTTCAATCACTGCCACCAAGTTACAAGAACTTTGTGATGAACTACAACATGCACTACATGAACAAGACGTTGCCTGAACAGTCGTCCATGCTGAAAACTGCTGAAGTGGAGATCAAGAAGGAGCAACAAGTGTTGATGGTCAATAAGACCACCAATTTCAAGAAACGGGGCAAGCCTAAGAACAAGGGCAACTTCAAGAAGGATGGCAAGAAAGCTGCCGCACCTGGTAAGAAGCCCAAGGCTGGTCCTAATCCTGAAACTGAGTGCTTCTACTGCAAGGGTGCTGGTCACTGGAAGCGTAACTTCCCCAAGTACCTGGCGGATCTGAAGAACGGCAACATCAAGAAGAAAGGTATATTTGATATATGTGTTATAGATGTGTATCTTACTAGTAATCGTAGTAGTGCCTGGGTATTTGATACTGGTTCGGTTGCTCATATTTGTAACTCGAAACAGGAGCTGCGGAATAAATGAAGACTGGCAAGAGACGAGGTGACGATGCGCATTGGAAATGGCTCCAAGGTTGATGTGATCGCCGTCAGCACGCTCCCTCTACATCTACCTTTGGGATTAGTTTTAAATTTAAATAATTGTTATTTGGTGCCTGTGTTAAGCATGAACATTATATCTGGATCCTGTTTATTGCGAGACGGTTACTCTTTTAAGTCCGAGAATAAAGGTTGTTCGATTTATATGAGTAATATCTTTTATGGTAATGCACCTGAGATGAATGGTTTATTCTTACTGAATCTCGATAGTAGTGATACACATGTTCACAACATAGATGCTAAACGAATAAAATTGAATGATAATTCTACATACATGTGGCATTGTCGTCTTAGTCACATTGGAGTGAAGCGTATGAAGAAACTCCATTCAGATGGACTTCTTGAATCACTTGATTTTGAATCACTTGAAAGATGCGAAGCATGTCTAATGGGAAAAATGACTAAGACTCCATTCTCTGGTACAATGGAGCGAGCTACAGACTTATTGGAAATAATACATACCGATGTGTGCGGTCCAATGAGTGTAGCATCGCGTGGTGGATATCGTTATGTTGTCACTTTCACGGATGACTTGAGTAGATATGGGTATGTCTACTTTATGAAACATAAGTCCGAAACTTTCGAGAAGTTTAAGGAATTTCAAAGTGAAGTGGAAAATCATCGTAACAAGAAGATTAAGTTTCTGCGTTCTGATCGCGGAGGTGAATATCTGAGTTATGAGTTTGGCATGCATTTAAAGAAATGTGGAATACTTTCACAGTTGACACCGCCGGGAACACCACAGCGTAATGGTGTGTCCGAACGTCGTAATCGAACTCTCTTAGATATGGTTCGGTCTATGATGTCTCTTACAGATTTACCGTTATCATTTTGGGGCTATGCATTAGAGACAGCCGCATTCACTTTAAATAGGGCACCATCTAAATCCGTTGAAACGGCACCGTACGAATTGTGGTTTGGTAAGAAACCTAAGTTGTCGTTCCTTAAAGTTTGGGGTTGTGAGGCATATGTAAAGAAGTTACAACCTGATAAGCTAGAACCCAAAGCGGAGAAATGCGTCTTCATAGGATACCCTAAAGAAACAATTGGGTATACCTTCTATCATAGATCCGAAGGCAAAGTTTTCGTTGCCAAGAATGGATCCTTTCTTGAGAAGGAGTTTCTCTCGAAGGAGGTGACTGGAAGGAAAGTAGAACTCGATGAGGTTATTGAACCTTCTCTCGGATTTGAGAGTAGCGCAGCACCAGAAGATGTTTTTGTGCTTCCTGCACCAATTGGAGAGGAAGCTAATGATAATGATCATGAAACTTCAAATGAAGTTACTACTGAACCTCGCAGGTCAACGAGGGTTCGTACCACTCCTGATTGGTATGACTCTGCCATGAACGTCATGTTAGTGGACAACGCTGATGACCCTGCGACGTATGAAGAAGCTATGGTGAGCCCAGATTTCGACAAATGTCTAGAAGCCATGAAATCCAAAATGGGATCCATGTACGAAAACCAAGTGTGGACTTTGGTAGACTTACCGGATGGCCGTAAGGCTGTCGAGAACAAATGGATTTTCAAGAGAAAAACGGATGCTGATGGTAATGTTACCGTCTATAAAGCTCGACTTGTCGCGAAAGGGTTCCGACAAATTCAAGGAGTTGACTATGATGAGACTTTCTCACCAGTAGCGAAGCTAAAGTCTGTGAGGATTTTGTTAGCAATTGATGCATATTTCGATTATGAGATTTGGCAGATGGATGTCAAAACGGCGTTCCTTAATGGTGACATTGAGGAAGAGTTGTATATGGTACAACCCAAGGGTTTTGTCGATCCTAAAGATGCTGACAAGGTATGCAAGCTTCAGCGCTCCATTTATGGACTGAAGCAAGCATCCCGGAGTTGGAATCAACGTTTTGATAAAGTAATCAAAAACTTTGGATTTATACAAACTTATGGAGAAGCTTGTATTTACAAGAAAGTGAGTGGTAGCTCTGTAGCATTCCTAGTACTGTATGTAGATGACATATTGTTGATTGGGAATGATATAGAACTTCTTAATAGCGTCAAAACTTATTTGAATAATAGTTTTTCAATGAAGGATCTTGGCGAAGCGACGTATATTCTAGGCATCAAGATTTATAGAGATAGATCAAGACGCCTAATAGTGCTTTCACAAAGTACATACTTGGACAAAGTTCTAAAGAAGTTTAGAATGGAAGATAGCAAGAAAGGGTTCGTGCCCATGTTGTCAGGTAAGACCTTGAGTAAGACTCAAAGTCCAGCTACGGCAGAAGATAGAGAGAAAATGAATAATATTCCCTATGCCTCAGCCATAGGTTCTATCATGTATGCCATGCTGTGTACAAGACCGGATATAGCACATGCTGTTAGTTTGACTAGCAGATATCAAAGTGATCCTGGAACGGAGCACTAGACAGCGGTCAAAAATATCCTAAAGTACCTAAATAGGACTAAGGATATGGTTCTTTCTTATGGAGGTGATGAACAACTTGTTGTAAATGGTTACACCGATGCTAGTTGGAACACCGATCCGGATGACTCGAAGTCACAGTCAGGATACGTATTTATTTTGAATGGTGTTGCAGTGAGCTGGAGGAGTGCGAAGAAAAGCGTTGTGGCGAAATCTTCAACTGAATCGGAATACATAGCTGCTTCGGAGGCTGCACAAGAAGCCGTTTGGATGAAGGAATTCATTACTGAACTCAGCGTGGTTCCCAGTGCGTTGGACCCTATGGCCATCTACTGTGACAACACATGTGCCATAGCTAATGCGCAGGAGCCAAGGTCACATAGCAAGCTGAAGCACATCAAACTACGTTTCCACGCTATTCGCGAGTATGTCCGAGATGGTGACATAAAGATTTCCAAAGTACAGACTGATCTGAATGTGGCAGATCCGTTGACTAAACCTCTCCCTAGGGCAAAGCATGACCAACACCAAAACGCCATGGGTGTTAGGTATATTACTATGTAATCTAGATTATTGACTCTAGTGCAAGTGGGAGACTGTTGGAGATATGCCCAAGAGGCAATAATAAAAGTGATTATTATTATATCTTTGTGTTTATGGTGAAAGTTTACATCACATGCTATAATTGTATTATTAGGAAACACTAACACTTGTGTGTTTTGTAAACATAAGAGAGTCCCTAGTAAGCCTCTTGTTGAACTAGCTTGTTGATTAATTGATGATCATGGTTTCCTGATCATGGACATTAGGATGTGATTAATAACAAGGTTATATCATTAGGAGAATGATGTGATGGACGCACACCCATAGTAAGCGTAGCATAAGATCAAGTCATTAAGTTCGTATTGCTGTAAGCTTTCAAATACATAGTAACCTATTCCTTCGACCATGAGGTTATGTTAATCACCATGACCGGATGGATACTTTGATGACATCAAACGCCGCTTCATAACTGGGTGGTTATAAAAATGTCATTGGGTATTCTGAAAGTATGTGTTGAAGCGCATGAACCAAGATTGGGATTTGTCCATCCATATGACGGATAGATATGCTCTGGGCCCTCTCGGTGGAATGTCATCTAGTTAGCTTGCAAGCATGTGACTAGGTCACAAGGGATGACATATCACGGAACGAGTAAAGAGTACTTATCAATAACGAGGTAGAACTAGGTATGGAGATACCGACGATCAAACCTCGGATAAGTATAGTGTCGCGAGACAAAGGGAATTAGTTTCATATGTAAGTGGTTCAATCGATCGCGAAGTCATCGTTGAGTATGTGGGAGCCATTATGGATCTCTAGGTCCCCCTGATGGTTATTGATAGGAGATGTGTCTCTATCATGTCTACATATTCACGAACCGTAGGGTGACACACTTAAGGTTCCAAGTTGTTTTAAGTAGATATGGAATGTGCGTTGGAGACCGAATGTTGTTCGGAGTCTCGGATTGGATTCGGGACATCACGAGGAGATCCGGAATGGTCCGGAGAATAAGATTCATATATAGGGGATCATTTTCTAAGTTAGGAAATGTTCCGGAGTGTTTGTATGAGGATTCTAGAGGTTTCGGAATGTTTCGGAAGGTTCTAGAAGATATCTTGGAGTTTGCTTGAAAATCAAGATAGGGATCAAGGAGTCCTGGTGGGTCAAGATACGGAGTCGTGGGGGAGGAGGACTCCTCCCCCCACCTCCAATCCGCCGGCCTACAAGGGAGGGGAGTCCTACAAGGACTCCGCCTCCCTAGGCGCCTCCCTTCTTTAAATAGAGGGGCAGGGGCGCCCCCTCCTCCCCTGCTCCCATAACACCCAATCTCTGCCGCCTCTCTCCTCCACCATCTTCTGCACAGGCATAGGCGAAGCCCTGCAGAATTCTCTACTCCACCACCACCACCACGCCGTCGTGCTGCTGGGATTCCGTGGAGAAGATCTACTACCTCCGCTGCTCGCTAGAACGGGGAGAGGAAGGTCTGCTTCGACTCCGCACGTGTGACCGACTGCGGAAGCGCTGCCGAATCGCGGCGCCGGAAGGATCGTCCACTTGACCGACTACGGAAGCGCTGCTCGAACGCGACGCCGGAAGGATCGTCCACACGATCTTGAGATCGGCAAGTGATCGACTACATCAACCACGAGATCTAATCTCGTTAACGCTTTTGGATCTACGAGGGTTAGTTCCTATCTATCTCGTTGCTCATGTCTAATAGATTAGATCTTGGCTTTTATCTAGATTAGATCTAGGTTTTGTTCGTTCTTGCGGTAGAAATTTTTTGTTTTCCATGCTACAAACCCATCACGTTCATCATCGGAAACTTCTTCGGCGTCTTCTGGAGGAGGTGGCGGAGTATCCACGCGGGTGAAGAAGGGCGTCTCGTAGCTGGTCAAATCAGCTACGTGACACCCATATCCGGCGCAGGAGTGCATGATGGCTTGAAGGTCTTGCTCCTGGCCTTCTTCGTCTACTTTGCAGTACCCTCTGGTCACCTGCCATATCTCCATGTTTCCATGGTGGCTCATGACCATGGTGAGAGCGTTCTGCGCAGCGGTCCGCGCGTAGGACATGTTCCAGTCCCGAACAAGCTGTGGCATCTCCTTGGCCTTCTCCCGCACTTGGAAGTCCGACATGCTTGGCATCTCCAAAATCCTGAGAGATTCGCCAATGTCCCCAAGGGACTGGCGGTAGTCATGAATAAGATCACCGACTTGGGTAAGCCGGTGAGTGCGGGGTTCGGACGAGGAGGAGTCCGTCAAGTTCAGAGGACCTATACACAAAATAAGTCAATGAAAATCCGACATGGATGAAAGTCGAAGAAATGAAAAGTCAGATAGATGGAACATACCAAGAATGACGTCGTCAATCTTGGCTTTCTCTTCCCGAAGACTCTGGAGTTCAGCCCGGAGCGCCTGGGAGATATCCTTCTCTCTGCCAACCTCATTTTTGAGGTCCGAGATAACCTTACCTTGAGTGGCAATCTTTAGATCGCGCTCTTCAATGGCCATGGAGTAGGACTCGAGAACTTGAGCTATGCTCCTTTCATGATCCGCCTTGAGCTTATCCAGCTCTTGGCGAAGTCCCTTGTTCTCCACCACTAAGGTTTTGAGGTTCTCGGCCTCTTCAATCATAGCGATGGATTGTTTCACCAACGCTGTAAGTCAAAAAGAACAACAGTTCAGAAAAATTCGATATTGGAAAAGTAAAAGACAAGGTTTGAATCTCGAAATGTTACCTTCGGCTTCATCCTTGGCTAGCTTGAGCTCAGCATTTTTAAGCCGGAGAGCTTTGATTTCTCTCCGCTTATCACAGACATTTTTTAACAATTCCTGGTTATAGGAATACACTTTCTATAAGTCAGAATACCCAAAGTCAGAAAGCTACTTAAGACTCGGGCTAATATTTTTTGCTAAATATCAGCACGAGCCTTGGGGGCTACACTAGTTCGTTCTTTGGCATCCTAATGAAAAGCATAAACTCGGATTTCTATATCCTACTTCATGCTTGGGGGCTAGAGGATATGATATAACATAAGGTAAAAAACAAGAGTTGGAATTCCGACTTACATATTGCTCGCGGGTGAGTTTGTCTAGACCCGCGTTCACCTCAACTTTCACCTTCTCGGCGAGAGTAAGAGGAATTACTGGGGCTGTTGGAAGCTCTCCAGTCCTGATCCTCTAGTCGCGAAGGCGGACTTGGGCGAGAAGGTCAGAGAACTTGACGTCCTCTGCTTCTTGCGCTTCCTCTTCGGGGGATAGATGGCTTTTGTCCAGGACTTGCCTGGCCAGCCGCTGGATCTCCTCTACGGACTTCCGGGATAAGCCAAATTTGGCAAGTCCGGGGTTGCTGAGGAGGTTGTCAGCGAAGACTTCAGCCGAGGGATCATTACCCGAAGAGGGTTCACCCTTATCTTGAACTGACGCACCCACGGTGACGTCAGTGTGCGATCCAAGGATCACAGGAGCCGTTGGAGGAGCCGGATCTTCTGCAACAACCGGAGAAGGAGTAATCGCCGGTGTTGCAGAAGGTTGAGGGGCAGGAGTCGAAGGAGCCGTGGCAGGGGAAGCTATGGTAAGCTTCGCCTGTCGCAGGGGCTTTGCAGGAATCCCCTTCCCGTTACCCTTGATGAGAGGCTTTGCTTTGAGAATGTAGTAATGTCGGAAATATTACATCTCTGAAAGAAATTCGAGAAAGGTACGAAGGCAGAAATTGTGAATGAAAGTTACCTCTTCACAACAGGCACCTCCTTTGTGCCAACAGCCACTGTCGGAGCTTTGCGCTTCTTGAGCGCAAGGTCCGGCAATGGGACCACTTCAGCTTCCTGAGAAAACTCAGGAGGATATCCTTCGAGTGGAGCAAGCGCCGACTCGGGGAGTTCGGGAAGCTGAAAACAAGAAAACATATCAGCATTGCAATGTATGACTTAAAAAGATTGAAACACGTAAAAGGTGTATTGATGGAAGCTTACCGCTACCACGGGGTTTTCCGCCGTGTGCATGTCCAGAGAGATCTCTGGAATTTTTCTCTCGATCCGCTCTTTAATCAGCCATTTGATCTAACTTATATAGCCTTGGCTGGTGTAGGCCTTGGGGCTGATGCGGAGAGAATCTTTTTTGGAAGACGTGATGGAGTGCATCAGTCTATCCCCGTGGTACTGAAGCGGTTGGATCCGACGTGCGACCCAGCACTGGACTAAGTCGGATCCCCTCAGACCCTTGTGCTTGATAAGATATTCGATCCGCCTCTTAGCGAGGATCAGATTGTCCGTAAGAGCCGGAGCAGCCTCATCCCAGGAAGGCTGGGCTGTGGCGGCTCCGTCGACAAAAGCCGGCAAAGCAGTAGCTTTGCCGGGAGCCGGAATATCCCTATGATAGAAAAATGTGGCTGGCCATTGTTTGACCGAGTCACTGGCAGCAATTTTGGGATAGGACCGGTCTCGTCTAACAGAAAAACTAATAGTACCGGTAATATAAGGAACACCGGCGGTAATAGAATTTCTCTGGACATGGAAGTAATACCGGAAAAGAAGCAAACTTGGCCTAATGCCGAGAAAGCCCTCACAAAGCGTAGCAAACGCGCTCATCTCTAGAAGGGAGTTGGGAGGAAGATTATGGAGTTGAACTCCATAATGGTCAATCACCTCGGAGAAGAACTCCGAGGGAGGAAAAGACAAACCTCGGTCCAGATGGGTGCCGAAGTGGACGCGCTCGCCCTCGCGCGGATTGGGGATGGTTTCGCCGGAACCACTCCGCCAGTCACCGGCAGCGAGAAGCCCCTCTGTCTCCACGTTCTTGAGCGTCGCCTCGTCGAGGGCGCAAGGGATCCAGATTCCCCGGAAACTTTCTTTTTCTGTAGCCGCTTCTGCCAACGCTGCCGCCGCCGCCAGAGAGGAAGAAGAGGATGAAGCCATTTCTCTCCGGTGGGAAGGGGTGACCCTAAAGTGGCGGCGCTAGGAGCTCTGTGGGGGGAAAACGAAAGGGCTCTGGGTGCGTTGGAAATTTGGGAAGAAAGGAACGGCGAAAGGCAGGTGGAGAGGAGAAGAAAAAATCTAGACCCCTTATATCTACCTACCTGCGCCAAGATTCATGCAAATGCTATAGTGTAACCGCCACGCGTCGTGGAAAGAACTGGGAAGGGTCCACGTGATGATTGCGTCGCCTCGATCTCCACGCACGCATTGAAACGGTGCCTCGGTTCCACGAACTGTAGACCCACCAATGGTCGTGCTGACAGAACGTCTGTCAGATGACGTAACTGGACCATGCTTGTGTCAGGTGGTGTTAGAGACCAAGTTTCCGGCTTATTTTAAAAGCGAGCTGGAAAATCTGACTAACTAATTGAAAGGTCCGACTTACTTTTGAAGACCCGGATCGTACTTTTTGTTATAAAGTTCCAGGAACCCTTCAAGATTCTGCAAGCCGAAGATCAAGCTAGATGATGATAAAATCCGACTTTGGATCTTGGAGGCCTCCGGGGGCTACTGTTGGGGATATACTTTCCGGGTATCCTCAACGTTCCTCACTGACCAGGGTGGCCCACTTCGGGTTAGAGCTTTGCTTCACGGGTGGCCCAGTTAGAGAGAGAAGGCGGAGTCCTATCTGGCTACGGAAAGGCCTAGAGGACTTATCGACTTAGGCCCATAATGTTACTTGTAGTTCAAGATGTACTATGTAACCAACTCTTAGTCGTAGTCGGATTGATCTCTCCTGTAAACCCTAGGCTGGATACCTATATAAGCCGTCCTAGGGAGAGCCTTTAGGGCAACACACTAGAGACGACCAATAGTCTACAATCTCAACTCGCACAGGCCAAACCCTTGTAACCCATATTCCGGCTTTGCCGTATTACTGGATTGATAGTAGGAGTAGGGTCCGTCCAAAGCCGGCGGATTCGAACCTGGGTAAACTTGTGTGCTCACCGTCTCGGAACACCGTACGCCTCACACCCCTCTCTTCCGCACGCCTCGAGGACCCCCTCATGGCATACTTGTCATCAATCCGACGACAGTTGTAGCCCCTAGGAACCGCGGTGAAGGAGTTTGGTGGCCTTGCCACGTAGCTTGAAGGTCTTGGTGGAGCCGGGAGCGACGGTGGGGTGTTAGGAACCCACACACGGCGCTTAGAAGGAGCTGTCATAGCTGAAGAGCTTGCTGCATGACGACTGTGTTTCTTGGACTCCTCAAACACTTGCCTACTTGCTTCTTCCTGAAGAGTTGTATGTTGAAGTTCCAAAAAAGACCCCGGCCATGCATGAGTGATTGCATATTTGATAGATGCATTGAGCCCTTGCCTGAACCTCTTTTTCTTCTTCTTGTCATCAGAGATCTCATCGCCACCATACCGAGAAAGATTCATGAAGTTTCTGATATAGGTATTGACATTGTCATTGCCCTGCTTGAGGTTGAGAAACACTTCCTTCATCCTTTCCATGACAATTTCTGACAGATATTGCTCTTTAAAAGCCCAGTGAACTGCTCCCAAGTAGGCTGAAAACCAGAGTGGTTTGCCTTCAGGTAATTCTCCCACCACAGAGCTGCGTCTCCCTTCAGAAGGTGAGTGGCACATTTTACCCATTCTTGCTCAAGAACATCAGCAGTCATCAGCAACCTTGACATCTCACGCAGCCAATCATCCGCGTCCAGTGGCTGATCAGACACCTCAAAGTGGCGCGGGTTGAACTTCAAAAAACTCTTGATGTCTCCTCACTTGGGAGGTGGAGGTAGCGGAACAAACTCATTCCTCCTGACACTTTCTTCAAAGCGTTGCTGGTTCTGTTGCATTGTTCCCAAGGCATTAGCAATACTTGCCAACGCATCCCCCAGTTCAGGTGGTATGTCCTCCTCAGTACGGCGTGGTGGTGCCATCCTGTGATTGATATAAAACTCAAGTCAGTACCATAATGGAGAATAATAATAATCCAAAATAGTACCAAAATGGAATTAACCAAGATTAAAGGATACAATTTACTGAGTTGATATTAAAATATCAACAAAGTTCAAAGCACCTAGAAGATATTAAGCATATCGCACACGACTAAACAAGGAGCGTGGTACACAAAGCTATCAAAGAAAAAAAATTCCGCAGATTTCGGCATTAAAATACCACTATATGCGCAAAACCACTTAACGAATCAAGATTAGTAACTCTACCAATTCAATATACAAGAGCGAATGATAAAAGTAGTGGTATGGTCGCGACTTCATCCCGCACTCAAATCATTACTCCGCACATGAATAAGTAAAACACATATCCCAACTTTCTTCCTTCTTAAGATGAACCTAAAGATTAGCAACTACGGAAACAAACACCCCAAACAAGATAGCGTCGGATAACAAAGAGTAAGACAGATCGCGTCGGTTTACAACGAATCAGATAGATCGCGTCGGTTTACAAAAGCCTGTCGGTATGGAATGTACCAACAGTTGATAACCAAAAGGCAGATAGCGACAACAATTGGATGCAACAGATAGACAAGGAATTACACACACACACACACGACCTATGCTACTACGGAACCCAGAACACATGAATCCTAGTTTGAATTTTAGAAGAGGATTGAAAACGTTACACTTCCTTACCAGAAAAAGGGTGGGTGGGTGGGTAAGAAGAAAAATGGAAGCAGTCCTACTCTCACGTTTTGTTTTTCCCTAGTATACATAGCTACCAAAATATTTGCTAGACTGACAACGACCATTTGGCTGAGACCCTGAAGGGCGGGATGGCTCTGATACCAATTGTAACAACCTCGGACCCTACGCTCTAAGTTCAAGCCTGGATGAACCGAAAGTGGTTAAAATAGTACAGCGGGGGCCCAGGGGGCCACCCACGTGTAGACCCGTCGGCCGTCCTAACCACTTCCAAGACATCAGGACAAGAGCGAGCGGCGTAGGCAACAGGCGAAGAGATCAAATACATACACAAGTGAGTATGTATGCAAGCTACCTTACAACAGTTCTCAGAGCCATACCATCTAAAAGAAATAGAAATATTGCAGCGCCATACGGAAAGATCCAAATATCCTAGATAGAGATAATAGTGTAGGATAGCTCCTCATACATCAAACATCAGAGCATCAAGCGGAAGCGGGAAACAAGATCCGAGTATGGATAAGAAGCAAATCGGCATAAGATGCCACATAAGTAAGCACATCCCGCCCATAGATCTCACGGATCCCCATCCCCGGAATCTCTACACCGAGTGATCGTTGCCAACATCATCTGTCTCCTCCACCTAGTATCCATCTTGCGAATACACATGTTCATCTGAATCAAAAAATTTATCGTGTGAGACCCTAGGGGTACTCAGCAAGTCTTTATGCCTCTAAAGGGGACATATACCTGGGGTGACGCAATTGCAGCAAAAGATTAAACTAGCAAGTCTATAGATACTCGCTAACCATCCGCCTAACCAATGATAGACGGATGTCTGTTAATTAGAAACAATAGTTATAACAGTATAAAGTAACAGATCCATCCTCCTTCTCGCTTACCAACGAGAAAACGGACGAACAACCCATCCGTTGGCAGTTTTATTAACCATTCCATGAGCATTGCACTATTTACTAGTCAGGTATTTAGTCAAATTAATAGCGGTACTTTAGTTATACTTGTCTATGATCGAGAAACTATGCTCCAAGTCATCCATAACCGCGGACACGGCTTTCAGAAAGATTTACCCTGCAGGGGTGCACAAATAGCAACACACACTCGATCAACCTCGGAAAAACCAACTCAAAACCCAACGAGGCATTCACGACAAAGCGATCACAGGATTCATAAAATATTTTAGGGGGCCACCCCACTAAGCTACCCGCAACAAAGTTGGCCGACTCTAGACGACTGGGTTTGCGACGATGGCTGTAAACGACTGGGAACCCGTAAGTGTAACTGGACTTGTCAATACCGCGAAAACGTGGCGCGATCCAAAACAGTACAGGTGCTCCACGCACAATCTTAAATAAAGCAGTAAAGCATGGCATAAGTACAGGATAATAATAAAACCCCAAACTAGTTTGTGGCCCCAAGAAATAGAAATGAATCAAGCTCTGGCTCAGGGGGGTCCATAAGGCCTCCCGGATGTGGATAGTGCGAATAGTCAGGGAATAGGAATCAAGTACTCGAGGTCCTGCGGGACTCAAGTGAGCATGAAAAACCAAATAACAGATATTGCTCACCGGTGCCTCTTTCATTAGTTATCCCATTACTACTCCGATTAAGTTGTTTAGGTACCTTGTTATCCATCAGACTCTCACATACCCTACACATGCTCTACGACCCGCATGGCTCAAACAACTCCTGTAGTAATGGCTCATGGGATGGAGGAACAAGCTCGGTGGGGTTTAAAAGTAAAGGCTATGCAGTACTTGGGATTCAATTTAATGCAATCGCGACTCAATGATGCAAGAATAAGATAGAGGCAATAGGTACTATATGTATGCAAGAATGGGGTAGTGCTTGCCTGGCAGCTCATTTGAAGCGAGAGACGGATCTGGGTAGTACTCCTGGGATTCCTGATATTTCCCCTGCTCGGCGTCTATTCGAAAGAAGAAGCAAACAAACAAGGGCCCACATAAATAAAGTGCACAAGCATGTAAATAAAATGCGACAAGCAACAAGCATGCCATGATGAATGATGCACAATTTACATGGCAATAAAGTAGCATGGCATGGGTGAGGTGTGGGGTACAAGAATAAAGCATTTTATTAGGTTTTAGTCAAGTTTTATTGCAATAAACAGTTCTGATTTCTAATAATGACATGTTACATGCTTCAATTCATATCATGGAATGCATAAACAGAACGGGCTCGTCGTGCTGATCGATTTAGACATATTATTTGTCAATTTTGGAGTTATAGATTTAAAGTTATTAATTAATTGAGAAAAGGCATTTTTTATTGCAATTAAACAATTTCGAAAATTTAAATTAGTCAAACATTATTTTGGATGGCAGATTTGAAATCCTCACATTTTTCTCATTCAAAAATATATCATTTGTATTATTTGGATAAGTTAATTAAAAGATATTAATTTCTAGATTTCAAAACATTTAAACAATTTCTCGAAAATATTTTTATTAAACAGAGAAAGAGCCGACACTTTTTACACTCAGAGGGAAGCTAGCCGATGACGCTGACAGGTGGGCCAGCCGCTGACTCAGCACAGGTGGGGGGCAGCGGGCTGCGCGGGGCTTTTCTCACCACGGGATCTGCTAGCCGCGGGGGATGACAAGTGGGACCCGCGGGCGTGCGGACCCAAACGCGGGTGCGCCAGCGGGGGCCTGCCACGTGGGGAATCCGAGGGAGCACGGGATGAGGCTCCTCCAACCACGGGGGGTCTTTTTGCAAAAAACGGGGGAGGCTGACTGGTGGGTCTACAGGGGCCGCGGAGGGACTTGCGCGTGATCGACAGAACTTGCGGGGGGGCTTTCTGCAAAACCGCTGCGGCTGCTGTTAAGTGAACCCGGTCGTCCCGACGGTGGCGACGTTTTTCGGCAGGATTGGTGGCTAAACGGCGGCGAATTTCGCCATGCCGTAAAAAGGGAAACTGAAGAGGGATGCTCGGGCTACGATTTTCATTCAGCAAGTGCACGCGGAGGCGGACCACATCGACCGGAAAATGCAAAGGAACAGAGGGGCTTTCAAGCGCTGCTGCTGCTGTCGTTTGCTGCTATCGCGTTGCTGACTGAACCTGAATGCGGTGCTATACTGAATCATGGGGAAAACTAGATGAGCGTGCGCAGTGGTGCCCGGCAACGGCTACGACGATTGAGCGGAGGAGTAGATGCTGGAAGGAGGGTAATGGGAGGTAGTGCTCACCTCGACCGATTCCCGCGGGAGTTGGGGCCGGGAAGGGCTACAGCGCGGCCGATACGGGTAGGACGCAGCGGCGCTCGGCTCTGTCGGGAAGTAGACGCGGTTGACTCCCCTTGCGCTGTTCTGGCCTCCCTGCTGCAGTGGGCTCGAATCAGCACACGACAACGAAGCTCCTCTGCTCCTCCGGCGCTGTCTAAGACTCCAGAGCAGAGGCGTGCCTCGCGGCGGCCATGGCAGGTAGGCAGTGGAGAACGAGGGGAAAACGGGCGACGCAAGCTAGGGTTTCCAAGGCTCGGGAGAGGATAAGAAGGAGGAAGTGCTGACGCAAAAATAACGGGGGTGACAGCCACCTGCTCGCTGCCGTCACCCCACAGAGAGAAAGAGGAAGCTATGAAGAAGAAGAACAGGAATCGCACCGTGTTTGTTTGTCCCGAAACGATACGGTCGGCGGAGGAAGGTTTCGGCCGGGGGGTTGGGCTCCTTCTATTGCTGCGGCCTGCTGCTTTGCTTGGGCTGCGAGGCCCAGCTGCTGGCTATCTGCTGCTGCAAGCTGAGGCTCAGAAAAAAACACTACAGCTGTTGTTTTCAGCAAAAGGATAGATGCTTCCCAGGTTAGAATCAAAGGCCAGCACTCGAATCGAAAAAAGGACCGCAAGTTTTAGGGCATATGATTTCTACACGCCAAGATTCAAAAGAGTTCAAAAGAGAGAAAGGAAGAGAGTTTTATGGACTTGCATGAATTAATCTTGGCCTAGTTTGCGAAAACAAACTAGCCTCAAAACAGAGAATTCCCACATCCCTCAATTAATTTATGCTTCATAGAAACCAAGCCTCAAACAGAGTTTCATTTAATTATGAGAGTATTGAATAGTAAGGTCTATATACTGTGTATGTTCCACTATGTGTTACATGACCCCATCAAGCCAGATAACCTCACAATTAAACAGAGACATGATATGAAATATAAATATGGCTTCTACTACCACATACCCTGTAAAGGTGACCCGGAAGATTTCCATAGGAATGTTGTGAGAACAACATGTATCAAGGTATGGGAGCATGTAGACAAAAGAGAAGAACCATACCCATTGTCAGGATCTAGAGTTAAATTCCCAAGAAGATTCAAATACTCATGTTTGATTAGCAAGGTGGAGGTGAAGAAGGAAATAAGTGTTGGTGGTAAAAGTGGATGGTGGAGTCTGAGAAAAGAGATGCCCCCATATCCACTTGGGCATTTAACAATTCATCAAGATCCAAAAACAATATCTCAAGAGGCAAAATACAGTTAATGGTGCATATGAGATAAGAACCAAAAGAAAAAGGGTTTTATATGATGCTCAAATGCAAGGTGGCATGATGACATGAGCATGATATAATTATGATGCAACAATTATATGTAGGAAGTAGCATTTTATTATTAGACCATGTAGCCTTACAGATGTTAGACAGATGGGATGCTACAATAGGTGGGGGACCTAGCGTGTGGACTTGTCAACCAAACCTCACGCCTTCGTGGTTCAAAAGCCCTCTCGCACGCATTGGATGAAATTTTTTGGCACCTTGGTCGCGTACATATCACTAGGAGGCCTTGCTCAGGAACCAGACACGCCTGGCCCACAATCTTACTCCCTCCTAGGAACTTGTCATGGCTTGCGCCAGTAGATCCATCCTCTCCACCGCTTCTGGTAGGGCTCGCCGCGGCTGATCCACCGCAAGATCCTACCGTCGCAGTATCAAATGGCCATGGTTTCTTGAGAGGAGCGACGATGCTACGTATGCGAGCTCGTCCCCTCCTACCTGTAGAAGGACTGATGCGGCGTCGAGCTCGAGCAGGAGCCGCCAGGCGTGACGGCGCTCGGCCCACGCCAACCCCGTCACCTTCGTCATTGTCGATTCCGATGTGGAGGACGATGGGGACGAAGCTGTGCAGAATGCCATTGTTGCCTCCTTGGCGAAGGGCAAGCCACGAGCGGGAGTGTATGTCGCTGGGAAGAGCACGGCGGTGTCACCAATCGAGGTGGACTCCGACGACAGCGGTGTGATGTGGGTTTAGATGTTGTTTAGGATGGTTGCAATTTCGGTTGTGTTTAATGCGAGTACAATTATTGCAATGGGTTTGTCGAGCTTTATTGAGAAATATGTGCAATAGCAGCGTGTGAGTGCTTCCACTTCAGAAATTGTGTCTGTGCCATTTGCATGTTGCATTATCAACATAGATTACATGTAAACAATCCAACGAAAATCGGATTACAACCATCGGACGAGAGTGGCAGGATGGAAGAGAAGTTGGGACAGTGGCATCGAGGGGAAGGAAGAGGAGGGGGTGTGACACTGGCAGGTGGACCCTCGGAACACGTGACACTGACATGCGGGAGCGGGGGCACACGGTATTGCCGTTCTATCAAGAGCAAGCGGACTTTGCAACGTGACAACAGCAAGGTGATTGGACCAATATAATAACTCGTCGAAATATTAAGGAGTACTGAAAACTACAACTGGGGTACATTCGCACAACATGTATGCTCTAAGCACCTGAGAAGCATCGCTTAAGTCTAACAGTAATGACAAGACAAGTACTACATTTCCCTGTCGGTCTTCTCGATACAAATGTAGAAATGCATCTGCCTATTCGGTCTAGCACCGACAAGGTACTGAGATGGCACGCATAGGATCGACCTTAGGTCCACATACTCCACCTCCCGCGGCGTCGGGCAGCTCGGCGCCTCGACTAGCACAAGAATGCTATCCGACGATGACGGTTGGGCATTCGCCCACATGCGAACCGTGTATACGGCCAGGCGCATGAGACCGACCTGACGCATACGGCACCCACGACGGTAGGCCCGACTCTGGTTCCCGGAACACCGGCGGTGATGGTCAGGACAAAAACAGAGCTGTCCCCCATTGGAAAATTAGCAGGCGGCGTGCCGAGTCACTGAACAGCACCTGCTCTTGGAGAAGTTGGGCTTGCTCATACGAGATCCTAATCACTTCGATCAAGTGCCCCTATGCAAGGTGAACGACGAGCTCTGCCGGCGGGCCGGTGTAGTTGCAGCCCGGCTCCATGTAGGAGCACGTGTCGTGCGGGCACGCGAGCTCGTGGAGCGGGAGCTCGTGGTAGGAGTAACGGCGAAAGCATCCTGGGTGGGAGCACACGAGCGGGAACATCGCTGCGAAGTTGCACGCGAGGATCTCCAGATTCTTGGGCTGTAGCATCTGCCACATCTGAAGTTCGTCGAGAAATCGGAAAAAAGATTAGCAATTAGATTGGCGAATAGCAGGAATATGTAGGATAAGTTCAAAAGCTTGTAAAATGATTTCTTAGCATGAAGGTAGCGACCGGAGAATTGGCGGATGTCGTCGGCTTGCTGCTACGGCAGGATGGAAGTGAAGTGGGGAAAGTGGCTTAGAGGGGAAGGGAGAGAAGTACGGGGAGGAAGAGAAGTAACGAGGACGTGACACTAGGATATGGCCCACTGAACTCGTGAGTCGTAACACTTGCAACATGCCAGTTTGTCCAGAGCAAGCGTGGCCAATCATGCCGCAGAAAAACCTACTCGAGGATCACTCTCGCGAAGACCATCCCAATCGTCCAAGTGCCCCAATCGAACGGTATATAACAATCGTCAAGCAGAACAACTGTGTTATGGCGTGCCTTCTAGAAGACTCGGTATAATGGTGGATCCATTGGGGGGCTAAGGTTAGGGCTCTCCTAAGGTCAGGGCTCTCCTAAAACACACATGCAATCTACACTGATGGATCCATGAGTGGTTTGTGGAAAGAACACACATGCCAAGACACTGGTTGATCCATGTGTGGTTTGTGGAAAGAACACACACATGCAATTACACTGGTTGATCCATATGTGGTTTCTGGAAAGAACACACGTGCAATGACACTGGTTGATCCATATGTGGTTTGTGGAAAAGAACACACATGCAATCTACACTAGTGGATCCATAAGAGGTTTGTGGAAAGAACACACATGCAAAGACACCGGTTGATCCATGTGTGGTTTGTGGAAAGAACACACATGCAATGACACTGGTTGATCCATATGTGGTTTGTGGAAAGAACACATGTGCAATGACACCGATTGATCCATGTGTGGTTTGTGGATAGAACACACATGCAATGACTCTAGTAGGTCCATATGTTATTTATGGAAAATAACACACATGCAATGACCACTGGTTGATCCATATGTGGTTTGTGGAAAAGAACACACATGCAATGAACACTGGTGGATCCATAAGTGGTTTGTGGAAAGAACACACATGCAGTGAACACTGGTGGATCCATATGTAGTTTGTGCGAAGAACACGCATGCAATGACTCTAGTGGATCCATATGTGGTTCATGTCAGGAACACACATACAGTGAACACTACTGGATCCATATGTGGTTCATGTCAGGATCACACATGCAGTGAACACTGGTGGATCCATAAGTGGTTTGTGGTAAGAACACACATGAAGTGAACACTGGTGGATCCATATGTGGTTTTTGGAAAGAGAACACATGCAATGACTCTAGTGGGTCCATATGTGGTTTGTGAAAAGAACACACAGGCAATGAACACTGGTTGATCCATATGTGGTTTGTGGATAGAACACACATGCTATGACACCGGTTGATCCATGTGTGGTTTGTGGAAAGAACACACATGCAATGACTCTAGTGCTAGTTTTAGTATAAGAACACACATGCAATGACTCTAGTGGGTCCACATGTAGTTTGTGAAAAGGACACACATGCAATGACCACTGGTTGATCCATAAGTGGTTTGTGGAAAAGAACACACATGCAATGAACACTGGTGGATCCATAAGTGGTTTGTGGAAAGAACACACATGCAGTGAACACTGGTGGATCCATATGTTGTTTGTGAAAAGAACACACATGCAATGACTCTAGTGCTGGTTTTAGTATAAGAACACACATGCAATGAACACTGGTGGATCCATATGTGGTTCATGTCAGGAACACACATGCAGTGAACACTGGTGGATCCATAAGTGGTTTGTGGAAAGAATACACATGCAGTGAACACTGGTGGATCCATATGTGGTTTGTGGAAAGAACACACATGCAATGAACACTGGTGGATCCATGTTTGGTTTGTGAAAAGAACACACATGAAATCAGTCTAGTGCTGGTTTTAGTATAAGAACACACATGCAATGACTCTAGTGGGTCCATATGTGGTTTGTGAAAAGAACACACATGCAATGACCACTGGTTGATCCATATGTGGTTTGTAGAAAAGAACACACATGCAAAGAACACTGGTGGATCCATAAGTGGTTTGTGGAAAGAACAGACATGCAGTGAACACTGGTGGATCCATATGTGGTTCGTGAAAAGAACACACATGAAATGACACTAGTGGATCCATGTGTGGTTTGTGAAAAGAACAAACATGCAATGAGTCTAGTGCTGGTTTTAGTATAAGAACACACATGCAATGACTCTAGTGGGTCCACATGTGGTTTGTGAAAAGAACACACATGCAATGACCACTGGTTGATCCATAAGTGGTTTGTCGAAAAGAACACACATGCAATGAACACTGGTGGATCCATAAGTGGTTTGTGGAAAGAACACACATGCAGTGAACATTGGTGGATCCATATGTGGTTTGTGAAAAGAACACACATGCAATGACTCTAGTGCTAGTTTTAGTATAAGAACACACAAGCAATGACTCTAGTGGGTCTATATGTGATTTGTGGAAAGAACACACATGCAATGACATTGGTTGATCCATGTGTGGTTTGTGGAAAAACACACATACAATGACACTGGTGGATCCATGTGTGGTTTGTGAAAAGAACACATATGCAATGCGTCTAGTACTTGTTTTAGTATAAGAACACGCATGCACTGACTCTAGTGGGTCCACATGTGGTTTGTGAAAAGAACACACATGCAGTGAATACTGGTGGATCCATATGTGGTTTGTGGAAAGAACACACATGCAATGAACACTGGTGGATCCATAAGTGGTTTGTGGAAAGAACACACATGCAGTGAACACTGGTGGATCCATAAGTTGTTTGTAAAAAGAACACACATGCAATGACACTAGTTGATCCATGTGTGGTTTGTGGAAAGAACACACATGCAATGAGTCTAGTGCTAGTTTTAGTATAAGAACACACATGCAATGACTAGTGGGTCCACATGTGGTTTGTGAAAAGAACACACATGCAATGACCACTGGTTGATCCATATGTGGTTTATGGAAAAGAACACACATGCATTGAACACTGGTGGATCCATAAGTGGTTTGTGGAAAGAACACACATGTAGTGAACACTGGTGGATCCATATGTGGTTTGTGAAAAGAACACACATGCAATTACTCTAGTGCTGGTTTTAGTATAAGAACACACAAGCAATGACTCTAGTGGGTCCATATGTGAGTTGTGGAAACAACACACATGCAATGACAATGGTTGATCCATGTGTGGTTTGTGGAAAGAACACATATGTAATGACACTGGTGGATCCATGTGTGGTTTGTGAAATGAACACACATGCAATGAGTCTAGTGCTAGTTTTAGTATAAGAACATACATGCAATGACTCTTGTGGGTCCACATGTCGTTTGGGAAAACAACACACATGCAATGACCACTGGTTGATCCATATGTGGTTTGTGGAAAAGAACACACATGCAATGAACACTGGTGGATCCATAAGTGGTTTGTGGAAAGAACACACATGCAGTGAACACTGGTGGATCCATATGTAGTTTGTGCGAAGAACACGCATGCAATGACTCTAGTGGGTCCATATGTGGTTCATGTCAGGAACACACATACAGTGAAAACTACTGGATCCATATGTGGTTCATGTCAGGATCACACATGCAGTGAACACTGGTAGATCCATAAGTGGTTTGTGAAAAGAACACACATGCAGTGAACACTAGTGGATCCATATATGGTTTGTGGAAAGAACACACATGCAATGAACACTTGTGGATCCATAAGTGGTTTGTGGAAAGAACCCACATGAGGTGAACACTGGTGGATCCGTATGTGGTTTGTGAAAAGAACACACATGTAATGACACTGGTGGATCCATGTGTGGTTTGTGAAAAGAGCACACATGCAATGAGTCTAGTGCTGGTTTTAGTATAAGAACACACATCCAATGACTCTAGTGAGTCCACATGTAGTTTGTGAAAAGAACACACATGCAATGATCACTGGTTGATCCATAAGTGGTTTGTGGAAAAGAACACACATGCAATAAACACTGGTGGATCCATAAGTGGTTTGTGGAAAGAACACACATGAAGTGAACACTGGTGGATCCATATGTGGTTTGTGAAAAGAACACACATGCAATGACTCTAGTGCTGGTTTTAGTATAAGAACACATAAGCAATGACTCTAGTGGGTCTATATGTGATTTGTGGAAAGAACACACATGCAATGACACTGGTAGATCCATGTGTGGTTTGTGGAAAGAACACACGTGCAATGACCACTGGTTGATCCATATGTGGTTTCACATGCAATGAACACTGGTGGATCCAAAAGTGGTTTGTGGAAAGAATACACATGCAGTGACCACTGGTTGATCCATGTGTGGTTTGTGGAAAGAACACACATGTAATGACTCAAGTGTTGGTTTTAGTATAACAACACACAAGCAATGACTCTAGTGGGTCCATATGTGATTTGTGGAAAGAACACACATGCAATGACACTGGTTGATCCATGTGTGGTTTGTGGAAAGAACACACATGTAATGACACTGGTGGATCCATGTGTGGTTTGTGAAAAGAACACACATGCAATGAGTCTAGTGCTGGATTTAGTATAAGAACACACATGCAATGACTCTAGTGGGTCCACTCGTGGTTTGTGAAAAGAACACACATCCAATGACCACTGGTTGATCCATATGTGGTTTGTGGAAAAGAAAACACATGCAATGAACACTGGTGGATCCATAAGTGGTTTGTAGAAAGAACACACATGAAGTGGACACTGGTGGATCCATATGTGGTTTATGAAAAGAATACACATGCAATGACTCTAGTGGGTCCATATGTGGTTCATGTCCGGAACACACATGCAGTGAACACTGGTGGATCCATATGTGGTTCATGTCAGGAACACACATGCAGTGAACACTGGTGGATCCATATGTGGTTTGTGGAAAGAACACACATGCAATGAACACTGGTGGATCCATAAGTGGTTTGTGGAAAGAACACACATGTAGTGAACACTGGTGGATCCCTATGTTGTTTGTGAAAAGAACACACATGCAATGATACTGGTTGATCCGTGTGTGGTTTGTGGAAAGAACTCACATGCAATCAGTCTAGTGCTGGTTTTAGTATAAGAACATACATGCAATGACTCTTGTGGGTCCACATGTCGTTTGTGAAAACAACACACATGCAATGACCACTGGTTGATCCATATGTGGTTTGTGGAAAAGAACACACATGCAATGAACACTGGTGGATCCATAAGTGGTTTGTGGAAAGAACACACATGCAATGAACACTGGTGGATCCATATGTAGTTTGTGCAAAGAACACGCATGCAATAACTCTAGTGGGTCCATATGTGGTTCATGTCAGGAACACACATACAGTGAACACTACTGGATCCATATGTGGTTCATGTCAGGATCACACATGCAGTGAACACTAGTAGATCCATAAGTGGTTTGTCGAAAGAACACACATGAAGTGAACACTAGTGGATCCATATATGGTTTGTGGAAAGAACACACATGCAATGAACACTTGTGGATCCATAAGTGGTTTGTGGAAAGAACACACATGAGGTGAACACTGGTGGATCCGTATGTGGTTTGTGAAAAGAACACACATGCAATGACACTGGTGGATCCATGTGTGGTTTGTGAAAAGAGCACACATGCAATGAGTCTAGTGCTGGTTTTAGTATAAGAACACACATCCAATGACTCTAGTGGGTCCACATGTAGTTTGTGAAAAGAACACACATGCAATGATCACTAGTTGATCCATAAGTGATTTGTGTAAAAGAACACACATGCAATAAACACTGGTGGATCCATAAGTGGTTTGTGGAAAGAACACACATGCAGTGAACACTGGTGGATCCATATGTGGTTTGTGAAAAGAACACACATGCAATGACTCTAGTGCTGGTTTTAGTATAAGAACACATAAGCAATGACTCTAGTGGGTCTATATGTGATTTGTGGAAAGAACACACATGCAATGACACTGGTAGATCCATGTGTGGTTTCTGGAAAGAACACACGTGCAATGACCACTGGTTGATCCATATGTGGTTTCACATGCAATGACCACTGGTGGATCCATAAGTGGTTTGTGGAAAGAATACACATGCAGTGACCACTGGTTGATCCATGTGTGGTTTGTGGAAAGAACACACATGCAATGACTCAAGTGTTGGTTTTAGTATAACAACACACAAGCAATGACTCTAGTGGGTCCATATGTGATTTGTGGAAAGAACACACATGCAATGACACTGGTTGATCCATGTGTGGTTTGTGGAAAGAACACACATGCAATGACACTGGTGGATCCATGTGTGGTTGGTGAAAAGAACACACATGCAATGAGTCTAGTGCTGGATTTAGTATAAGAACACACATGCAATGACTCTAGTGGGTCCACTCGTGGTTTGTGAAAAGAACACACATCCAATGACCACTGGTTGATCCATATGTGGTTTGTGGAAAAGAAAACACATGCAATGAACACTGGTGGATCCATAAGTGGTTTGTAGAAAGAACACACATGCAGTGGACACTGGTGGATCCATATGTGGTTTATGAAAAGAATACACATGCAATGACTCTAGTGGGTCCATATGTGGTTCATGTCAGGAACACACATGCAGTGAACACTGGTGCATCCATATGTGGTTCATGTCAGGAACACACATGCAGTGAACACTGGTGGATCCATACGTGGTTTGTGGAAAGAACACACATGCAATGAACACTGGTGGATCCATAAGTGGTTTGTGGAAAGAACACACATGTAGTGAACACTGGTGGATGCCTATGTTGTTTGTGAAAAGAACACACATGCAATGACTCTAGTGCCAGTTTAGTATAAGAACACACAAGCAATGACTCTAGTGGGTCCATATGTGATTTGTGGAAAGAACACACATGCAATGACATTGGTTGATCCATGTCTGGTTTGTGGAAAGAACACACATGCAATGCCATTGGTTGATCCATGTGCGGTTTGTGGAAATAACACACATGCAATGACTCTAATGGATCAATATGTGGTTTGTGGAAATAAAACACGTCGAATGACACCGGTTGATCCATGTGTGGTTTGTGGATAGAACACACATGCAATGACTCTAGTGGGTCCATATGTGGTTCATGTCAGGAACACACATGCACTGAACACTGGTGGATCCATATGTGGTTCATGTCAGGAACACACATGCAGTGAGCACTGGTTGATCCATATGTGGTTTGTGGAAAGAACACACATGCAATGACACTGGTGGATCCATCTGTTGTTTGTGAAAAGAACACACATGCAATGAGTCTAGTGTTGGTTTTAGTATAAGAACACACATGCAATGACTCTAGTGGGTCCACATGTGGTTTGTGAAAAGAACACACATGCAATGACCACTGGTTGATCCATAAGTGGTTTGTGGAAAAGAACGCACATGCAATGAACACTGGTGCATCCATAAGTGGTTTATGGAAAGAACACACATGCAGTGAACACTGGTGGATCCATATGTGGTTTGTGAAAAGAACACACATGCAATGACTCTAGTGGGTCCATATGTGGTTCATGTCAGGAACACACATGCAGTGGACACTGGTGGATCCATATGTGGTTCATATCAGGAACACACATGCAGTGAACACTGGTGGATCCATAAGTGGTTTGTGGAAAGAACACACATGAAGTGAACACTGGTGGATCCATATGTGGTTTGTGGAAAGAACACACATGCAATAACTCTAATGCTGGTTTTAGTATAAGAACACACAAGCAATGACTCTAGTGGGTCCATATGTTATTTGTGAAAAGAACACACATGCAATGCCATTGGTTGATCCATATGTGGTTTGTGGAAAGAACACACATGCAATGCGATTGGTTAATCCATGTGTGGTTTGTGGAAATAACACACATGCAATGACTCTAATGGATACATATGTGGTTTGTGGAAAAGAACACACATGCAGTGAACACTGGTGGATCCATAAGTGGTTTGTGGAAAGAACATACATGTAGTGAACACTGGTTGATCCATATGTGGTTTGTGAAAAGAACACACATGCAATGCCATTGGTTGATCCATATGTGATTTGTGGATAGAACACACATGCAATGACACTGGTTGATCCATGTGTGGTTTGTGGAAAGAACACACATGCAATGACTCTAGCGGGTCCATATGTGGTTAATGTCAGGAACACACATGCAATGACTCTAGTGGGTCCACATGTGTTTTGTGAATAGAACACACATGCAATGACCACTGGTTGAGCCATATGTGGTTTGTGGAAAAGAACACACATGCAATGAACACTGGTGGATCCATAAGTGGTTTGTGGAAAGAACACACATGCAATGACTCTAATGCTAGTTTTAGTATAAGAACGCATATGGATGTATATGTGGTTTGTGGAAAAGAACACACATGCAATGACCACTGGTTGATCCATGTGTGGTTTGTGGAAAGAACACACATGCAATGACTCTAATGCTGATTTTAGTATAAGAACACACATGCAATGACCACTGGTTGATCCATACGTGCTTTGTGGAAAAGAACACACATGCAATGACCACTGGTTGATCCATAAGTGGATTGTGGAAAGAACACACATGAAGTGAACACTGGTTGATCCATGTGTGGTTTGTGAAAATAACACACATGCAATGCCATTGGTTGATCCATATGTGGTTTGTGGAAAGAACTCACATGCAATGACACTGGTTGATCCAAATGTGGTTCATGACAGGAACACACATGCAATGACTCTTGTGGATACATATGTGGTTTGTGGAAAGAACACACATGCAATGAACTCTAGTGGATATATCTTGGCATAATTTGATGTATACCATGATACATTCCATTGTAACAGACACCCACTTTCCATTTTTATACTACTCAACTTTGTCGTTGGTTTTTTTATACTACCCAGTTTTGTCCCCTCTCTCTCTTTCGTAGAAGCCCAAACCTGTGCCCACTCTGTCTGCTACGCCTCGATTGGTTGTCACAATTGTCACGCGGATCGTGCGCACCAACCGTTGATCCTGTATGATCCAACGAGGCTCGTTGCACATGTTGTGCCCTTCACAGGACAGCGCGAGATAGCACGGATGTCTCCCTCAACGAGACTTCTACAAGAAGGAACACGATGCCGTCCATGGAAAAATTCGTCGAGTGGTCATGTCATGTTTAATCTAGTCTGCAAAGGCTACAAGTCTACGGCACGGCAACTGGTCATCCACGACCCACGGGCTATACCATTTTTTACTATGCAGCGCGCCTGCACTCTCACTTCCGATAGGCCCCCACCATACAAACCTTCCAGCGGCAGCCGCAGCCGGAAGAGCTGCCAACCAGGGCCCTCGAGGAGGCCTAAACGTCCCCGCATTAAAAACCCAGCCTATCGGGTCCTCCATTCACACTCACCCACTACTCTCTCTTCCTTATCCAGCAAAACCCCACAATCTTGAACGTACTTGCACGAACCTTCTCCATGAACCCAGTGCGTGGGGGTGAGTGTCCGGGCATCGCCGCCGGGGTGGTGCTTCACGTGGCAGATCTGGAGGAGCATCACGCATCACAAGGCGAGGAGGACGTGCAGTTCAACCCCTTGGGGAACCATGTGCTCGCCGGTGCTGACGACTTCGGAGGCGCCGTTGAGGGCGTGGAGTTCGACGAACACGTTCCGCTTGTATACCCGGAGGTACATCTATTTCTACATGTTTCATATTTTCTGCTCCAGCTTAATCTATCCTAGCGTCATAAAAAAATCTAGTCCCAATGATTAGATGCAACATACGAACCGGTACATGGAGAGATCTAGTCTATTCTAAATGATTCCACATTATTTATTTATTAATAAGTTACCAAGAACACAAACCACATTAATTTAGGAGCGAGCTGGGGAGACGGCCGTAATGAACTGCTGAACCTGTATAGACATGTTATTGCATCGAAAGTAACTTGGAATGGTGGAAGGAATATATATTTATTATTTTGCTCATTTCGGTTTGTATTCCATACATTACAGGTGTATTCAAGTGAGATGGACTCTGACAAGGAGACTAGGGACAACAAGAGCCGCCATGTCATGAAGAAGCACAAGAGCGGGATAATCCCTTTCCGCAGTCGACTTGGGGAGCTCAAGTGCCCTTTCTGTTAGAAAGGAGTCAACCCGAGGATTGCCAGCTTGATTCCGCATGCGGTTGGCATCGGTAAAAGCCCGGCTAGTAAACACAAGTCGGCGACCAAGGCTAAGCACGTTGCTTATGGCAAATTCCTGAGGGAGTATGTCAAGACCGGCCTAGTGTCCCCTTACTTAGGAATCAGCAACTTCTAGCCGACCAACCCCGTCACTGTGCTGGCCCGGCCACTAATAATATTTAGTTCTCTTACCGTATCTAGACCCTTAAACTATGGGGATTTCTATTTTCGTACCCTGCAAAATATATTCAAGTTCATCTATTTATGGAGTTAAAGTTCCGATGGCCTACTCGTTATTTTGCATGGATAGAGGGGTGCCCCCGACAGATATAAGGGTTATCCTATCTGCTAGATCACAGAGGACCAACGGTTGGTGGGCAAAACTGAGTACAACTGAATTGCCAGGGTTGGACACGAGGGAAAAAAACGCGACTCACGGTACGCTTGTGCGGTGCACGGGGCGATAGCGGACACGTGTGGCTGTGCACGGTGCATTAGCATATGCGCTGCACGGTAGTGCAACGACACGTCGCTTCCCTTCTCCTTTAATAGAGGCCTCCCCACTCCCACTCATCATGCACTCTCTCACTCAACCGTCTCCACTGTCCCATCACCTAATGCTTTTCCACCGACACGTGTGTTGCAAAGTTGCTTGATCGTGCATGCTTACACAAGTGGCCTACAGAGAAACTTATAGAAGCATGGGCAAACGAGCTTCATTTTGGCAAATTCGGGACAAGCTTTGCGCAATCGGCAGGCCTGATCGGCTGGGCGGCTGCCCCGGGGTGCAGGGATGCTAGGTCCATGTCTATGCTTACACTTCTTAAACTTGTTAGGAATTAATAATAAATGTACACTTCCTTGTGTCCTGTCACGTTACGTCGTGTCAGCCGTGCACCCGCTGCGGATCGGCAACGGGATGGTGGTCTACGTGACCGGTCTCTGCCACGCCAAACCCACATCGCACACCCGTCCCATCGCCTACCGGGATAGATGTCGAATTTAATCGCTAGGATTGGAAACCATCGGTGCTCGCCCGGTCAAACTTGCTTCCGCATGGGTATGACCGGAATATTGGTAAATGGAATTTAAGCATCGCCTTCCGTATCCTCAGTACATCACTGTGCAAAAATCCCCAACCCATTCCTTCCGCCGCCGCCGCCACCGCAAGAACCATCGACACTGCCTGCCTCCGCCTGGCCATACCACCGCAACAAATCACTCCATCGCCACGCCCAATCCGAGCCACCGGTACTGACCCTAGGCGACCGCCGCCACATTAGCTGCTGCCATGGACACAGAGTACGGCGTGTTCGGTGACGGGAGCGACTACACCGACGAGTACACCGTCACCGCCCATGGCACCACCAAGCTGACGGTCGTCCACACAAATGTGTCAGCGGAGGTCGCCAAGGTCATAGCAATGTACGAGCGGTGGCTACAGGAGCCGATGGACATGTACAAGATCGCCGGCCTTGACCTCAAGTATACCGGAGATAGGAAGAGGACGGCGCTTTTGTAGCTGTCCATGCGCAACCACTGCCTCCTATATCACGTATGTAGGGCCAGATCTGTATGCCTAGAGCTTCGCGAGTTCCTATATAGGAGGGAGATCTACTTCACCAGTGTCGACATCAAGAACGACACTCCGAAGCTAGAACGGGATCTCCTCGTTCATGTCGTCAATCACGTCGATCTCCAACGTTTGTGGAGGTACCCGGATGGTGATACGGGGAAAGCCGGCATGGCTAGACTCGCTGCCGACATCATCGACCGCGAGTACGCCGGCATGAAAGTCGAGTTCCCGAAGCACCTGCACGAGCGATGGGAGTGGAGGCACCTGGATTACGATGCGATCAAGTACACGGCTAGGGACGAGTATGTCTCCTACGAGATGCTCAACAGGATCTGGCGGGTGGGTGAGTGTGATGTTTACCACTACTAGTTTCGCATTTCGTTCCTAGTTTTATCTCGCCTGCATTTTATCTCGCATGTATTTTCTAAGCTTCTGTGTGTAAGAACCAACCTCGTATGATCCCTGTCCTATTAGCTACTTAACCTGTATGCTCAACATTACCCCTTTTGTATGCTCAACATTCATTCTTACAAAATTCTGTCTATGTCATTTGCATGCGGCAGAATGCAGGACTGACATGCATAAGATGTGATACAGTCATAAGTCATAACCAAACCCAGATTATAGCGAAGGATGTAGTCATAACCAAACCCAGATTATAGTTTGACAAAGGTAATACACAGCAGTTCGTAATTGCTCACATAGTGTGAAAGGATACAGATGTCGCCTAGAGGGGGGTGAATAGGTGATTTAAAACTTTTACGAGAGGGGCTCAACAAAGGCGGAATTAAACTAGCGTTTACTTTGTCAAGCACAAACCTATAACAACTAGGGTTCACCTATGTGCACCAACAACTTATGCTAAGCAAGACAAGCAACTATGTGGTAGCAAGATATAGACTTCAAGCACGAAGGCTATCACAAAGTAAAGTGCATAAGTAAGAGCTCGGGTATAGAGATAACCAAGGCACGCAGAGACGGCGATGTATTACCGAGTTCCTCCCAACAATGGAGTACGTCTCGTTTGGAGAGGGGTGGTATCAAACCACCAATGCCACAAAAGGCCTCCTTATTCTCCGATGAATCTCACCCCAATGGGATCGATCCACCCTTCCACTATCGGCAACCTTCGAGGTGGTAGCCGGTACCTTTACAACAAGTTCGAGGCACACATCCACAACTTAATTGTAGGCTCCCGAATACAAGCAAGCTGTCAAACAATCAAAGACAAGCTTGTAAGAATCAATTCAAACCAAAACAAGGCTTAGGGTTTCCAATGAAACCCTAGAGCAAGGGGCCCTCAAGTGAATGAGGGGGAAATGAAGATCTCTCTTGGTGAAGCTGTAGATCAAGGCCTCCTGATGCGCTCGACTTTCGACGTAGAGCTCGTTGGGAACCCCAAGAGGAAGGTATGATGAGCACAACAGTAAGTTTTCCCTAAGTTATGAAACCAAGGTTTAATCGAACCAGTAGGAGCAAGGAAACACCCCAAAGGTGTTTACTAGCTGAGCTTTGGCAGGCGCACTACCGGTGCTAGTAGCAACGTGGAGACCTGCACAACACAACCATAGAACTTTGTCCCCAACTTGCGATGAGGTTGTCAATCTCACCGTGTTTCACGGAAAACAAAGGATTAAACGTATCGAATGGAAAGAAGTAAAAGTTTGCAGAAAGTAAACACAAAGCAGTAAACAGTTTATAGATTGAATGTAAAGAAAAAGTATCGAGATCCATAGTTCACTAGAGGTGGCTCTCCTTAGATAAATAACATGCTGGGTGAACAAATTACAGCGGGGCAATTGACAAACACCAAGAAAGCAATACATGCATATACTAATCATCTTGACTCCTCTGAGACTTGATTGGGCATTACAACATAATACATAGACCGCCATCCAACTGCATCTATGACTAATAATCCACCTTCAGGTTATCATCCGAACCCCCTCCAGTATTAAGTTGCAAGCAACAGATTATTGCTTTACAAACTGCGTGTAAAGTAAACAATATGATTGTTCTATGAACAAAGGATTGTTGTTTTCTCCCTAGTAGCAACAACACATCTAGTACCTTAGAGATTTCTGTCACTTCCCCAGATTAAGAGACGCATGAACCCACTATCGAGCATAAATACTAACTCTTGGAGTTGCTAGCATCTACTTGGCCAAGATGGCTACTAACAACGGGAAGCATGCAAGATCTCAAATAACAAAGACGTGATAGAATCAATAATCAATCTGAAATAGCATCTCAATATCCATCGGATCCCTGCAAACACAACATGTATGAATTACAAATAGATGATCTTGATCATGAACGGAGCTCACAAGATCTAAACATGAAAGCACAAAGGAGGAGAAACCAGCCATCTAGCTACTACATGGATCCGTAGTCCAAGGATGAACTACTCACGCATCACACCGGAGGCTTGCATGGTGATGAAGAAGGCCTCCAGGGTGAATTGCCCTCTCCGACAGGGTGCCGAGAAGAGCTTCAGATCCCTCCCGATCTAGGGATGGAGATGACGGCGGCTACAGACTCTTTCATGGATTTTTGATCGGGCCCTTAGGGTTTTCGTCCCGAGGGAAATATATAGGCGGAATGAGAGGCCGAGGGGGTACCTGGGCTGGTGACACCACCCCCTGGCGCGGGCCAGGCCTGGCCACGCGGCCAGGTGGTGTGGCCGCCCTCTGGATCTTCTCCGTCTTGTATTCTGGCACTTAATCACTTCTGGAAAAATAGGCACTTTGGCTTTTGTCCCGTCCAATTCCGAGAATATTCATTTTCTGACTTTCCTGGAACCAAAAATAGCAGAAAACAGGCAGCTGGCACTGTGGCTCTTGTTAATAGGTTGGTCAAACAAATCATATGAAAAGTACTCCAAAGTTGGAAAAAAACACAAGAAAGTGGATAAAACCAAGCATGGAACATCAAAAATTATAGATACATTTGCAATGTATCACCTCCTCCTTCGATTCCCCAAAGATCAGGGACTTTGGGTGGTTGGAGAGGGAGATCTTGGAGTTTTGGTGGCTCTAAAATGGTGTTCTTATTTTTCTAGAACGAGCATCTTGAGGTTGAAGAAGAGGTCCCCTATTTATAGGCCCACTGATTTCTGATCGTTTTCTGACCGTTGGAGAAGAGTTAGACCGGAGACTCCGGCCTGCACACCGGAGACTCCGGCCTGCACACCGGAGACTCCGGTCTACATCGGAGATTCCGGACCAGCCTACAGACCACAAAACAGAATGACCCAGCCCTTCTGTGGGCCAAGTGGACCGGAGACTCTGGTCCAACCACACTGGAGACTCCGGTCAGGGGCTTGGACCGGAGACTCCGGTCAGTCTCCGAACCTTGCTCCGGACCACCAGTCTGGCTGACCCAGGTCTTCAACTTTGATCCACTCCGAAGACTTGTGGGGAAACTCCAGACCACACCGGAGACTCCAGTGTCTGCACACCGGAGACTCCGGTCTGAAAAACCTACCAGAGACAAAACTGATGGAAACAACAAAACTGTAACGATCATAGCATTTGCATCCGGACTCCGGTTGACCCAAAACCAATTTTGTTGGAAAGGGGTGACAAGAGCTACCCAACAAAAATGATACCACCAAGAGAGAACATTTCATGTATTATGATGTGAGATACCTCTCTTGGTGAGAAACCGGAAAAATCTCCAAGATCAAAAACGCAATAAGGTATAAGGGGAAATCTGTTTTTGATGAACTAGAGCTTGTTATGAATATTACCACAAGCTCTAGGACCTCACATGGATAAGATCCAAATAACACCCAAGAAAGATGATGCCAAGAATGCAAAGGTTTGAGCTCTCTCTCCGAAGGATATGATCAAGTTAATCACTCAAGAGCCCCTCTTGATAGAACGGTTATCTATCCTACAAACCAGTCCCTCCAACTAGCACCACGAGACTGGTAAGAAGGAAACCCTATCAAGACCATACCATTTCCTTGCGCATATTCCACTTGAGCTTGATGATGACGACCTTCTCCACCTCAAGATGGAACACCTTTCTTGATTGGTTGCGCTAAATTGGGGAAGACTTGCAAATTGCTCCCCATACTCCACTATGGTAGAGCTTCTCTTTTGGGCATATCATCTTCCCATATCCATGATCACCATAGGATGGCAAGCTTCAAGCAAATGATCTCTTCGAGATGACTCATCTTGAACTTGCACATCATTTCTTCTTTCTTCATTATGTTGGTGTCTTGAAGGTACATAAGAGATATCACTCCAACTTTATTCTTCAAGACACACTTGCTATAGGCCCAACTCTTACTTGACCAATCTCTGAATCACTAATTGAAACCTTAGTCAACACTTGATCTTCTCTACTTTCTTCTTCTCCCAACCTTGAAGCCAACATATGGTTCAAGCATTGCCTATGGACAAATGCTACAAGTAAAACTCAATGCAAACATAAGTCCATAAAGATTGTCATTAATTACCAAAACCACACATGGGGGCACACATGCACTTTCATAATGTACTTTTGAAATAACATGTTTTCATAATCACAACAATCATGCACTAATAGTCTACATCCCAGCTTGTTGGAGAAGGCAACCAATCCTAGGATGCCTTCGGTCGCTTGCCCCGGTTTGTAGATTCATCTACACTCCGGCATCTGGGGCAAACAACCGGCCTTGGTGGTGATTCAATGATGCGATGCCTGGAACGAGATTTTACAATCTGGTGGTACAGCTCGTGGCTAACATACCCGTCAATTGCAGCGTACTTCAGATTAGGTTCAGAAAGTGGCTTATCCTCCCAGTAATTGTGCCCTAAACACCTCCATGAACATCTCGGCAATCTATCCTTCATGTCAGCGTACCACGGGTCGATGAGTTCGGAGGAAAGAGCGGCCATCCCGGCCTTGCCGCCCTTCGTCCCTGGGATCCAGTAAATTTTCTAGATGTCCACTCTGCACTCCTTTGGGATTCTAATGTTGACAGTCGGGCTTTCAAGCAGTTTAGTGTCATTCGTGATGTCAACACTAGTAAATGTTATGTGCTGGTTCACGAGAAAGTCATGAAACAGATCCCTAATGCTTTCACCCCACCTGCATGAAAATGAATTCAGACAAATAATATGGCAATAACTTTTGCAAACAGATGGTTTAGGAACAAAAAGACAGCAAAGTCTACCAGATCCCGTCAGCCCCCTTCTCGCAAAAAGGCTGGTATACGAGGACGTGCCCCTTCATGGAGAGTTGCACCATGGTGATCCTACGGTGATCACGGATGTACTCGAGGTCAAGACCTATGTACCTGTTTTCTTCAAACTGCAGCCAACTCGTGTAATTATTCAGAGTGTTCCTCACCGTCTGAGGGTCGGTAGTGTAGGCGACATCGATCTTCTTCCCACCATGTACTTCGATGTCGAAGTGCGCAGTTTCTTGCCTGCCATCGTTTTGGACGCCCGGAGCGTCCATGACTACAGGCAAGAGGAAAGGATACGGAGTAAGAGGGTGATGCGGTGGTGGAGGAAATGGATGAGGCCGTGGAGGAGAAAGATGATGAGGCCGTGGAGGAGGAAATGAGACGAAGAAGTGAAAGATTGGAACCACCCTTACCAATATCTAGAATGGTGCATGACCGTTCGTAGTAGGGTGAAGGTGGAGAAAAATGACAGTTTTACACGTCGACGCTAGCGCCTCCTAAAATTTGTTCTGTGCCACTTGCATGCGGTGGAATCGAGGTCTGCCATGCACGATCCAAGTCAAACGTAGGCACGTTTGCGCGTGCCGACCTTCACTCACTGACAGGCGGGCCGCACATTTCTCTCTTACGATTTATTTTTTCACTTCCTCTAGACGGTTCGGTGCCTGCCCTCAATAATTACACCCCCTTCTTATCTTCCACGCGGACGAGAACCGGCGGCGGCGGTTCCTTGCAGATTCACTCCCCACTCGAACAACTGCCCCCATCCCTGATTCCATCCGCCTCCTTATCACAAAACCTCCATTAATCTATCGGATTCCAGACTCCATTTGCCGCTATGGGTAGAGCTTGGGGTAGCAGCAGGCTGAAGCGAAAGGCATGCAACGACGACCCGGATGGCTAGGGCGACCACTACCGCGAGGATTGGGGATGGTCGAACCTCAGTGCCGCAAACGTGCACAGGATCGCCTCGGGGTTGGACATCATCTCAGCCGGCCGCCTCGCTCGCTGCATCCCTGGCTACCGCTTGACGATGCGGAACATGGACGAACAACCGTTCGGCACGCCAGGCCTTCTTTACCCCGATAACAACAAATGGCCAAACGACCGCGATGGCCACGTAAGTTCAAGTATCTAGCTTATTCGTTCAGTCATATCGTTGATTCATATGTGCTGAGCTCTCATCGGAATCCTATGTTCCTTTCGTCGAACATGTTGTGTGCACGCGTGGTTTGAACAAATCGAACGATTTAAGACTATTCTGTACAGCGGAAGCTCTGCCGTACCTGATATTCTGGTATTTTCGAAGTGACACAGTCTTACTTTAGGTGATAGACGAGTTGTCAATTTCGATTTTGTAATGGAATGCCTGCTAGGTGATATTCTGTTTCCTAAAATAAAAATAAACAGATTAGACGATTTAAGGCTATTATGCCCCGAGCTGTTTATGATCATCGTCAGGAGTTGTTCTGGGGGCTCTGCTAGTACTCCATATATTGAGTATCTTCGTAGTGACACATGCACAATTTAGGCAATATCTGAGGAGACACTCGTATTTAGGCGATATTTTGTGTACTTTAATCTGAAGGTCCAGTTGTCAAATTGTATTTACAATGGAATCCATGCTAGGTGATTGTACCAACTGACAACAAACTCTGCAGAATATTCATGCAAAACTGATGCTGCTGGATAAGTGGTTCGAATCAGTAGTGGTGAATATCAAGGAAGAAGAAGAGACGAAAATGGAAGATGACCAGAACTGGGTGGGTGGCAACGGCGAGTGGCTGGTCCTTTTATCACATGATGGCAGTACTTGGACTCTAAAAAATGGCTACAGATCGGTGAGACTTGCAGTGCCATCTTTGAAGGGTGTCGGCATTACTGCATTCAACAACGGGTGGCCGCCGCCCATTTCCCAATTCGCTTATAGGTTCAACATGGCAGAACTTGACCTCGTGAAGGTACAGCTCCCACATAGACCGCGAGAGGGGGCGTGGAAGAACTAGGAGTACGACCTCTTAGCCGTGTTCGACAAGGCAATCACATTCATTAGATGCCCAGAAGACAATGAATGGACATTCTTGCGTGACGACTTCCTGCGGCCGGAGAAGTATGTCGACGCCGTCTTCACCTACGACTACTCTTCGTACAGACCACAACGCATTTATGCGGTCACTGAACCTAGCGACGACGTGCGTGTTTGGGAGCCGTCCATTTGGGGTGAGTCATGGTGTCATATAGCATGTAAAATCCCATTCAAATTCTGCTTACTGACTGTTAGTAACACGCAGGTACCCACGTAACCCCGCGCATCATTCCATCTCCGGTCATCAAAGATGCAGTAGCAGATGCTGAACTTGGGACACGGCGCGGGTTCCTGGCACCTCTCGGAGACAACACGGAACATGATGATGAACTCATGTGGATTCATATCAGGGGAGCACTAAACAACGTTGGTGATACGATAGAACATATGGGGACACAACTTTCTTCATACCCATCGCTGCGGTGTCACGTTTTCTCAAGGTCTGCATGCCCATCCAAAGACCCAGTAGAGCAAGTCTGGAGTAGAGTCAACAATCTGAAGGGACAATCTATGTTTCTTGGGATCAACTACCCTTTCTTTGTCGGAGCCCCTAGAGCTGTTGAACCTGTAATTGCTCAGGCAGCCCTGACCCCTGATGCTGCTGCTGGTGGTGGTGTTGGTGGTGGTGGAGCTGACGAAGAACTACCTGCTGCTGCTCCTGGTGAAGCTGACGAAATACTTGGTGATGCTGCTGCTGGTGAAGTTGA
This sequence comes from Avena eriantha, assembly GCA_910589775.1. Classification (NCBI taxonomy): domain Eukaryota; kingdom Viridiplantae; phylum Streptophyta; class Magnoliopsida; order Poales; family Poaceae; genus Avena; species Avena eriantha. The sequence continues at coordinate 105,959,859 of OU342744.1, forward strand.
CGAAATACTTGCTAATGCTGCTGCTGGTGAAGCTGACGAAATACCTGCTAAGGCTGCTGCTGGTGAAGCTGACAATACCTGCTAAGGCTGCTGCCGGAGTCTAGGAAGAACATGCTGGTGTTGTTGGTGAGGTGCCAGCACTTCCGGTGTTGGTAGCAGACTGTGTGTTTAATGCACACTCACGCGCCTATCATGTTGACACTCCAGATCTGACCTGGAGCTGAATCCACGTCGGGGGGAGGGGGCCTACAATTGGCTCATCAGTAGGGTCGTACGATTTGAAGGAGAATGAAAGACGGCCAAACGCAGCATTCTGGTTCGTTCTGACGATACCACCAGCTCCAGGGACCTAGTGCTCATACTGGCAGATCCGATGAACCATTTGTCTTTATCTTTATCATTAGTTACGCTTATGTGTGTAAAGACTAAGCTGTGCTTATTTGTGTAAGACTAAGTTAGGCCTAACTGCGTAATATTCAGTGAAGCCCAGCTTTTCTTTCCATGCCCATAACAATAGAATTGCAGCATAGAACATACAAATGTAATGTGCATACCAGGCATTTTTGCTCAGGATAACAACCACTTCAAGCAAATGATACATCGTGTATGCATTTGAATGCATCACTAGAATGTGCCACCTATTGATGATTGATGACATGGATCTAACTTTTCTGCGCGTATTTGCATTGAATCGCTCATTGATTTGTTCACATATTTTTTGGCAATGGTTGATGAACTCCACTCTCTTGGTAACTTGCTTCGTCAGCGAGCACTTGTTGATGCAATGCAAAGTACAGAACATGGTCGTCATCGTCATTCCATTTAGGTTCTCTATGTTTCGTCATCACGGAGCTACTAATTTCAAATGAAAATCTAGTAAACAATATATGTGTACATTGTTAGAGTATGCTACGGCCACGGTACATACATGTTTTTCTATAATCACAAGAAGAAAACTTGATATATTTTCACCTTGTTGGCGTTGTGCCGAACTGGGTGGATGTGGCTTTGGGGTTCGGAGAGGAAGGCGTCGTGGCTGGTGCGTGTGTGACCACGGCGACGGCGAGCTCGGATTCTGGAGGAGGCCAACAGGACCGAGCATGGTCGGCATGGTGACAGATCTCACCCGGGAATGAATTCCCGTCCCCGCGCCGTGCCAATGGTGCGGTCATGGTGAGGGCGAGCTCCGATTCGGGATGGGGAGGAGAACGGGCCAAGCAGGTTCGTCCAAGTCCTAGCTCCGCGCCATGGCCGTGACCTCAGATTGCCGCCCCGGAGGAAAAAAAAGACGCGTAAAGGATGCGTGCGCCAACACTGCAAGCCTACATGGCAGCGATGACGGCAGCGACATAACGTCGAAAGCTGTCAGGGGGGCCAACTTGACGGCCGTTAGCCTGATTTTTTGTATTGAAACGTAAAGTTGAATTCATGCCCAAAAAGACCCTCTGAGTATTTGGCACGCCAACTGTAGTCATTGCGGCTGATTTTAGGGAACTCGGGTACCGCGTTGTCTGGCCACCCCAACTTTCGGGCCGCAAAATGATATTCTCGTGGTCATGACTATGGTTGAAAACGGAACGGAAACGGACGGAAACATGCGTTATCGTTTTTGTTTCCTCTTGTGTCGCCGGAATCGAAAACGAAACGGAAAACTCCGAAAACGGACACAAAATCGGAAATCACCGGAAACGAATATGGAACGGATACGGGACAGATACGATACGAAAATGTACATTTGTCGGAATATGATAGTGGCGTAATATCATGGTCTAAATACCAAAAGGAACATATCATAGACAAAGAATATCTCACAACTTCAACAAATGACAATTAAACATAAAGTAACCCACATAATTCAACACTTGGACAAGAACATAAGTTCACATAAATAGTTTCACATAAACACTAAGACATTCACTTAATTAGTATGTAGGCTAGGCCGGTTGCATGTAGTACGTTAACCCTGCATATATTTTTTAGCCCAACAAGAGCGAGGAAAATCACTGACGCAAAATACTATTTCGTACATGGGTCTATCTAGTTATGTTTTCGGAAAGTTTTCGTATTTGTTTATCCGGAATTTTCTTACCGTTTCCGTTTCCGCTGGAAATGGCTCCCTCGTTTCCTTTTCCGTTTCCGTTTCCTTTCCTTTTTCACAAAATGTCATTTCCGTTTCCTTTTTACCTCTCCGTTTCCATTTTCTCCGGAAACGAACGAAAATTTTCCTTGCCGTTTTCAAGCCTAGTCATGACCCATTCGATATCTCCTCCTGCTCTTTTTTTTTTTGGTTTCTTATTCACGGCAAGAAGCGTGCGTTATCTGTCCTGTTTCGTAAAATGTTTTCTGGTTACGGTGTGGCCACGGCGCTATCTTTCCTCGGTGCCTGCAGCTGTTTGTGGCGATCGATCTGCCTGCTTCAACAGAGAAATAAAGCAGGATGCAGCAGCGACGCTTCACATCATTCAGATCATACTTCTGTGGTTCACAGAGCGCCGATTTTCTCCAACTTTGCAGCAGGGCACCGGCCAGATGTTGACTCTTGTAAAGAACCAGCACTGTCAGCGTCATCCCCACTCCCCAGTGCAGTGCAGTGCAGTGCAGTGCAGGGCGTGCGTACACGCGCATCTGGACAAGGCGCGACGCCGAAAGTCATCCTTCTGTCTGGCTTACGTGCCGCTGTGGTTGACGCTGCCGCGATCGTCTATTTTCCGGGGCGGCAGAGGTGGCTGAGCCGAGTGTGCAAGCTAAAATGTCAGCCTGGTGCAGTGGTGCAGGTCTCCGTTTTCAAACATGGACCGTGACAGCGCGTGGAGCATATGCCAGTGGGCGCGATTCGTACGTGTACTCTTTCTCCGCCTCTCGAGTCGTCTCGACTAGTCTATGTACCTTGGTCATAGGGCGTCGAGTGGGGTCCCATTAAAATCCCACTTTTATTTCATTTGATAAAAATCTAGTTGAAATTTTAAATAAAAATTTATATTAAATTTTAGCAAATGAACTGGAAGTGAGATTTTGCTGGGATCCCACTTTGACACGAAACGTTGTGGCAGCCGGGGCAGCATAACAGATCGGCCGTCGCGTGCATGTGCATCGCATCGACGCGACGACCTCATGAGGACCACCAAATGATTGCACGACTCGATGGAGTATATACCTGTACACGACGCAGCGATAATATACTCTGGAGTACCGACGGAAACCCAAATCATTACCGCCTTTTCCAGGTAGAGTAACGAGGGAGCGTGTAGCGACTTTTATTTTATGTGGTACCAAAGCGCACAATCGATGAATTCAATCAGCCAAAGCCACGGCCGTCTCCGATGACAAAGATCCCCAACTTTTGCCATCACCCAAGTACTATCAGACACAAGCTAACCACTACCGGCGACAGCCACGCCGACGCCGACGTACCGGTGCGCCACACTTTCGAGTACGCTCGGCGGGGTGAGAATTTTACTCGAAACAATTATACTATGCCAAAAATCCATATTTGTCACATTTAATTGCTAATCCTGTGAATGTGTGGTGTGTTGTGCCGCTGCCAGTATGTATTGTGATTTTCTCATCAACTAATTACACATCTGCATCACGGTTAATTGCTAATCATTCGTTATTATTTGCTTGTTGCCTTTATAAGAATGCAATGTCAGGCTGTACGTCTCCCTCCTCTCCTCCCTGTTAAGGTGTATTAGTATTGGTCTAGGAGTCCGTATTAATATTGGTCTAGGAGTCCGTATTTGTCTAGATTTATCTTCTTGTACCTCAAGTCAGATGTACTATATATTGTGGCTTTTGGCCCCCAGATAATACAAGAGCGGCGGCGGCGGCTACGAGGGAGAAAAAAAAAAGGCCTTACGGCTACTAGCTACGAGATGCGATGCCCCCGACGGAGATCATGGAGATCGACCTCGCCGGGGGCGGCGCGGCGGAGGCGGTGGCTAAAACGTAGGCCAAGGAGCGACACGCTCTGATACCATGTTAGGAATAAGCAACTTGTGCAACTTGTATTATCTGGGGGCCAAAAGCCACAATATATAGTACATCTGACTTGAGGTACAAGAAGATAAATCTAGACAAATACGGACTCCTAGACCAATACTAATACGGACTCCTAGACCAATACTAATACACCTTAACACTCCCTTCCTCTCCCTCCCGGGTCACTTCGTGCGGGGCGACTTCTGAGACCCCTCCCTCACACTAGCGAGCCATTGTTTGATCTACTTCGGTGGCGGCCGCGCCCAGCCTGTCAAAGATGGGGGTGAGGGCGGGTAAGCTCCGACTGTCTCGTACACGCGAGGCGGGACGTCACCGGGCCGGCGCATGTGGAACGCGGGTGATGGCGGAGGTCTTCCACGGTGGTGCATTGAACGGCGGCGGGGGCTCCTCCTCGCTACGTGGTTCGGCTAGATTCGGCGGAGGATCATCCCTATTTTGCCGTCTTCTTCCTCGATGTTGGCATGGCCGGTGAGGTTCGAAGTGGCTGATCTAACAAGGTGTCGGTGGGTGGCGTGGGGGCTACTAGCTCTTCTTGAATAAACGTGGCGGTCATAGGTTCGAGCTCGCGCCAAGATGATGATCTGCCGGATACATGTCCCCATCGAACTGGCTGGCGTGTCGTGTTTTGGAAGGCTCCACCAACGAACTTCACTGGGCGATTCATGTCTAGGGATTGCTGGATCGAGTGTGATTCGATTGTGCGCGCCCATGTTTTTCTCTGACCGTTTGGTTTCAGAGGGAGCGCTCGAATCTCTACTGGCTGGTACCATCACGGGGCACGTTTTCTCGTTCCATGGTGAAGTCTGTTGGTGCAAAATGTCATGAAAGCCGAGATCTATGGACTATTAATGGTGGTTCGAGTCTGTATGGTGATGAGGAATTGGCTTGGTGATTCGTGACTTGGAGCGGCGGAAACATAAGTGGGGCAACAACACAAGAAAAGTTCAAAGTCTTCTTTTACGGTAAAAATCTAAGGTCTGACCTTAATTGATTATGTCTGACAATGGCTTTGTTAAAGGTATTGTCTTGTGAGCGAGGACTTTCTATAGGGCGTCGCTTTTGTACTTTCCTTTCTTGAAGGCGTCGCTTTTGGAGGAGCTGAACTTCTGGTGTTACGTTGGTGGTGTTACTATTGCTGATCACTATAGCGAGACTTTTCTTTCATTGTAATTCTTCTCCCATTTAGGACTGTGCAAGGGCAATACGTTATTACAGATACCGGGTGTATTTGGTATCTTCGCGATATTAATATATGTTCTTTGTCAAAAAAGAAAAGAATGCAATGTCATGATATGTGTAATTTACAGACATAGAAAGCATAGGAATAATTCAGGAGAGGGTGTAGCCGCAAAATAAACGCTTGAATTTCTGTAGCTATCCAATGCTTGTCATAGGTATCTAAAAATAAATGCTTGTTTTGTTTGTCTATGTCTAATAATAAAAAACGGATTGTTTTTCTCGGTCTAAGCCTTTTTTTTTTTACCAATTTAGCCTCCCACTAAATTACATATTACGACAAATGAGACTGGTAAATAAAAAAGGACCGGATTCCGTCTCCGAATTCCGTCTCCGATCGATCGATCGCACCATCTTTATTTCATCTCTTGCATCTGATCACAGCCCACGCTGATGGGCATGGCCGGACCTGGCGATGGAGGCAGTAGAAATCCAGGGCGACCGAAACCCAGCGCCTCGCTTGGCGGCGACTGGACCTGGCGACGGACAGAGCCTTCCGACCTCCCGATCTAGTGGTTGCCACCGGCCTGGACAGGAGCTTGCCGCCGGCCTCCTAATCTGCTTCGCCTCTCGGGGGTCAGCAGAGGGGCACGCCAGACGAGCTCAAGGTCGCAGTTCGAAGAGGACAGGGGCGCGTGGAGGCAGCCATGGCTGACTGGGTCGAGGCACATCGGAAGCGCGCAGGGGAGGACGAGATGGAGGCGAGCTCCTGGACGGACAGGCTGTGGGAGGACGCGGCCGCGCTAGAATAAGAGCATGGGACGACGACGTCGTGCGCGTGCTGGAGGCGCTGCAGACAAGGTCGACCTCCTGAGAGGCGGCAGGAAGCCTATGGGTGGCTGAGCGTCGAGGCTGACTCCATTTCCGTCCTCATTTTTCCCGAGCGCGGAAGCCGATGGATTGGACAAGAGGAGCGAAGCCGTGTAGGGAAGGAGAAGAACAGAGGAATTTTTCTGGTTCTATTTTACCTCACACGAAGGGGATTAAGCAGTTGGGGGTCAGAAAAAAGGCAAGTGGACTCCATTCAACTTTGGTTCACGGCGGCATTGAATTTGTTTTTTATTACAGTACTTTATATGTCTCGATCTAGATTGTACTGTGTCAATTTTTAGAAGTTGGTCCTTGGGAATTCCATCGTTCGTTTTCTGGTGATGGAATTGATTCGTTTTCTCTCGATGGTTCTCGAGCTCTCGCAATGAACATGTGAATATGCGCGTGACCGGCAGGGCCAATGTTATCATTCTGGAAGCAGCCCGAATCCCGTCTAGCTGCCTATAACCACATGTTTATTCGGCATTTATTTGGTTGCCCACCACCACCAGCATTGATCGAACTTATCGCTTGGCGGCGGCCGGACCTGGCGACGGAGGCAGTAAAAATCCAGGGCCTGGGGAGCGGTGGTCCACGTCGGCGATCTAGGGCAGCGCTAGACTCGGACAAGGGGTGCTAGGGATGTGGTTGGTACATATGAGCTCCGCGTGCAACAGTTGGGTCTAGGCATGGGCGGACCCGGAATGAAAATAACCCGGTGGCACACATTTTTTATCTAGAATTGCGGGTATCATACACTACAAATGGATGAAATATGTCAAAGAATTCCATTTCTACCCGGTGTCCCGTGAGGCTGTGACCCTGGGTCTGGGGCTAGCGGTCGGATGCTGGAGAGATGATGGGGCTGGGCTTGTCGAGGGAGAGAGTGAGGATGTGGAGGAGCGGTCGGGTTGGGGATCGATCTTGTCTCGTCTAGCGACGCTGTGTTCGGTCGACATTGGTGCATCGCTTGCGTGCAGGCTCCAGGGCTTGGGTTGGGTGGGTTTGCGTGTGTGTTGTGATGTGGCGTGTGTCCTGGGTTGTCCGTGTGTGTTGTGTTAGGTGTGGGTCAGGCCAGGTTAGGTTTAGGACTAGATCCAGTAGGATGGCCCTTAAGGCTTGGCTGGTGGGTGGCTGTTTCTTTTTATTTTTTAGAAGCATTTCCTGATTTCTATTTTACAAACAAGATCATTGGTTTTTCCTACCTATTTGCTCCATACATCATCTGACATTATAATCCACCAAATATGTATTGTAGTCCTCGCTTTTAACCGGGGAAAAGAGTTGAACTCGGTAGATTTCTGCAACCTATTCACTCCACCAAGTCAAAACAAGCAAAATAAAAAGCACTCCATCGCACCAAGTCATACTTCCTTGGGTAGCGTCGTCCATCGTGTGGCGGTCATCTGGCGCCACGGTTGCCGAGTGGGAGAAACATCGTCGTTCTCTGTCGATTTGCTGCAGAGCTAACCTGTGTGACAACAGTATCTCTACCCAGACGACTATTTTTTGTGTGAATCCACACAGGTTGCTAAGGACGCGCTGGATGGAAAGAAGGTAAAAACTGAGAAGATAATCCCCATGCTTAGTGGCTGGCCAGTAATCTCACCTATAATCGGTGTGGTGCGTTCACCTTAAAATGGTATTGGAAGCAAGTTTCTAGATTTGCACCGAAATCCAATTTTCATTAGAGACATCCCTTTGAATATTTAAATTATTCTTTCTCAAGTAATTGCTTGATATCTACGTTTTTAGTTATTGTTATATAGGATGGTGGGTGCAGATGTCCATGAAGGCGTATCGCAACCTGAGAAAACTCCAAACATGAGGGAGTTGTCGACGGTTAGTAGTTTGTTGTGGCAAATTCGTGTAGGAGTTGGCACCGGTCAGTAGAGGCGTCAGGAGAAAATCGCATCACCTGCGCCACTAACTTTCGTGGCTATACATGTGACATCAGGGTTATGCGAGGTAGTCAAATAAATTTTAACCCGCCACTAACTTTCGTGGCTATACTTGGTCGTAGTGACTTAAAAAGAAGCTAAGTTCGATAAATTTATTCTTTTTGTATGCTTATTAATATAGAGGCGGTGGATTTTTGTTATGATAGAGCATCAAGATAAACGCGAGAAGAAGCATTCCTCTGTTCTTCCTATTCATATTAGGTATAGCCTTTTGTCTGAATTATTGTGTAGTGGAAATTCCCAGAGAATTGAAATTTAGGTGAAAAAAACATACTTCTAAAACAATGGCACAACCCAAATCAAGATACACTTCAAACCTAGCAATGCTCGATTTATTTAAATCCTGTTGCAACGCACGGAAACTTTGCTAGTAATCTATACCTAATAATAATAAATGACGGATTGTTTCTCCCGGTCCAACACTTTTTTGAACCCTTTTACCCTCTCATCAGACACCAAATTACCCACCGATACCAACGGTAAGTGCAAATAACCGGTCAAAAGAAAATATATACAAAGAGAGGGTTTTATTATTCCACGATCAAGAGATTCGTGCCTCCGAACCGAGACCACTACCACTACGATCCACCAAAACCTCCGCCTCCCATCCCGATCGCGCCTCCCTAACCTAGGGTTACGACTTCACCCATACCAAAGCATGCAGAACGGAGGCGACTGAACTCAGAGGAGCAACAGATGCGGCGTGGATCTTGTCCTGTGTGGAGGAGGACGACGGGCAAGGCGGTGGACAATGGGACCACGAGCCAGACGCCAAGACGTGGTTGCCGGTAAACCGAGGAGCGACGGCGAGGGGTACGCTGGTGCGACTTGCTGCTGCGAGCGAAGCGTCGCGGCGAGGGGTACGCTGGTGTGACTTGCCGCTGCCAGCGAAACGTCGCACAGTAGATCTGGTGGCGCTGCTAACGCTGGCAGCTGGGCGATGAGGCGGCGGTAGATCTGGTGGCGCCAGGGAGCACAGACGTGAGGACAGGGAAGGATATGCTCATGATGCCGAGGATGACCTTCTTGGCGCCCGTATTACTGTTGTTGTTGTGCCCCTGACGAGCTGCAGTTCTGTAGCATGTTGCCGTGGCACAGCTAGCTCTGCGAACTTGTCCTCCAAACACGATTGCACGTAATGTGTCCATGAAGTCCTGGGGTACGTATATTCTCCATGTAGTTTTCTACCAACGTCTTAGTTAGGACGCTAATTTAAATATGAATGAACTGACATCACTTTCCATGATACTGGATTGTCCTAGCATCTCCCGACTCGATCAGAGTTTTTTTCAGTCTGATAAAACATCGTGGACACGTTAGATTGGCCTGCTAAGGGACTTGGCTTGGTAAATTGTTTTCAATGAATATTTCTAGAACGAATTACCTAATAAAATTACTCCTTCCTATCCAAATTAATAGAATCGGATTTGTTTAGATTTGGATGTATCTAGAACTAAAATATATATAGATACATCCAAATTTAGACAAATCTAATTGCTCTAATTTAGATCGAAGGGAAATGTTTAGTTAGAAGAAAAGTGACTACTACTACCAGCTACTATGTTGACAGACGTTGCAGAGGAAGCAATGGGCCGCCTGAGTGTAGAGCGGTGGACACTCTCAAAATGATGATTTTTGCGACATGCTACAACTTTACCTCTGATAAATAACTTACTTTACGCATAGATTTTTTTCTCTCCCGGTGCAACACACGGGCGCATTTCCTTTTTTTTTAAATCATTATATATTAAGTATATAGGCCGCCTCATTAAAAACCTTCCAGTCCCCTTAGGTATCCTGGAAGGAAAAGAGTGCGTCATATTGCTGCACAAAAACGGTTACATCATTTGTGAGTAGCTCAGAGATAAAATCTGGCGGATCCTCCAGCCAAGTGGTCTGGGGTCCCTTCGCCCTACTAGCAAGAAGATCAGCTACTCTATTGTTTTCTCTATGAGTGTGCTCAAAAGTGAATCCACACAGGTTGCTAAGGACGCGCTGGATGGAAAGAAGGTAAAAACTGAGAAGATAATCCCCATGCTTAGTGGCTGGCCAGTAATCTCACCTATAATCGGTGTGGTGCGTTCACCTTAAAATGGTATTGGAAGCAAGTTTCTAGATTTGCACCGAAATCCAATTTTCATTAGAGACATCCCTTTGAATATTTAAATTATTCTTTCTCAAGTAATTGCTTGATATCTACGTTTTTAGTTATTGTTATATAGGATGGTGGGTGCAGATGTCCATGAAGGCGTATCGCAACCTGAGAAAACTCCAAACATGAGGGAGTTGTCGACGGTTAGTAGTTTGTTGTGGCAAATTCGTGTAGGAGTTGGCACCGGTCAGTAGAGGCGTCAGGAGAAAATCGCATCACCTGCGCCACTAACTTTCGTGGCTATACATGTGACATCAGGGTTATGCGAGGTAGTCAAATAAATTTTAACCCGCCACTAACTTTCGTGGCTATACTTGGTCGTAGTGACTTAAAAAGAAGCTAAGTTCGATAAATTTATTCTTTTTGTATGCTTATTAATATAGAGGCGGTGGATTTTTGTTATGATAGAGCATCAAGATAAACGCGAGAAGAAGCATTCCTCTGTTCTTCCTATTCATATTAGGTATAGCCTTTTGTCTGAATTATTGTGTAGTGGAAATTCCCAGAGAATTGAAATTTAGGTGAAAAAAACATACTTCTAAAACAATGGCACAACCCAAATCAAGATACACTTCAAACCTAGCAATGCTCGATTTATTTAAATCCTGTTGCAACGCACGGAAACTTTGCTAGTAATCTATACCTAATAATAATAAATGACGGATTGTTTCTCCCGGTCCAACACTTTTTTGAACCCTTTTACCCTCTCATCAGACACCAAATTACCCACCGATACCAACGGTAAGTGCAAATAACCGGTCAAAAGAAAATATATACAAAGAGAGGGTTTTATTATTCCACGATCAAGAGATTCGTGCCTCCGAACCGAGACCACTACCACTACGATCCACCAAAACCTCCGCCTCCCATCCCGATCGCGCCTCCCTAACCTAGGGTTACGACTTCACCCATACCAAAGCATGCAGAACGGAGGCGACTGAACTCAGAGGAGCAACAGATGCGGCGTGGATCTTGTCCTGTGTGGAGGAGGACGACGGGCAAGGCGGTGGACAATGGGACCACGAGCCAGACGCCAAGACGTGGTTGCCGGTAAACCGAGGAGCGACGGCGAGGGGTACGCTGGTGCGACTTGCTGCTGCGAGCGAAGCGTCGCGGCGAGGGGTACGCTGGTGTGACTTGCCGCTGCCAGCGAAGCGTCGCACAGTAGATCTGGTGGCGCTGCTAACGCTGGCAGCTGGGCGATGAGACGGCGGTAGATCTGGTGGCGCCAGGGAGCACAGACGTGAGGACAGGGAAGGATATGCTCATGATGCCGAGGATGACCTTCTTGGCGCCCGTATTACTGTTGTTGTTGTGCCCCTGACGAGCTGCAGTTCTGTAGCATGTTGCCGTGGCACAGCTAGCTCTGCGAACTTGTCCTCCAAACACGATTGCACGTAATGTGTCCATGAAGTCCTGGGGTACGTATATTCTCCATGTAGTTTTCTACCAACGTCTTAGTTAGGACGCTAATTTAAATATGAATGAACTGACATCACTTTCCATGATACTGGATTGTCCTAGCATCTCCCGACTCGATCAGAGTTTTTTTCAGTCTGATAAAACATCGTGGACACGTTAGATTGGCCTGCTAAGGGACTTGGCTTGGTAAATTGTTTTCAATGAATATTTCTAGAACGAATTACCTAATAAAATTACTCCTTCCTATCCAAATTAATAGAATCGGATTTGTTTAGATTTGGATGTATCTAGAACTAAAATATATATAGATACATCCAAATTTAGACAAATCTAATTGCTCTAATTTAGATCGAAGGGAAATGTTTAGTTAGAAGAAAAGTGACTACTACTACCAGCTACTATGTTGACAGACGTTGCAGAGGAAGCAATGGGCCGCCTGAGTGTAGAGCGGTGGACACTCTCAAAATGATGATTTTTGCGACATGCTACAACTTTACCTCTGATAAATAACTTACTTTACGCATAGATTTTTTTCTCTCCCGGTGCAACACACGGGCGCATTTCCTTTTTTTTTAAATCATTATATATTAAGTATATAGGCCGCCTCATTAAAAACCTTCCAGTCCCCTTAGGTATCCTGGAAGGAAAAGAGTGCGTCATATTGCTGCACAAAAACGGTTACATCATTTGTGAGTAGCTCAGAGATAAAATCTGGCGGATCCTCCAGCCAAGTGGTCTGGGGTCCCTTCGCCCTACTAGCAAGAAGATCAGCTACTCTATTGTTTTCTCTATGAGTGTGCTCAAAAGTGAATCCACACAGGTTGCTAAGGACGCGCTGGATGGAAAGAAGGTAAAAACTGAGAAGATAATCCCCATGCTTAGTGGCTGGCCAGTAATCTCACCTATAATCGGTGTGGTGCGTTCACCTTAAAATGGTATTGGAAGCAAGTTTCTAGATTTGCACCGAAATCCAATTTTCATTAGAGACATCCCTTTGAATATTTAAATTATTCTTTCTCAAGTAATTGCTTGATATCTACGTTTTTAGTTATTGTTATATAGGATGGTGGGTGCAGATGTCCATGAAGGCGTATCGCAACCTGAGAAAACTCCAAACATGAGGGAGTTGTCGACGGTTAGTAGTTTGTTGTGGCAAATTCGTGTAGGAGTTGGCACCGGTCAGTAGAGGCGTCAGGAGAAAATCGCATCACCTGCGCCACTAACTTTCGTGGCTATACATGTGACATCAGGGTTATGCGAGGTAGTCAAATAAATTTTAACCCGCCACTAACTTTCGTGGCTATACTTGGTCGTAGTGACTTAAAAAGAAGCTAAGTTCGATAAATTTATTCTTTTTGTATGCTTATTAATATAGAGGCGGTGGATTTTTGTTATGATAGAGCATCAAGATAAACGCGAGAAGAAGCATTCCTCTGTTCTTCCTATTCATATTAGGTATAGCCTTTTGTCTGAATTATTGTGTAGTGGAAATTCCCAGAGAATTGAAATTTAGGTGAAAAAAACATACTTCTAAAACAATGGCACAACCCAAATCAAGATACACTTCAAACCTAGCAATGCTCGATTTATTTAAATCCTGTTGCAACGCACGGAAACTTTGCTAGTAATCTATACCTAATAATAATAAATGACGGATTGTTTCTCCCGGTCCAACACTTTTTTGAACCCTTTTACCCTCTCATCAGACACCAAATTACCCACCGATACCAACGGTAAGTGCAAATAACCGGTCAAAAGAAAATATATACAAAGAGAGGGTTTTATTATTCCACGATCAAGAGATTCGTGCCTCCGAACCGAGACCACTACCACTACGATCCACCAAAACCTCCGCCTCCCATCCCGATCGCGCCTCCCTAACCTAGGGTTACGACTTCACCCATACCAAAGCATGCAGAACGGAGGCGACTGAACTCAGAGGAGCAACAGATGCGGCGTGGATCTTGTCCTGTGTGGAGGAGGACGACGGGCAAGGCGGTGGACAATGGGACCACGAGCCAGACGCCAAGACGTGGTTGCCGGTAAACCGAGGAGCGACGGCGAGGGGTACGCTGGTGCGACTTGCTGCTGCGAGCGAAGCGTCGCGGCGAGGGGTACGCTGGTGTGACTTGCCGCTGCCAGCGAAGCGTCGCACAGTAGATCTGGTGGCGCTGCTAACGCTGGCAGCTGGGCGATGAGACGGCGGTAGATCTGGTGGCGCCAGGGAGCACAGACGTGAGGACAGGGAAGGATATGCTCATGATGCCGAGGATGACCTTCTTGGCGCCCGTATTACTGTTGTTGTTGTGCCCCTGACGAGCTGCAGTTCTGTAGCATGTTGCCGTGGCACAGCTAGCTCTGCGAACTTGTCCTCCAAACACGATTGCACGTAATGTGTCCATGAAGTCCTGGGGTACGTATATTCTCCATGTAGTTTTCTACCAACGTCTTAGTTAGGACGCTAATTTAAATATGAATGAACTGACATCACTTTCCATGATACTGGATTGTCCTAGCATCTCCCGACTCGATCAGAGTTTTTTTCAGTCTGATAAAACATCGTGGACACGTTAGATTGGCCTGCTAAGGGACTTGGCTTGGTAAATTGTTTTCAATGAATATTTCTAGAACGAATTACCTAATAAAATTACTCCTTCCTATCCAAATTAATAGAATCGGATTTGTTTAGATTTGGATGTATCTAGAACTAAAATATATATAGATACATCCAAATTTAGACAAATCTAATTGCTCTAATTTAGATCGAAGGGAAATGTTTAGTTAGAAGAAAAGTGACTACTACTACCAGCTACTATGTTGACAGACGTTGCAGAGGAAGCAATGGGCCGCCTGAGTGTAGAGCGGTGGACACTCTCAAAATGATGATTTTTGCGACATGCTACAACTTTACCTCTGATAAATAACTTACTTTACGCATAGATTTTTTTCTCTCCCGGTGCAACACACGGGCGCATTTCCTTTTTTTTTAAATCATTATATATTAAGTATATAGGCCGCCTCATTAAAAACCTTCCAGTCCCCTTAGGTATCCTGGAAGGAAAAGAGTGCGTCATATTGCTGCACAAAAACGGTTACATCATTTGTGAGTAGCTCAGAGATAAAATCTGGCGGATCCTCCAGCCAAGTGGTCTGGGGTCCCTTCGCCCTACTAGCAAGAAGATCAGCTACTCTATTGTTTTCTCTATGAGTGTGCTCAAAAACTACGTGAGCAAAACCCCCGGCTAAGAAGGTGCACTCCTCATATATAGCAGCAGCTTCAATAGAATTGCCTCCATTCAACATGGTTTCAATGACTTCCAAACAGTCGCTGCTCACCATACGTTTTGAGCAGCCAACTTGTCCCGCCAAGATGAGGCCAACACGAAGGGCTCTCGCCTCAGCCATGGTCGGATCCTGGATGCTTGGGATGCCACAATTACCAGCCGCAATAAACGCCCCATAGGAGTCACGGATAACAGCCCCTGTTGCACCAGAACAAAGATCAGCTACAAAAGAAGCATCGACGGTATCCTTCTTTGGGTTTTTGCCAACCGTCCTTGCGCTCCTGGATAGCTTTCCTTCTTTATCGAACGTGATTCGCAGTAATGGCGAGAATAGCCTGAGCCGAGCGTGCAGGAGAGGCCACATTCTCACCGCGGGCTATCAATCTCCTCTACCACCAGATATACCAGCACGCTGTAGTGGTCAATTCCTTTACATCAACATCAGCTAATCTCGACGCTGGTCGACCCTCAGCTCGGATGAGCGCCTCCAGAACCGACGATCCCGGTCTATCAATTAGCGACACCTCATTTATATAGTCCAATAGTCCAAGATTAAGCCAGACTTCCTGAATCCTTGGACACTGAAAGAAAGCATGCAGAATATCTTCACAGTATAGATCACAAACGGGACATTGGCCACTGGGGATGATGGTCTATTTGTGAGAACACTATTACACGGGACCGCACCGTGTAGCACCCTCCAGGAGAAAATCTTTGTTTTAGGGGCGATTCTTAGTGACCATAGTTTGCCCCCAAACAGGGTTAATATCAGCAGGACCTTGATCATTGGTCCGAATAAGCTTTCTGCTATGTTGAAAGTCCCATTCTACATAGTAAGCCGATCGAACTGAGTGTATGCCTTGCTTAGAAAAGTGCCAGGACACAAAATCTTCCATTAGCCCAATAGCAAGTGGAATCCTCAAAATTCTCCCAACATCAACCGATAGGAACAGAGTCCTGAGGAGGTCTTCGTTCCATGTCCTTGTATTAGAGTCAATTAGTTCAGAAACTTTAGTAGGGATGGCGTTGTCCCTACGGGTCACTAGCATCCTTGTCGGACTAGATGGAATCCATGGGTCTTCCCAGATATTGATGTTCTCTCCACTTCCTACCCGCCAAATGTAGCCCTTCTTAAAAGTTTGAATACCAGCCCACACACTTTGCCAAGTATAAGATGATCCTTTCTTCAATTCTGCATTTAACAAATCACCAGATGGATAATATTTTGCTTTTAAAACACGAGCACACGGAGATTCAGGTTCACAAAGCAGTCTCCATGCCTGCTTAGACAGCATTGCAAGGTTAAAACAATGCAGATCCCTAAACCCCATACCACCTTTCTTTTTTGGAACACACATTTCCCACCACGCGAACCAGTGCATATGTTTCTTATCATCATCATCTCCCCACCAGTATCGGGACATAGCATCTGTTATCCCTTTGATTACTTGTTTAGAGAGTCTGAATACCGACATCGCATATGCAGGAATAGCCTGCGCAATAGCTTTTAGAAGAGCTTCCTTTCCACCATAAGATAATAATTTCTCTTTGAAACCGCTTAGTCTTTTAATGATCCTATCAACTAAGTGCATGAAACAATCGGTTCTGTCCATACCAACAATAGGAGGCAGCCAAGATATTCGTCGATAATAGCTTCGGTTAGTATATTTAGCTCTGAACAAACAGCCACCTTGTTCTCCACAGATGTACAAGGACTGAAGAAAATGCTAGATTTATCCACACTAACCAGTTGGCCCGAAGAAGAACAGTAATCTTGTAGCACTTTTTTTTAGAGTTGAAGCATTTGAGATATCAGCTCTGAGCAGTATAAGCGAATCATCCACAAACAAAAGGTGAGATACCGCAGGAGCATTGCGGCACACCTTAACCCCAATAAGATTTCCCGCATCTTCTTCATGCTTCAGCAGACTTGAAAACCCTCTGCACAAAGAAGAAATAAGTAAGGGGAGAGGGGGTCTCCCTGTCGGAGGCCTCTAGTCAGGATAATGTTGTCCAAATCTTGCACATTAACCCTGACTTGGTATTTGACAGACTTGACACAGCTCATGATCAGTTGGATCCACTCCTCCTTGAACCCCAACCGAAATAAGATCTTCTCAAGAAAAGACCACTCCACACGATCATATGCCTTGTGCATATCAAGTTTAATTGCACAAAGGCCATATTTACCTGACTTCTTATTCTTGATAGCATGGTAAGATTCATAAGCAACCAGAAAATTATCAGTAATCAGCCTTCCTAGAACAAAAGCACTTTGGGTAGGAGATATAATCTCATTCAAAACTGTTTTCAGCCTAGCCGCCACCACTTTAGAAATAACTTTGTAAACTACATTGCAGAGACTAATAGGTCGATACTGGGTTACCTTCTCTGGAGAATCCACCTTCGGTATTAAAACCACCACGGTATCATTCCATCTACCAGGGATAGTTTTAGTATTAATCGCCATAAGTACTTCATCGGTTAGTTCCTCACCAAATAGACTCCAATATTTCTTAAAGAAGATAGCATGCAATCCGTCAAGTCCATGGGCTTTAAGGTCCCCGATGTTAAACAGAGCTTTATTCACCTCTTCTCTAGTATAAACTGCACAAATGACATCATTCATCTCCTGGGTAACACACGGCTTCACCTTGTTAACTACCACAGGATCAGGTTGATCCACCTCATTGGAAAAGAGGCCCGCAAAATAATCTTTAATATGGTCAGAGAGGTCCTGCTGATCCTCGATCCAAACATCATTATTATCTTTCAACTTTTTGATGAGGTTTTTTTTCTTCCTGGCTGATGCAAAATTGTGAAAAAACGCAGTATTGCGGTCCCCATACTTCATCCAGTTGGCCCTGCTGTGTTGTACCCATTTAATTTCTTCCTGCTCATGGATATTTTCCATCTCAACATGAATCTCATGCTGTCTTCTTGATGCGTCATCCGATAAGGGACCATTCATGACTTCATTCAATTCTCTTTGTAGCTCAGCAAGCCGTCGTCGGGGTTTCATCAGGGTGTCCTTATCCTAGGCATGCAATGCCTGGTGGACATCTTTCAATTTTTGAGCTAAATTTCCCTGTTGATTCCCTTGAGCCTTAGTCCATGCCGATCCCACAACTAAATCAAAAGTTTCCTCTAGAAGCCACTTAGCTTCAAAATATTTCCTTTCACTTTTTCTGATCACCTGGGAAGAGTCCAAATATGAGTCAGCTAAAAGGATCGGTCGATGATCTGACTTCGAGAAATCCTCATGTGTCAAAGCGGCCATGGGAAACTTTGCACACCATTCAGGGTTAGCCACTGCCCGGTCTAACCTTTCCCTCATTCTGCCTCTTCTCCAAGTAAATCTCTCTCCGATGAACCCCAGATCATCCAAGTTACAATCCTGGAGGGCATCACGGAACCCTTGCATACATCTTTGGGGGCGCAAGTTTCCTCCCTCCTTCTCAGCTCCAACTAAGATCTCATTAAAATCTCCAAGCATAACCCAAGGCAAGTTAGCCATATCATGTAGTTCACGCATATAATCCCATGTTAGATGTTTCCTGTACCATTGGGTTCACCATATGTACTAGTGAGTCTCCAAGCATCACTAGTATTCTCATTAATACGAATATCCAAATAGTTTGTGTGAACTCTTGTTGAGGTCACATTCAGGCCATTCTTCCAAAGTAACAGAAAACCCCCGCTCCGACCATCGCTTTCTGACATAATGAGCTGGTCATAACCCAGTTCTCTACCCTAGCTTTACTCAGATGTGTCTCGGACAGAAAAAGAACATCTGGTTTATGGCGCGCCTGGATAGCCAGGAGCGCTCGAACTGCCGTGGATTTACGTAACCCACGGCAGTTGAGGCCTAAGGTTTTCATTGCGGCTGGACGGGCTCACCAAAGCCCGCTGGTCCTAAGGTAGTTCCTGAGTTCTCACCATCCACCTTTGACCTCTTAGCGCGATCATTATCCCCCATCGTTGGAGAGTTTTGAAGGGGTTGCGCTACTAGATCTGTCTCCATGTTTATATCTTTTAAAGACTCCTACCCGTTAGTATGGGGGTTTGTCAAACTGAAATCAATGCGCCGCTTCGTAAGATTATCAGCTGTGTCTCCCTCCTTCATGGTTGAATCCCCAATTTTCATAGGGCTAGAAGCAGTATCCTTCATAGACTCATCTTCAACTGTATCACTATCATGCTGATCGTTAGTTCTCCTCTCACGGGTATTGTTGATGTCCATTCCCCTCCCCCCAGAGCCATTCCGTCCTCTTCCACCAAAATCACGAGAGCGGCCACCACGGCAGCCTCCCCTCGCAGCACCAAAAGCCACCCTCCCAAACCATGTTTCTCTATTAGCTTTCAGAAAATCTCCCCACTTCAACATAGCAATATCAAATTCACCTTCCCGCATTCCTCATGGACGTGACCGAGCAGTCCACAAGCTCCGCAGAATTTAGGAATTTTCTCATATTGGAGTAGAAATAATTCTCTCTTCTCGTTTCTTGACACAGTGACAAATCGAGCAATAGGTTTAAGAAAATATCTAGTTTCACTCTAACTTTAATAAAATCCCCCAAGCCATGGTGCGCAGACTCAACTTCAATGACCTGTCCAATCCTTTTCTCAGCTAGGTTTTTAACAACAGACACCTCCCTGTAACCATCCGGCAGTTTGTGAATCTGAACCCAAATAGCGATAAAATTTAGATCAATTGAGTCAGCCAGTGAAAGTCCATGATACTCTTCACTCGCCACTGCATTCTGGCGGAATAGCCAAGGGCCTCCCTTTATAACTTTAGTCCAGTCTTCAAGACAGTAGCAATGGACCGTGAACAGATTCCCTCCCAGGTGGCGGAAATCAACCTCTCTCGTCGGGCTCCATGCAATGCGCATGTGCTGTTCAAAAGTTTGAGGGCTAAAGAAATTCAGTGTATGCACTTTGGCCAAAGCCATCCACTTCACTCCCTGAGTAGGAGCATCGGCAACATCTTCAAACATGAGATCATCAATCTCATCATCATCAATCCCAAGCCTTTGTAAGAGATCACCCAGAGGTTCCTCCCCCTTACGGCTTGAACCTTCCCCCATCTACCTGCTAGAGCTCGAATTCTGTGACATCACCTAGGCGGAAGAGAACACAGGAAGACCTCGGAGCCGATCTAGGGTTTATCGAGTTCAATGAGAGAACACCAGGAGATCGCGCGAATAAAGCCAGAGCCAGGTCTGTATCACGATGGCAATCTCAACCAGGGGGCGGAGATCGGATCGGAGAAGGAACCAGAGGCGTCGTCGGACAAGGAGACGGAAACCCTAGTCGCCTAGGTCAAGAAACCCTAGTCGCCTAGGTCTCGTGGGGACTATGGCGCTGGGCGTTTGCTGACGAGTTGAACATCACGGGCGCATTTCCTAGTATATAATAATAATAAAAAAGACGGATCGTTTCTTTCGATCCAATATTTTTTGGGCCATTTTGCTCTCTCACCAAACAACAAATTACGCATCAATGCTACCTATAAGTGAAAATACCGGTTCCTTCATATTATTTTCGGTCTGGGCCACCGTCGCCAGGGTCGTGCAGCAGGCTGGTACCAACGGAAGCTCGCGCCATTGTCAATAAGCAGACGTGCAGTCCGATTGGTCTAGGAATTAGTAGTCCTAATAAGTAGCTATACATGTGTAATAAATTGTGTTTCGTCACATTCACGTCTGTGTGGGTTTTAACTAAAACCAAATCGATCTGTACCTCGAGCTAGCTAGCCAAGGAAAGTAATCTAACCAAGCAAATCAATACTTCCTCCGACTCAAATTACTTGATTTAAATTTGTCTAGATTCGGATGTATCTAGACATGTTTTAATGCTAGATACATCCGAATTAGACAATATGAGTCAATTAATTTGGATCGGAGGGAGCATGTGAATGTCCAACTGGTCGATCAACCAGCTCGGTTGTTATCTAGCTTGTACGTGCATGTTTTGTCTACCTTACATGCAAAGTGATTGATGTTAACTTGGTGAAGGTCAACTTAATGTTAAATCTTGGATCTAAAAGTAATATACACTTAAATTTTAAATTACTCGGTTTAGTGCCAACCAGAACCAATTCACCTCAATAACAAAATTAGTGATTAGGACGAAATGCCAAATTTAGGACACGGTCGATTATAAGTTGATTTGTTTCAACCCATTGCGTCGTCGGACATCTTTACCATATCTTATTAAATTCAATTCTACGATGTACAAATTACGGTGCCGTAGCAACGCACGGGCTTTGTGCTAGTAGACATAAAGGATAATTTTCTGGAGTTCCTACGCGAAATCGTACCGTAAGAAAGCAATCATACTTGTTTTGGTAGGATTCTTTGACCATCGAGCTTCATATGAGAAATTCCTATCGGCTTAAATCCTATAAAATTCCTTTGAGACTCCTCAAAACCAAGAGGATCGTTTTCCGCAGCGCTATGGTGTTTGGCATAATATCGCCGGAATCCCCTCCTTCCATGTAAAGCTACCTCTTGCGTCCCTATCATCATATCGCCTTCTTATTCTATACCTTCCCTTTTCCTACTATATATACGAACCCCTTCCTCCTCGAGACGACGAACCTGTAGCAATAGCACAAGCAAGAAACCCGAGTAGATTAGATTCAGAGAAGAAACGAGTCTTCTTTCTGCCAGGACCAAACCAATTCACTCTATGAACATGGCCATCAATGGCTATGGCGGCTCCTACCCCTACTACCACCAGCCAGCGGCCAGGCCCTACTACTACGGCTACGCGCAGCAGCCGGTAAGAGGCGGCGGCGGCGGCGGCTCACGCCCGCCGATTCAACTCTTCCTCGCGCTCGCGACACTCCTCTTCCTCGCCACTGCCTCGCTGTACGCGTGGTGCGAGGCGGCGATGGAGACCATGCTCGACAAGCTCCGGCCATTGCTCATCCTCTCCCCCCTGCTGCTCATCGTCGCCGCGCAGCTCTGGCTAGCGGCCAGCGCCGGCGATCGGCAGGGCGGAGGCGGCCTCGGGTATCTCATGTCGCAGATGGCGCCCGGGGAGTACTATCAGGGCGCCGGGCCGTACGGGCGGTGGGACGGCGGCGGCGGCGGCTCGCCGTGGGGCGTGGCGGTGGCGCTGGTGTTGGTGCTGATGTTGCTGTCGTATCAGTCTTCGGTCCAGGACTGGCGCTTGTTCCCGCCGCGCAGAGGCTGAAATTTGAGCCGCACTTGCAATGCAGGGTTGATCAGGGTTAATTTAGCGACGCAACGGTGTTGTATTATCAGGAGAAGCCGCTGCCTCTTTTTTTCTTGCGAACAGAAACCTCCATTGATCGCATGGTGCTTTTTTATGCTCTTTGGATCAGTAAATTTAGACCCTTCCGCTTTCCATCGGATTTAGTTAAGTATAGCTGTTCGGGATGCAAGAATTTCACATTTGTGACGCCGATCAAATTCTCATGTGTACGAGAAAATCCATTTAGGTTTTGTTGACGAAATCCATGTTGTTATGAACTTTGATGCAAACGTAACCCACAGAACCCTGCAAAACGAGCATTTTTTTGGGATATTGGGTACACTCTAGCAAATACCACAAAAGAGTCAAAACCACAAAATAACCACTATTTTGGGATATTGGGCAAACCATATTTCCCCGTTCCAAATTAATTGGCGCAGCTATCTACAACTAATTTGGAACCGAGGGAATAATTTTTGCAGTAAACCGAAAAAAGTGACTCCCAAACTAGTGTAGTATCGGGGTGAGTTTTTGCAGCATCCCATGAAAATAAATTCGTTGGCGAGAGAGAGCCTTCACACCCAGTCTTTGATGGACCTTCAAAAATTTCAGAACGAGCAGAGGTTTGACGAGACTGTTTGAATCGATAGAGAGCGCTACTCCGTGACGTAGCTGCGGACGACGGAGTTGGCCGAAGCTGGGTGCAGAGTAGGGGCGGATCTGGGCTGCAGCTGGGGTGGAGCTGGCCAGGGTCACGAGCAGGTGAACGGGCGGGCCCGTAGGCAGGGCGGCGGGCAGGGTAACTATATTTTGGTTTACAATACCGTTTGTACGGGTTTGTTCTACTAGAACTTGCACCGTAAATCTGTTTTGCAATTATCACAAACCACTTTTGCGATAAGCAATTTTCTGGTATATGCTAGTGTTCTCACAAAAAAAATTCGGGTTCCCCGCTTGCATGCTTAGCTAAGACCCACTTCATATGTATTTATGTGCTTTTGCATAGAAGCATAACACCAGCCTTGTTGGAAAAATAGAAATCTACCACAAGTTATTATAATTTAAAACCTAGATAAGAAACTCTCAGTATGCCGTGACACGAAAATGATACCATATTGGTCTTGTAAAAATATGACTTCATATTTGGGTGAGAAATGATGTTGATGTCACGCGAGATTTGATCAAAGTTTTTTTCGTTTCCAAAGCTTTCTTCTTTTGAACTATCAGTCTATTCCTCAATATACCGCGATGAAGTAACATTTTGATAACTTGCTTGCAAGGGGTCTCCGACCACAATACATTTGATGAATATATATTCTTATCGATTGGGTAGATCGACCATGTTGCTTTACCCACAGCGGAACATCGAGATGCCAAAACATGGCTAGAGGACGTCTTGAAGAATCTTGATTAACTTATAATTTTATTAGAGATCTTTATCGTCTGTTTTTCTTCCAGATTTGTTCATTCTGATGTTATGTACTTAGTTTATCTATGATGTTTGATATAAAGAGTTAAATTGACATCATGTGTTTTTGATTTACAATGATTTCTTATATTTTATTTTTGTGACTCAATCGCGATTTAAACTCGAACCGTTAGATACGCACAAGTGGAAATAAGTATTCATGAGCCGCGGCAGAGGTAGTTAATATATACTATACTGCAAGAATTATCTGGAACCAGTACTTATATCACTTTATGATACAAAGTGCTCAAGGGATATTGACTTAACTATTTATATGCCGTCCAAAAGGAGCGCTAACAATGATAGAGTCAGATCATACTTATGGTGGTTGTTACTGTCCCTGACTTGGTGATGGCCGTCCATATCGTTGCAATTCTCCCAGACGTAATGGTGCTGATCTGTGCCAGACCCCCATGTAATTGCATAGAAATTGTACTTACCTATTACCACATGCGTCGGAAGCAAAGGTTTTCCGAAAGGTGGACTTCATGGGCGTACTAGTTATGCACAACAAAAGGGTTCAAAGTGGCAGGAACATCGCATAAAGCTACAGATCTAGGACCAGAGAATGTCTTACTATTATATAGATAAAAATCCATTTGCTTTATGTAGAATCTTCCGTCTACTTGCCACTCTCCATATCTGAAGGGATTGAAAGAATCATGGTCATTTCTCTTCTTTTCTTCTGTCGAAACCGAAAAAATAAAGCAGCTGATTTCTAGATGTAGTGCCTGACGACGCTAGCTAGAAAGCATGGTTAAGATTTTCCTTGATCTTAGGCTCTTATCTTTTTTGCAGACTCGGAAAGACAATGCTGATTATCAAGTCAAAATCAGAGACCTACAGGTATGTTGGCCAAAAGTTGGGAGGTCATAGTACCAATGATAGCCACAATAGATTAAGGAAGACTCTTGGAGAACCTTTTGGTGCCATCTCTCTTCTCTTTCGGCTGGGCTTGATGGATGACTAAAGTAGCTTTCCCTCCATGAAAATCTCGAATATTCTAAGTTTAATTCAGGTGCAAAGTGTCAATTCAGGGCGTGTTTGTCATTGGTGCGGGGGTTGTGGTAATGCAGTTGGGCTGAGCGATTTACATTGTTTGTTGCTTAATAATGAGATGTTTTTAGTACAATCGAATATACTAGAAAATTCGAGATCACGTTCAGTTAACAGAAAGACGACAGAGCTATACATGGCCTCAATGATGCGTTTTATTGAGAAACCTCCTGTAAGCGGCAGTGCGGGCCCCACATTTTCATTAGTACAGAAAACGCCATTGGTGTCATCTTCTCTTTCGGCTGCGCCTATGGTGACTAAAGTAGCTTTCTCTTCACGAAATTCTCGAATATTCCAAAGTTTAATTCAGATGCAAGCGGGATTCACAAAGCGTCAACTCAGGATGTGTTTTTTTACTAGATAAAAGGCATCGGAATGCCTGATTTTAAATTAATAAAGCCTCAGGGTTCAACATAGCAACAACACACACGCTTGTCCTAGACTAGCGAGGTTAAGGTTTACGACACCCTGAAGGCCAAACGGTTGAAAGGCAACACTGGCCAATATAAGCAAACTACTAAGAAGGGAACTAGGGCTTGGCCGGGCCTATGAAGCTGACTAAGAGGTTTGTGAACCGTAGCCTACGTGCAATAGCGTGGCGCCGGAGACTTTACGGATCTAACCTGGGTCCGACCGGGCCTACTGACCTGCTATGTTCTTGCTGTCGCATTCGGTCGGCACCCGCCTTTGGCGGTGGAGGACGTCCTCCCGGTGATTGTGCTGCTGCCACCCTCCCGCTCCAATTGTCCTAGTGTCCTCTTGCCCCTGCGTCCGGTTGCCTACCTCCGTAGGCGGTGGAGGCGGTTCCCTCCCGCGTGGCCGCGCTACTAACGCCTCGTGTCTTCGACTGTTTATTCTTCTCAGTTCGGCCGGCTTCGCGACGTTTGCCATAGTGTGACGACGATGGTGACTTCAAGACTGTGATAGCGTAGGCTAGTGGGCGGCATGTTTGGTAGAGTGCTATGGATTGTCCAGGTGGTATTTTTTGGGGGGGGACAGGAGAAATCCCTGTCGGTCTAGCTAGCACTATCGCAGTGATGCCTACGGGCACCTCCCTTCCTTCTTGAAGGGCGTCGGGTGTACCTCTTCCCCACTCTCCTCTGTGTATCAGGAGAAATCCTAGGACTAGTCGGGCAGCAGTGTCGTCATCGTCGTATCCCTTCTTGGTGTTGCTTGGTACTCGGCGATCCAGAGACATAGGAGTGTGGTGGGACTTCTCCGGAGGGCACAGTGATTGCGGGTCGTCATTGCTTTCGTTAATCTATGTAACACCCTCGAATCGGCCATATGCAAGTTTTAGCCCTTTCCGTCAAACCCGCATGGAAACGATTTAAGGACGCCCACCAGGCACTTTCGTGCGGGTGGAAACGAAGTAATACCGTTACACAACAGTCCTCGATGGGACCCACAGAACAGATATATATACAACAGCGACTCAACGAGTCAAGAATACATATATACTATACAAATATTCAAATCACCTTGAAAACGATAGAGCGTCCGACTACGGACAAGATGCAAATGGGGCTAAGAGCCCTGAAGAATAACCAATGGCGTCCATAACCATGCCCAGGCCAAGCCGGAAGGGTAACCCTACTAACGACGTCGATCTCAAACCTGCTAAAACAAAAGGGGTGCCGACAAAGGGCAAAGGAAAAAGAGGAGCGTCAGTACTGAGGCCAGTACACGGCGAGGCTAGAATTCGACGGCTCTCGCCTACATAGGTATGGTGGGCTGAAGTGTCAGCGCAGCGGCACTAAACAACCTATCGAGACTCGGGACAACTTGCGGTTATCAGAGGGGTAAGAAAGACCTATTCGGATCCAACCTGAAGCTAACACCAAACCAAACCCATCCTGGTATTTCCCCCTCGAGACCAAACGAGGAAGTCGGACCAAGGAACTCACATAGTTGGCAATTTTACTCATTCCGTTATAGTTGCAGCAATTACTAATCAGATATAGATAGCATGAGTCATCTCGATAGCATAAGTAGTGGGCAGTTTTAGTTAACATTCCGTTGTAGTTGGAACATTTACTAGTCAGATATAATTGTCCTAAGGAATCCCAAATCCAACAGTTGTTGACACTTTTATCACATTCCATTGGAATTGCAATACTTACTAGGCAGATATAGTATGTCACAAAACAACCCAGATCCACCAGCTGTTGGCATTTTTAATATCCATTCTGTTATAGTTGAATCTGATTACTAGTCATATATTAAGTCAAGTTTATAGTACTACTTTAGTTATGCTTGTCTATGAGCGAGATACTGTGCTCCAAGTCATCCATAACCGCGGACACGGCTTTCAGAAAGTTTTACCCTGCAGGGTGCACAAATAGCAACACACACTCGATCAACCTCGGAAAAAACAACTCAAAACCCAACGAGGCATTCACGACAAAGCAATCACAGGATTCATAAAATATTTCAGGGGGCCACCCCACGAAGCTACCCGCAATAAAGTTGGCCGGCTCCGAAACGGACCCAGAGTTTGCGACGACGGCTGTAAACGACTGGGAACCCGAAAGTGTGACTGGGCTTGTCGATACCGCGAAAACGTGGCGCGATCCAAAACAGTACAGGTGCTCCACGCACAATCTTAAATAAAGCAGTAACATGGCATAAGTACAGGATAGTAATAAAACCCTAAACTAGTTTGTGGCCCCAAGAAATAGAAATGAATCAAGCTCTGGCTCAGGGGGGTCCATAAGGCCTCCCGGATGTGGATAGTGCGAATAGTCAAGGAAGAGGTATCAAATACTCGGGGTCCTATGGGACACAAGTGAGCGTGGAAGAATCAAATAACATCTATTGCCCACCGATACCTCTGCATTAGTTATATCTAGCAATTTAATAGTTGTATTTGAAGTCATGATCCTCTCCACCATTAAGCATCTCCACCATAAACATCTGCCAGCATTCCAACAACTGCGGTACTTGACAACACGAGATCGCACCTGAGCAAGCAACTACGACTCCAAGACTAGCTATCTACCAAACACAGGTAATAGGAGGTGTCCATGGCAATATAGAGGCTGCACGGGATATAACTGGTGCATGGAAACTAAAGCATCGCGACACGGATAGCAATAGATCAACAGGAGGAAATAAATACTATAAATGCAAAATAGGTAGAAGGGGGAGAGATGCTCGCCTGGGAAACACTGCCGACGGATCATATCCGGAGAACTTGTCGATACTCGCATCAACTCATCGGCCTAATCCGCGAAGAAGCAAACACTAGAAGAAACACCAGATGCAATATTTAATACTACGGCAAAATATCCGGCATGATTATGATATGATGCAGATGCGGTGCAATTAGACAATATTAAGCGGAACCGGGGTCCCGGCAATTAATCATTAGGTTTAAGCTGTTTACAAACCCCACAATTTAAATGTTGAATGAACAAGTCAAAACATGGCATCGGTTTGCTACACAATTTAAATAGAGTCCGGAATAAGACAAAAGTACCCCGCATATACACTCCATATTTAATTATGAGGTGAATCGACATAATCCCCCCAACCCACAGACAGATATGCATGCATGAACAATTTAATATGCGCCAGTTTATAATGTCATATTATGAAAAATAGGGGCTTAGGGTCACACATCTGGGTTCGGAAGATCTTGGGGTTCCGGAGGGGTTCGGGTTCGGCAGGATCGGGGTTTGACGGGGGGGCGGTTCGAGGGGATCTGTCTTGGACAACGGAAGGAGAGCTTGGCATTCCGGGAAGAAGGACTTGGCGTCCTTCGGTTCCATGTCGACGTGCTTGACGTCCTCGATGGAGAACTCAGTGTTCCGTGTCGGCGACCTTGGCGTCCGGGTCCTCGGGCATCATATCCGGGAAGGAGGTCTTGTCATACCGGTGTCGACGCTTACGGGAAGGAGACTTGTCATCCAGGGTCTCGGCGTCCTCGGATTCCGATTGGAGATCTTGGTGGTTTGATGGCCTTGCCGGGTGTCGGGGTCGAGCTTGGCAAGTCCTCGGGTTCAATTGTTGGCATTCATCAGCAGTAATCTAGACATGGTACTCTAGTTGTCCAAGACCAGAACAACATACAACCACTGCACATCGTGGCCAGGGGCAGCACCCACAGGGCAGGGACATGAAGGCTGGGGTCGAGGACGAGCAGGGGCCGGGAACATGGACGGCTTGCTCGGGGCGAGCGCGCAGAGAGGAGGGAGAGCCCTTGCGGCGGCATGGCTCCAGGCGCGAGATGGAGGGGGCAGGGCCCGTGAAGGTGGCGGCGCGTCCCTGCCAACAACTAGAAGAGGAGAAGCAGCGGCGTCTTGGCGGCGCTCCATGGAGCACAGGGAGGAGGGCGGCAACAACTGCGGTGCAGCAGCACCTAGCACAGGGGCTCGGGACGGTGGCGTTTGCGACAGGGGTGGTGGCGGCGCCTGGGTCAGCGAGGAGGAGCCTGGCGGGCGGCTCGGAAGGAACTCGACCCTAGGGAGAGGCGCGGTCGCCCCGATCGGCGGCGGCGGGGAGGCGGCGCAGACGAGGGGCCGCGGCAGGCGCAGAGGGGAGTCGGGGTAGGTGGCGATGGAGCTCTGTAGAGAGGAGCGGGAGGCGGGGGCCGGGTCGGCCAGAGCGGAGGGGACCGAGGCGGAGGCGAGAGGAGCCCGACGGCGGGGAGGATGAAGCAGGGTGGCGGCCTGGCGGCGGCGCGGAGCTCGGTGGCGGAGGCTGGCACCGATGAGGGGAGGAAGCGGCGGCGGTGGGCGAAGCCGCGCGGCAGGGATGGAGAGGGGCGTCGGCAAGGTCGAGCTCAAGGGGCGGTGGCGGCCAGAGAAGGACGGCCGCGGGGCGCGCGCTGCGTGGCGAGGAAGGCGGTGGCAGACGCGGTGGGGAGGAGGAAACGAGGGAGAGAGAGGCAGGGGAAAGCGGGGGTAGGTGGGGCGCGGCTCAGGATCGGGCCTAGGTGGTGGGGCCAGGCGGGGAGGAGTGGGAGGAGGTCGGGGCGCGTGCCCAGGTAGCGGGGTGGTCGGGGCGACCAGGTGGGCGGGAGCGAGGAGGACTGGCGCGAGGTTGGGCGTGGGAGTGCGTGTGGGGTGAATAGGTGGAGGGGAGTGGGCCAGGAGGGTGATGTGGCGCACAGGGAGTGGCGGAGTGAGGTGGCTGTGTGGGGGTTGTGTGTGCGGGTAGGGTAGGTGGCTGAGAGCGGGAGTGCGTGCTGGCGGGTGCGCGGGTGCTCTGCTGGCGACGGGGTGGAGGGAGAAAGGGGTAGGGGGGGTAGGTAGCTAGGGTTTTTCTAGTTAGGGTTAGGGTCTTGTTAGACTAGGATTTGGACGTGGCCAACCGGGCTTTCGGGCCTGGCGGGCTGCCTCCTAAAAAATAATTTGAAAATTTTATTTATTTAAAACGGGGCTTTGGCAAACCGTATTTAGACAAACTAAAATATTCCGGAGACCTAGGTTTTAATTTGAATAAAGACGGGGTATTTTAGAAAACAAACTAGGCTTTTAGAAAATAGTTTTAGACAAAACCATGCATGATGATGACGATGCTCAAATACAATGTGGCATGATGACATGAGCATGCGGTCATGATGATGCAATGCATAAAAACACAGCGATTTTCTAATAGTGGTTTTTGCGGGGCGCCACAATCTAGCACCGCCAGCATTAGTTTCTCTTTCATTCTCTTGTCTTTTATTTTTTACTTGATTGTGTTGTTTGCCCCAATAGTGAACTCGAAGTTGTTCCGTGTGACGCTGCAAGTGATTTCTATGTTTGTTGTTTGATGATCTGCTTTTTGTATAATCTACTATAGTACAAAAAGTTCAAAATCATGTTCAGTCCAACAAAAAAAACGATAGAGGTAATCATATTCATCGCTTGCAGCGTCTTGGCGGCGCATACCCCTGTCGTTGGGCCGGACCCAGGAACTTCCTGGTTGTTTCTTTCGTCGCACGCAACCACGCATGCGGGCACATTCACTTCCGGACACCTAGTTTTCCTGGCCGGTTTTTCTTATCTTTTTTCTTCCCACTACGGTTTTTTGCCTGTTTTTTCCATTTCTCTTTTTTATGTTTTCCTTTTCTTTTATTTGTCTATTTTTTGAAAATGTGCAGATTCGAATACTGTTCAGATCTGAAAAAATTCAGATTCAAAAAATATTTAGATTTTGAAATAATTTAATATGTTATAACTGTTTGGATTTAAATTTTTGTTCATATTTGAAAAATGTTCAGATTTAAAATTTGTGCAGGTTTGAAATTTGTTCGAGTTTGTAATTTGTTTAAATTGAAAATATTCAGATTTAAAATTGTACAGATTTCAAACTGTTTAGATTTGAAAACCTTAAACAGGACAGCATACATATTTTTTTTAGGGGTACAGTACACTAGTACAGCCAACAGTGAACGAGAGCGAACGACTAGCGGAAAAAATCGAATGAAAAAACTGGCTCGTCCAGGTCCAGCGAAGGAGCGCCAGCATAATGGGCCTGGCCCATGCCGTGCCCGCTTCAGTCGGCGCCAGCAGGAGCACCAGAAGTTTGGCCTAGGCCTTGGACATGCCGACCCTCGGCCTTGGACAAGTTTGATCCGCCGGTCCGGGCGAGGAGCACCGGAACAGGGCCGAGCAAGTCCACAATGGTTGGTAGCCCAATTTGATACCAGTGGAAATCCCGTCGGACAAGCCCAAAATTATCCATTGCATGAAACTAGCATAGCAGGCTGTCTGTTCGTAGCTAGCTAGCAGGCACAAGACAAGCACATTGTGGAAACAGATCCTTTCATGTCTTTTTTTTACATCAGCTCAAAAAAGAGATGTTGCTCTTAAAAAAAAGCTCAAAGAAGAGATGTTGCTCTTAAAAAAAAGAGATAATTAGAAAAAGGGCAGCTCCCTGCTCGCTCCAGAATGACTTTTTTTTTTTGCGGGTAAAAGGGAATTCATTAAGCATTAGGGATTACAAGATCTTCAGGTCCCGCATCCTGCAGTGCCAACTGAGGAGCAGCACCTAGCCAAACCATAGTTCTACGATCTGCTCTCGTAAAATTTGCGAGGCAGTGACTCACCCTAATTTGCTCACGATTCACTTTTACAATTTTGCACTCAACTCTTTGACTAAGCAACCATCTAATATCTGAAACGAGGTTACTATAAGGAGACCGATCAACTGCTGACGAAGTAGCAGCCTGGACTAACTGGGCACAGTCAGTTTCAATGATTATTGGGAGTTGAGTCTAGAAAGCATCACAGTGGTTCGCGCGCCGTGTAACGTTTGGTTTACCTGCTGCTCGCTCCGACCTGCCAACAAACGCCATTGCTGAAAGGAACACATCGATTAATCCTCATCTCTTCAACGACCCCATCTCCCCTTACCCGCCACGCGGTGGATTACAATCACCGGTTTGTATCACGGGATGGGCATGGCGATGGCATCACGGCCATGGGCTACGACCGTACACAACCTTACCTGGTCCCGGCCAAGAACCCATATCTCTTGTGCAGTCTCTCGATATTTCCTGGCACGTGAATCTTGTCTCGATTTTGCTGCTTGGCACGTGAAAACTGATCCGTTTTAGTCGTGCAATCAAGCAAAATCTTGTGCTTGTTGTTGTTGGGTAGTGGGGATTCGGATGGTGAGAAGAAGCAGAACAAGTCGTACAGGTCAGTAAGTAATCTGGTAGTGTGAGGTCAAGGTCGTTGATGGGTAGCGACGAACGTGCGGTGCCGCGGTGAGCTCATGGTGAGATATCCTGATCGATCGCCGTCAGTCTAGCAGCCTGCCGCGTAGATTATTGCCCATACGGCCGGCTACAGCGCGCGTCACTTTAGTGCATTGACATTTCTGTAAAGGTAACTTCCAATAATGTACACATGCGTAGTACTCACGAACCTTCGACTTCCAAATAATGAATAAAAAACTCGTGAGACAAAAAAATTCTTAGATGTAGATAATGATGACTTCTACCCGCGTGCAAAAAACAGTGCTAAATATTTTGTATTCTGAGCTGCGTAAAAAATGAGAAAGAATCTGTGCAAAATTCAGAAACATTCAGATTTTTTTTATTTTTCTGTAGGCGCAAACACAAATTATTTCACGTTGAGATTTTGAAGGGCCATAGAATAAATCATTGTCAACATCTAGGATATTTTTTGAATTTTATGTAACTTCCAAATGATGATTTCAAAGATAGTAAAAACGGGCTTCATAGATCGAGCCTGTCCTCCAAAGCGATTTTCAGGTGGGGTCATCGATCTGGCCATCTAACTTCGTGCATTGGTCTCGTCCCGGTGCAGGTGGCACGCATTGAGCCGAGGACGGTGGTGGCTCCACCAGTGAAGCCGAGGAAGGTGTTGTCCATGGTTTGAGTGTCAGTCACCCTCCCGACATTGTGGTATTCCAAAAAAAAATCTTCTTGGCTAGTTCAAACGGCAACAGTTGATGACTTCATTTGATAGAAATATGCTCTAAAGGCAATAACAAATAGATTGTTATTTATATTTATGTTTCATAATTAAGTTTATTGTTTTATGCTATAATTACATTAGTTCCGGATAATGATTATTTGGAGAAAAACTCTAATACATGTGTAGAACTATAACATCACAAAGATACCCCTGGTCTAGCCTCTAAGACTAGTTCATGTGCCACTGGTTTCCTGGCTATTGGGCAAGATGCCAAAGTGATATGGAAGTTGCCGATCGGAGTTGTCAGAAGAACAACGACGATGGATAGACCCAAACTTGATATACCGTGAAACACATCGTCAATATTTTTATCGGTAGTTTCTCATGGCAAGTATTACTATTACTAAAGTTTGTTAGACGATAAGACACATATTTTACACATTCAATCCATAATCAAGAATAATTAAGATTTCTAAAAAAAGGGTCCACTCATAGGAAAATCCAACCTTTCCGCACTAATCTATTTTTAACGTCCAGGGAATTATTCCAATTAGGAAGTTAAGCTCGTTGCTTTTTATTTTATTGGCACTGGACGGTCAAAAAATAGGTGCAATGGGATCAGGTGAATTAGAGAATAGACAGAGGTCCGTTGGCATTTCAGCTTTTCTTCACCTTTCAGTGTGCTAGCAATATCTCTACGTGAGATTCGTCAAAATAGGGTATTTTCCCTATAAAATCCATTAACTATTTATCTTACTTTTATTATTTTGTATTCGGGTTGGTAAGTTAAACTAGATAGCTATATGAGTGAAACAAAACACCTTATAAATTTGTAGTAAAAAGAAATTCTCATTTCCTACGTGCAAGAAAAAGTTGAAGTAAACATAAGCAGTGTAAACTCTTTATCCCAAGATTAATATTTTTTAATTAGTCATCCTATCTTGAAGCGGGCAAGAATAAAGGATTCACAGTATGGAATTCCATTACAAGAATATTCCTAGTTATGCTATAACTTATAATCATAAGAAGAATCCATCAAAGTTAGTGAAGGGTTAACGACTAATTCATCCGCTAATATATTCTCGAAAAGACGAAAGCTAAGCGATAATGGTTTTGTGAAATCCTCCAGGATGTTAATTGGCAAAGGATTGGGGTTGGTTTAATATATTTATCGAAATAGCTCAATACTTTTTGGCTAAGACCCGTATAAAAATATATTCATATGTATGAAATACATATATGAAATCCGTGTGTGGAGTTCCCAAGAATTTCATGTGATTCAGTAAACAGAATATAGATTCCATGATTGCTAGATCAATCCATATGGATTGATGAAGAGTGACCTGATAATTGAATTTTTCTTTGACAAACAGGAAACTTAAGATTAAGATGCTCCGGAATGGAAACGAGGGAATGTCCACAATACCTGGATTTAGTCAGATCCAATTCAAGGGATTTTGTAGGTTTTATAAATAGTATCCTCTTTTTATTTAAGATCTCTTTTCCCCATGTCAGTTCTACTGCTTATTTGGATGTCCATGTGACCCATACAAAGTTGGTCATATAATACAGACATACATAATTGTATGTATAACTATAATAAAAAGGAAAGGAAATTGGATAAGATTAATAAGGATCATGGGTTAAAGGTATAGAAAAGAAAAAGGAGAAAAGGATTAAAAAAAGAAAAGAGGGAATTCTTAATCCAATAAAAAAACATTTTGGTCTTAGTATGGATAAAGGGTCTTCCTTGTTATAGTATTCCCCTCTCAACTATGAATTGATTTGATAGATCCGATATTCGGTAATATTAAGGAGCGGATTTTTCTTTGGCCAAAAGGTACTTCGAGCTTGGAGCGAGCATGAAGAGATTAACGAGACTTCTTTCTCTTTTGAGTTTTTCTAGCGGACCTGTCATGCAAGATCTTTGGTCTTGCCCTGGGACCGATGAAAAAAGTGGATCGCTTCTTATTTACTCGCTCAGAATGATTCCCAAATAAAAATAAATCTATTCCAGGATAAGGTCCATTGAGTTCTCTTCGCACTCCTTTGGGAAAGAGTGGAATGAGAAAGCTAATTAATCTTAAATTGATAAAAGTAAAAAATAGGATAAATACTATAGTTAGCAAATAAAAGAGAGTTTGGGGATAGAGGTACTTATGTATGGCGGAACGGGCCAATCTAGATACAATAAGGAAGTAACGAGACCTTCAAACGTTACTTCGTGAAAGGGTAATCATAACGTTGGTATTCATTCTTGCCAGATGGTATGCTGATACCTTCGATCCGGATTCATGGATGTAGTATAATAGTTTTTCCCTAGAAGACCTAGGTTTAATCGAACCTCGAAAAGCAATGCTAAAAGGAAATAAAAAGGACACGTCTACAAGACTATATTTGTTCGTTTTACCTTAGTTTATCGGACCAATCTAGTTTACTTTATAATGGGTTTGAATCAATGGATGGAGATAGACCAGGGTTGAAGATCCACCAGCAGTTTGATGACCCACAAGTATAGGGGTTGTATCGCAGTATTTTTGATAAGTAAGAGTGTCAAACCCAACGAGGAGCAAAAGGTGCTGGCGAATGGCTTGGAGCAGGAATTCTCTGTAAATACTTAGCAAACGGATTTTAGGGTTTTTTTGATAATGCAGATAAATAAAGTACGAGTAAATAAAAGACAATAAGAATAAATGCAGCAAGTGTCCCAATCCTTTCTTTAGCAAAGGACAAGCCAGTTGTATTACTTAAGATGACTAAACGTTCTCGAAGACACACGGGAATATCGTCAAGTGTTTTCGCAATTGGTAATTGAAACACAATAAAGATACATAAAGTAAATCACAATTGGTAATGGCAAACTTAGCTCTTGGTCAAAGAATAGTTGACAATTTGCTGGAGTTCACACATAAAGGGTTTTCAAATGATAGCTTTCAAAGTAATAAACACTAAGATAAGAAAAAAGTGCAAAACAAGGAACATAAGAAACATGATTGAATAAATCATCATAATGAATGAAACACAACAACTCAAAATACCTGCTGAGATAGAGGGGAATAGGTTTACTGACTAAACTAAAAAGTAAAAGATAGGCCCTTCGCAGAGGGAAGCAGGGATTTCAAGTTTCATAAAGAGATTCCAAAAATTATGATACTTATTAGCTTCCAGCTCTCATTGCCCCTATCATAGGGATCTAGGTGATTAAGGTTAAAGTGATCAAATATGAGAATATGCTTGACAAGTTGTAAGTTGAAAATCTCATGTCCCTTGAATATGATGGCCGCTCCTCATGCTACTCGTAAGTAAGTCACCCGTAAGTTCTTGTCATAGTAAGTATATGTGTATCATAGAGAACCGCCAACGGGGTACCCCTTGCCCGATGATACAGAAGAATCCCCATATCAAAATGACAAGGCAAGCAGACAACGAGCATCTCAGCAATCTTCTTATTTACCATGGGAAAATGGTGTTTTTTTCTCTCTTTCCTCTTTTCTCATCTTTTTTTCTTTTTCTCTTTTTCTCAATCTCTATTTTTTTATAAGAAGAATTCTTCATAGACAGCTGAAAGGGTAATTGCCCCTATGTGTGGTTTTGGTGATTAATGACAATCCCTATGGACTAATATTTTCATTGAGTTTTATATGAAGGAATATTCCATAGGTCATGCTTGTAGTCCATATGTTGGATTCAAGTATGGATGCCATGAAGATAAAGATATACCTTGAGTTTTGGCATCAAGATCATCGAACCGAAGATAAGAATATGCTATGTTCAAGATCTTGAGAGTGTGATCTCAATAGAAGAATTCAAGATATGGCTCTAAGTCGGTGTCATGATAGCCTCATTAGTTGAGCTATGGTTGATTAAGATTTAGAGCATGTAATCAAATTAAGAGTTCCTTATGTACCTCAAGATATTGAGATGGAGCATGAGAAGACACGTGGTTAACCAATGCAAAGAGTGATTTCAAGTTGGTCAACACATGAAGCATAAAGAATGTACCACATGGATCTTGTGGTGTGGTAAGCCTTGTCATTTATGCATCATGAACTAACCCATTATATACGTTCCTTTGTGTTTTATATATGGGATAGGTATCTTTCCATGGGCATGCTTCAAAAGTGAAGATCTCAATAGCCCATGAGAGGATGGCATCAAGTGGTGATCGCCATCAAGGTTGAGAAGGGCAAGTTCAAGATAAGCATCTCGAGAAGATCATTTGCTTGAAGCTTGCCATCCATATTGGTGATAATGGACATGTGAAGACGTGTCTTAATGAAGCTATCCTATAGTGGTGTATGGGGGAGCAAATTATGAGTCTTCACGAAGCAACAATGATCAAGTGGTGCATTCCGGCTTGGATGGAGCTTGAAGCGTTGTCATCAAGATCAGGCGAGATGCGCAAGGCAAAGGTATGGCCTTGCTAGATTTTCCTTTTACCGGTATCAAGGTGGTTGTTGGGATACCGGGTTATAGGATAGATAGTCGCACTATCAAGAGGGGCTTTCAGTTGGGTAACTTGATCACATCGTCGTAGGGAGCTCAATCCTTGGCATACTTTGTATCTTCCTATTTTGTTGCTTCTTGGTATTTTCTCTATGTGAGGTTCTTGAGCTTGTTGCTAGCTCTTCAACAAGCCCAAGTTCATCGAAAACGGAATTCGTATGCATCTTATATGGCGTTTTCGAGTTTGAAGGTTTTACCGGTTCTTCTTATAGGGAGGCTCCATACCTTTACTCATTTGGTTCTATCTTCCTTTGTTGGACTATGATGTTTTCATGCACCATATTGTAGAGCTTGTTGTCCTCGTCAAAACAAGCCCAAGATCATCGAAATCGGAGTCCGGGTGCAAAAGTTATTGCATTTTTCGTGAAGTTAGTTTCATCCCGGTTGTGGATCCGGTTCAACCGAGCCCCACACCGGACGGTCCGGTTCCAGCTCCGGTAGACCAGATCTAAGACCGGATTTTCCGGTTTTCGCGACTGAGTCTATTCCGGGTTGGCAAACAGAGGTATTTCGGTTTGTAGGTCGGTCCTCCAGCCTGGGGACCGAGTTTCCCGGTTCTGGGGCCGGTCCAACCAACTTTGGAACCGAGTTTTCGTTGTTTTCTCCCCAGCGGCCATATTTGCTTTTCCCTAAAAAAGGGGGTTCTTCCCCTAATGTTTTTGGGTGTTCTTGAGCCCGAAATTGACCTCCATTATTGACCCTCTTGATCTAGCTTCCTCTCCCTTCCCTCCTATGATTCTTGCATCTTTTTGAGGGCTTTGGAAGAGGAGATCTAGATCTACAATCCCCACCAATCAATTCCTCCTCTAAGTGAGGGGAACCCTTTGGATCTAGATCTTGAAGTCATTGGTTGACTTACACCATTGTTCTTCCTCTCTAATTCCTCCCTAGCACTTGTTGCTTTGGTGGGATTTGAGAGTGAAGGATTTGAGCACCCTTGGTGTTCTTGCTTTGCATTCTTGCATAAGTGTTGAGCTCTCCATTACGATTTGTTCGAGTGAGAGACTGTGAGCTTGTTGCTCTTGGAGGGTGACCTCCTAGTTGGCTTGGCGTTTGGTGCCGTGGTGTCCTCTTCGTGGAAGATTGTGAAGAGACCCGGGCTTCTCCTTCGTGGAGCTTGTGAAGTGGTTGTGGAGCTTGCCATCTCCGGAGTGGAGGAAAAGCTAGCCATAAGGAAAGGGCCTATTCCTTCGTGGGATAGACTCAGAGAAGAAGGTGAGCCTTCGTGGCGTTGGGAAATCCTTCGTGAAATCCCACACCTCTCCAACGTGACGTACCTTACTTGTAAGGGAACACGGGAACACATCTTCGTCTCCGCGTGCCTCGGTTATCTCTATACCCGAGCTTACTTTCCTTGTGATAACCATCGAGTTTGAAGTACTTATATCTTGCTTATCACTTGTGGTATATTTATCTTGTGCTATCTTGCTTAGCTTATCTTGTTGTTGGTGCACTTAGTTGAGCCTAGTGGATTTAGGTTTTGTGCTTGTAAAATAAACGTTAGTTTAATTCCGCATTCTATCAAGCCAAAATCATAATAGTTTTGAAATTGCCTATTCACCCCCCCTCTAGGCGACATCTCTATCCTTTCAACAGCTCATTACAGTTACGCTGCAGGTTTGCACCATGATAGCATGGATTAGACCGACGGCCCAGGCGTTTCTCTAACACACATACATAACTCCATGGACTTACAAGCTCCCCTTTCATTTCACACCGACGACATCCATAGACAAAAAGAGCATGATATCAACTAGGTACAATGTACCAGTGCAATGTTGAAAGCGTTCCCCATGATAGCATGGTTCTGCTAATTCACAACTTACAAAGCACTAGCATATACACAACATAGATGGACACAATGGTACAAGTTTATTAAGTGCAAGAAAGTAAAGTGTGCCATCAAGTTCATAAGAGCTTTAATCACTAATTTTCACATAACAAGTTTAATTCGGAAGGTAGATATAAAACATGAATTTACTTGGAGTAGCAATAGTGCTAATAGGTAGGTATGGTGAACACAAATGGTATAGGTTTTGGTTTAAGGATTGGATGCACGAGAAGAGTTCCCTCTCAGTATAGGTTTTGGCTAGCAAGGCTGGGTAGCAAGTATAAAAGTTGAAAGGAATCAAACAAACATACAAGTGATAAAAAAACATGCAATCTTCCTTTCAAACACAAAAGATCTTAACTCGAGAATACTAAACTTATAAGCAAATCAAGAAAGAAAGATGATGAAATTATATTTCTTTAGAGTACTTTTTATCTTTTTTTCATTCAACTCTCAAAAATAGTGTTGCTACTGACCAAGCTAGGTTTGCCAAAACCAACTAAATTAACTCAATGATCCCAAAGTGATACCAATACTCACAACAAGATCAATCATATAACCATGAATTGAAAACTAATATAAGATATGCAAAAGAGTAAATGATAGAACTTCTCATTAATATTCCATAATGGCAACTCACACCAAGGGATACATATCTAACGAGAGAGGGGAGACTTCCATAATGCAAACCATCCTACATGATAACTTCTCTATTCATGATATGACTCTACTAAAAAAGTAAAAAGATAGAAGATAGTGATGTGATACCGCGACACTCCCCCAAGCTTGGAACAAACCAATGGGTGCCAAATCCTGATGACGAATTACTCCTTCGGTGGTGGTATTCTTTTATCCTTGTCCGACTTCCAAGGTAAAGGCTCCCCATCAACAAAAGTCATCCTGGTCCCCATCATCCTAAAACTAGCAGCAGCACTTATGCGTTTAAACCTAACAACATGACTTCTCCCATGTCCTCAAGAACAAAACCAACTACTCACAAGACATCATATGGATCATGATCAGAGATGAAATGATGATATGTAACAATCTGAACATAAACAATAATTCAATGGTTCTCTCAATAGCATCAACTACAAGGAGTAATCAACACCGGGAAAGTTTCCCCTAAGAACTACGCAAGATTCAACCCAATTGTTATAGCGGTATGAAGTGGTGATGATGGTGTTGGTGGAGATGATGGCGGTGGTGATGATGATGATGATCCCGATGAAGTCCAGCTTGATGGTGGTGTTGATGGTGATGATATCCCCTCTCCGTGAAGGAATTCCCCCGGCAGAATTCTGTCTGCCGGAGAGATCTTTCTCTCTCGGTATTTTCCGCCTCGTAGAGGTGGCGAAATCTTTCTGTGATCGCTCCCCGAGTCTTAGGGTTTCAGGAGGATAATATACGCCAGAGGGGAGAGCTAGGAGTGGGCCAAGGTGGCCACACCACCTGGTGGCGTGGCCTAGGGTGGCCCGCGCCAGGGGTGGTGTGGCCCCCCTATGGCCCATCTCCACTTCCCCTTCTAGAAATCTTCGTATTCTGGAAAAACAGAATTTCCATGTATTTTCCTAGATTTTCTTATCTTCGTGAAATTCGCCTCCAAACAGCACCTTTTCCATCAGAATCCTGACTGCAGCGGTCCATGCTTCAAAAGTCATCAACCATGCAAAAACAGATGAAATAACATAAGTATCATATCTTAATATGAAATATATCAATGAATAACAGTAAATTATGATATAGAATAGTGATGCAAAATGGACGTATCACAGTTGCACATCAAATGGGATAAAAGACAATAATAAGCATAGTCATGTATAATGTTTGAATGGAGATGATCTCTTGTGGGAAACACATCCTAGTATTCTAGAACCCCCGTGATGCAGTGGGCATAGCAATAGAATTTTAATCCAACCGAGTGCACACCGAAGCCACGGGTTAAAAACGATTATTAAGTATGAAACACAGATCAAAGCTTTAAGTGGTGATGTTGCTGTTGATCTCGAATGGGGCGCTAAGAAAAGACCGCACTACCCTTTTTGTCACTGAGGTTCCTATGGTATCGCCGCTAGCCAAATATCTCACATCAAGCCTTTATCAATCTATGAGATCTTGGGTACCTACAAGTCCACAGATCGAGACAAGAGACGAAGAAACAAAAGATACAAATCTCAATTGCAAACAAAATACAATACTCCCATGATCTAGATGCACATAATCGCTCCGAGGTTTCTCCCCAACCCACAACCCGTGAGCAGTGGCCAACCCACAGGGTATGCCGGATATGCCACGGCATACCCTAGAGCCATGCAGTAGTTGTATACAAAAATAAAGTTTTATCGATTAGGCAAAACTGCTCAGCTGATACAGAGGGGAAAAGGCCGGCCCAATCGAACTGCCCAGCTGATATGTTTTGCTACGTCCCGCCTAGTAAAAAAAGTAAAACTTGATCGTTTACAATTTGCAACCTCTAGGTTCCTCACGATCGGATCTATAGACGCGCTGCGCACTATGCCACAATGCTGCTGGCGGCGCCCAGCCAAGTTAGGTTATCGGGAGGAGCTTCGAGCAGTCGATCTGCCGTTCGGAACTACTGACACTGTCGTGAGGTCTCCCATACGTCGGCACGACGTGAGGTCTTTCGGACGCAGGCAACATGGCACGCCGCACGCCCGTTGCCGCACCACCGGCTGCGAAGTGAACATCTATCCATCCTGGCCACGAGCAAGACCACAAACAGTTGTCTAGGATAATTCACGCTGAGGTAATTATTCAAATACCCAATTTTGTGAAGTTATTGATTCATTGCAATCTATGAGTATGAACTATGAATTCACCACATCAATATTGTTACACATGTCCTACATAGACAAGAATCTTAATTATATCATTTTCTTCTTTAATTATCCAAGTTATGAAGAAGAGAGGTAGAGAGAATTCCATATTGTTTCATGCATCAAAGAGGGCTGCCACTGCTTCAAATCCTTTCCAGGTTGAATTGTGGAAGAAGAGCACACTCAAGAGAATTATAGTGTAGTTGAATAGGTAGTAAATGATATGCCACCATCACCGCAGCCACCCCCACCATCGCTTTATGACATCAACAATCTTCCATATATTTTATCAAAGTTGTCGTCAAATTTTATATGGGGCATACCCATCGGTGAAATCCTAGGTCCGCCACTGCCCGTGAGGACTACTCACTCATAACAAATAGATCGAAGATAGAAAACATCATACAAATACTTAGATTGAAATCAAATATTCTTACAATGGTCGCCAAATTATAAGGAGGTCTAAAGTACAAATAAATGACTATGGCTAGTGGATAGATGGATGGTGGAAGTGATGAACAGTGCTATGGATCTCCTTTGGTGGTGTTGTGATGTAATCTGAGAATGGCAACTCTCTGGCCGGCGGCTGGAGCCTCAAAGTATATAGGCATCTTTATGAAAGTTGTAGGGTTTGACGAGACGAAGCCATTGCCACCTAGTACGGGCTGGCGGTACAGGCAGGCCTTGCCCGTACCAGTGGTCGTTAAGCATACTGACGCCCTGGCATAGCTTCCCAATTACCTGGCCGTATGTACTTCCTCAAAATCCTTCATTATGACTCCTTATTTCACATTAAATGCCGTGATTTCCTGCACAACATAATTCAAAGAGAGGTTTTGCATATCTTTGCAATTATTAGTCATTAGTGGCAAGGATTGAGAGTTTCTTTGGCAATTGCTTGACCAAAAACAATGTTTAAACGCAATGGAAGATGACAAATGTTGGAGCCATCATATGCCAATGTTATATATGGTGTCGTTATGGAAATTGCTACTCCTAGCGATGGAGAGATACACTATGGGACCTCATGTATTGTGGTGTTAGTCCTCGTCTGGCCTGACAAGTGATCGAAGTGTCGATCAGAGGAACATCGACAATACGAGATGAGTAAAGAGTACATGTCGGGTAACGAGGATAACCTAGAGTTTCACCTCAGGCAATGTTAAGTATCTAGAAGCAATGTGACATGTATCGATACGTAATATGAAAAGTTCACACGATAAAGATCTTCGTGTTATGACCTAGGGATCAATATGTATAGATTGAGATACCTATGATGATCATTGTTGCAGAATGAGTTCCGGACATGTCCACTCATATCTGAACCCACAGGGTCACACACTTAAAGGTTTAGCAACATATGGAATGTGAGTGCGACAAAAGATATGATTGAAGTAATACCATAAAATGGTTCAGAGAATCTCATAATAACTCAAAAGTGTCCGGAGTTATCACCGAGAGTGAACATAATGGTTTCGGTCATTATATGGA
This sequence comes from Avena eriantha, assembly GCA_910589775.1. Classification (NCBI taxonomy): domain Eukaryota; kingdom Viridiplantae; phylum Streptophyta; class Magnoliopsida; order Poales; family Poaceae; genus Avena; species Avena eriantha. The sequence goes on from OU342744.1 coordinate 106,003,517, forward strand.
AGGCATCAAAATAATTTAGGAAGGTTCGGGAAGAATTCTAAGGAGTCTGGGGTTTTGGGAAAACATCAGAAAAATTATTAATTACCTAGTGGGTCCCATGGGCCGAAGGGGTTACATGGGCCCACAAGGGCACGCACACGGGGGGAGGCGAGGAGTCCCTGGACGAGTCAGCCAGGGATCCCCCTTGGCCGGCGGTGGAGGAAGTTTGGGGGGGAGTCCAAGGTAGACTCGAACTCCCCCTAGGTCGCTTTGGGAAGGGAGGAGTCCACCCGGGACTCCGACTCCCTCCCCTACTCGGTTTGGAGGAGAGGCTGGCCAGCCCCCACCCGCCCCATATAAGGAGGGGCCAAGGGGTGGGGGCAACACACATGAAGCCATTTCCCCAAACCGTAGAGCCACCACCGGATGCCACGTCACCTCATCATCACGTCAACTTCCTCCTCTTCCTCATGCCCTCAAGTTTGGCATCATCACATGGAGGAGATCTCCTTCATCATTAACGCTAGAACGCTTCGGATCTCTACCCACCGTCTAGATCTAATCTAGCTAGTGATTGTGAAGCGCTTGAGATCTTCATCAACACACTCCCGCTTGGAACGGGGCGCTCAATCGCACTTTGACGAGGTGTTTCTAATCATGTGTGTGTGGATATCGTGGAGGTGCTGCATGTGTGTGTGATGCATTTAAAATGCATACATGAACTTTGTAGTTTGTTGTCACATATTATAAAATGTTTGCATCATATTAGTAGTTATTATCAATGTTCTTAATAATTTCTGGGATTTTCTAAACAATCCTCTCTCCTCTGGTTATGACTCTGTGTGGCAGAAAACACCTTCTGTTAGTATTCTTGACATTACAGGAGCTACGAGACTCCAAAAAGGGCAAGTTCAAAGAGCACACTTCGGAATTTCCTAGGAGCATCTAGCAGGACAAAGGAGGTCACCAAGAGCTAAATGGGCTGGGCAAGAAGACCATTGGTGCAGGCTCCTACCTAGACCGTGCCACCTACCCTCTTTTTCATCTCGTTGCTTGGATGCCATCGATTCCACTGTAATCCTCTTTGTCTTTACCTAAAACCTTCTATAAAAAGGGTGTGTGACGCGATCTCAGAACATACGGAGGCAGAGATCGAAAACACAAACAGAGAGTCTTCATGCCGTCGCCGATGGAGATAGGGGGAGTGAAACATTGTCGGATTCGCCTCCGGTGGACTTTTCCCTCCTCTGGTGTAGCATCCCATCTATCTAACATATGTAATGCTACATGGTCTAGTAATATAATTGCTACTTACTACATATAATTGTTGCATCATATTTATATCATGCTCATGTCATCATGCCACCTTGCATTTGAGCATCATATAAAACCCTTTTTCATTTGGTTCTTATCTCATATGCATTATTAATTGTATTTGCCTCTTGATATATTGTATTTGGTTCTTGATAAGTGCTTGATGCCCAAGTTGAGTTGGGGGCATATCTTTTATTAACTCCACCACCTTTCTTGTCACCACTCTATAATCCCACCATCCAACTTTATGTGAGCTTTGTATTTCATTTGGTTTTACCTCTAGCTCATGTGGCTTGGGATGGATTCACTTCTATTCTTCCACCTGCTCTCACTCTAGCATCATGTCGTTTTCACATTATTAATATGTGGAGCCACCTTTGCATGCCTTGGGAGTGGTACCCCTTTTTCTAGTTTCCATATGGGTTGTTTTGGAATAAATGCTCATGTTGGAATATTGTTGAGGATATTATACACCTAGTGGAATATACACACTAGCATGTCCAAAGAACATTCAAATTTGAGCATCTCCAACTACTCCACATGGAACCTTCACCTTATTTTTGGCTTGGCTTTAATTCCATATTGTGGGATGCGTGTGAATAAATGCCATGGGGCTCTATCTTTGTTTTCACAAGATTAAACATGGCATTTATTGATTATGCACGGGCCTTGCAAGGTCACCTTTTCTTTCTATTTTCTTTGGTTCTATTTTGGCTTTGAGTAGGGAATGGGTATTTTACCCATGGTCCAACTTATTTTTTTCTTCCCCTCTCTTCTTTTAATTTGGAACCACCCTCTAGACCTCATCCTATCTCACCTCCAAAACCTCCACATCCCTTGCAACCTATCCTTTTCCAACATAGTCTTCTTCTTCTAGTGCTTATGAGAGAGTTTGGATTTTGGAACTTTTTGAGAGCTTGTGATACAATATGAATAAACCTCCAAACTAAAAACTTTACCTATTTTCCCCTTACCCCATATCTACTCATGCCCACCTCTACACATGCATGTGTGTCCACATGTGAGTCTCTCTTTCTCTCTCTCTCTAACTAACCCAAAACCCAAACCCTAACCTATCCCTTTTCCCCTCCTAGCTAGGCTCCATGCCGAGCCTTTCCTCCCTCCCTAACCTGGCCACCACCACCTGGCCACACCCCCATGCCGAGCCATGTGCCTCTAAAACCCTAACCTAACCCGAGCTAACCTCCAACCCTAACCCTACCCGAGCCTCCCTCTTCTTTCTCTCTCTCTCTGCCACAAGGTCCACCCGAGCCAGGGCCACCTCCCTGTCCTCTCCCTGGACCCCAGCTGCAGCTCCTCGCCCTGCTATGCATGGCCGAGCACGTGAGGAGAAGGAGAAGAAAGGTGGTCGGGCCACCTTTTTCTCCACCCGAGCCCCACGGCACCCTCCTTTCACCCCGTCCTTATCTCCACCCCCTCCCATCTCACTGCCGTGTCCCAGATTCCCCAGGGTCTGCCCCTGCACCGCAACTCCTTCCCCATCTTCCCCTACCACCTCTCTTCTCCATCGCCAGCCACCACCTCGGCTTCGGCTGCCACCGACAGATCTAGGAGGCGGGCGTGGTGAGTGGTTGTCGAGGAAGACCGAGGACCACCCCGGCGCCGCCCCTATACACGGCATCGAAGAGGAGAAGCCCTACCCCCGCTGCATGCCGACGACGCCGAGACAAAACCCTAGCCTCGAAGCGTCTACTTCCTCGCCGATCGGTTGCGCTTCTCTCCGTTCCACCACCACCATCAGCCTCGCGGTGAGCCCCTGTTTCCCCCTGACAACCTCCCGTTCGTCGTCGTTCCCTGCACGCTTAGGTCACTTCGTCGAACGCTCTCGGTGTGGCGTGCTTGCGAGCGGTCCCTCGCAGTTGCGCCGCGATAGCCTCATCTAGCCGCGCCATAGAAACCCAGCACCAAACCCTAGCTAGCCCAGCGGTAGCTGCCGCCATACGCAATCGCCAGGTCGCGAGTGCGAGCCACGCCTCGCCGCGCCGCGCCGTCCGTCAGTTTCATCAGACAAACACCTGGGAACAAAAACAGTACCGCGTGGCACTTTTCCAGATAACCCCCAAAACCTTTTGCCGCTCCACCCGCGATCCTCCCGGGCCCACATGTCTGCCCGTGGTAGCTTTACAGAAAGGCGCCCGCGTTTCTTTAGACTTAACCCGCGCTCCACCTAGTCCCCACCTGTCTGCGCCTCTAGCGTTTTTACAAAAAGGGACCTGGGGTTCCAGATCCTCCACTCCGCGCTCCCTGTCCGCGCCACGTGGCTGCGCCTGGTTCGCGAGCCCGCGCGTGGCCCCGGACACCACCGACCCCACCTGTCAACTACACGGGCTGGATAACGCCGCGGTAAGAAAAGTTCTGCCGCGCCGTTTCACCCAGTCAGCGTTGGTCCCACCCATCAGTGGCTGTGGCTAGCTCTGCCCGAGTAGAAAAAGTCTTTCTGTTTTCTCTGTTTAAAATAAAACAATTTCAGAAAATGTTTAAATATGTTTTAAATTCTGTTTTTAATAACTTTTAAATTGTAAATCCAAACAATACAAATAATATATGTTTTTGAATCAGAGAAATGTGAGGATTTCAAATCTGCCATCCAAATTATTGTTTGACCACTTTAAATTTCGAAATTGTTTAATTGCAATAAAATGCCCTTTTCTTAATTAATTAATAACTTTAATTCTATAACTCCAAATTCGACAAATAATATGTCTAAATCGATCAACGCGACGAGCCCGTTCTAACTATGCATTCCATGTTCTGAATTGCAGCATGCATCATATAAATATTAAGTGGACAGCAAGAGTTTTGGGAGCAAAACAAGACTAAAACTTGATAAAATGTTTATTCTTGTACCCCACACCTCACCCATGCCATGCTACATTACTGCCATGTAAATTGTGCATCGTTCATCATGGCATGCTTGTTTGCTTGTCGCATTTTATTCATATGCTTGTGCACTTTATTTATATTGGCCCTTGTTTGTTTGGTTCTTCTTCGAATAGACGCCGAGCAGGGGAAATATCAGGAATCCCAGGAGTACTACCCCGATCCGTCTCTCGCTTCAACTGAGGTGCCAGGCAAGCACTACCACATGTTTGCATACATATACTACCTATTGCCTCTATCTTATTCTTGCATCATTGAGTCGCGATTGCATTACATTGAATCCCAAGTACTGCATAGCCTTTACTTTTAAACCCCACCGAAGCTTGTTCCTCCATCCCATGAGCCATTACTACAGGAGTTGTTCGAGCCATGTGAGTCGTAGAACAGCATGTGTAGGGTATGTGAGTGTCTGATGGATAACGAGGTACCTAAACAACTTAACCTGAGTAGTAATGGGACAACTAATGAAAGTGGCACCGGTGAGCAATATCTGCTATTTGGTTTTTCATGCTCACTTGTGTCCCGTAGGACCCCGAGTACTTGATTCCTGTTCCTTGACTATTCGCACTATCCACATCCGGGAGGCCGTGGACCCCCCTGAGTCAGAGCTGGATTCATTTCTATTTCTTAGGGCCACAAAGTAGTTTGGGGCTTTGTTACTATCATGTACTTATGCCATGCTTTACTGTTTTATTTAAGATTGTGCGAGGGGCACCTGTACTATTTAGGATTGCGGAGTGTTTTCGTGGTATCGACAAGCCCAGTCACACTTTCGGGTTCCCAGTCGTTTACAACCATTGACGCAAACCCTGGGTCTGTTGCGGGTAGCTTAGTGGGGTGGCCCCCTGAAATATTTTATGAATCCTGTGATCGCTTTGTCATGAAAGCCTCGTTGGGTTTTGAGTTGGTTTTTCCGAGGTTGATCGAGTGTGTTTTGCTATTTGTGCACCCCTGCAGGGTAAAACTTTCTGAAAGCCGTGTCCGCGGTTATGGACGACTTGGAGCACAGTATCTCGGTCATAGACAAGCATAACTAAAGTAGTGCTATAAATTTGACTTAAAATGTGACTAGTAATTAGATTCAACTATAATGGAATGGATGTTAAAAATGCCAATAGCTGGTGGATCTGGGTTGTGTCGTGTTCTGATATATCTGCCTAGTAAGTATTGCAACTCCAATGGAATGTGATAAAAGTGCCAACAACTGCTGGGATTTGGGATTCTTCAGGACAATTTATATCTGACTAGTAAATGTTCCAACTACAATGGAATGGTGATTAAAACTGCCCACTACTTATGCTATCAGGACGGCCCACGCTATCTATATCTGACTAGTAAGTGCTTCAATTATAATGGAATGAATAAAACTGCCAACTGTGTGAGTTCCTTGGTCCGACTTCCTCGTTTGGTCTCGAGGGGGAAATACCAGGATGGGTTTGTTTGGTGTTAGCTTCAGGTCGAATCCGAATAGGTCTTTCTTATCCCTCTCTGATAACCGCCAGTTGTATCGAGTCTCTATATGTTGTCTAGTGCCGATGCGCTGCCGCTTCAGCCCACCGTACCTATGTAGGCGAGAGCCGCTGAATTCTAGCCTCGCCGTGTACTGGCCTCAGTACTGACGCTCCTCTTTTTTCCTTTGCCCTTTGTCGGCACCACTTTTGTTGTAGCAGGTTTGAGATCGACGTCGTTAGCAGGGTTACCCTTCCGGCTTGGCCTGGGCAGGGTTATGGACGACATTGGTTATTCTTCAGGGCTCTTAGCCCGATTTGCATCTTGTCCGTAGTCGGACGCTCTATCGTTTTCAAGGTGTTTTGGATCTTTGTATTGTATATCTGTATTCTTAACTCGTTGAGTCGCTGTTGTATATATATATATATCTGTTTTGTGGGTCCCATCGAGGACTGTTGTGTAATGGTATTACTTTGTTTTCCACCCGCACGAAAGTGCCTGGTGGGCATCATTGAATCGTTTCTATGCGGGTTTGGCGGAAAGGGCTAAAACTTGCATAGGGCTGATGCGAGGGTGTTACATCTGGCGTGGTCATCATCAACATCTACAGAAACATCCCTCTCATATCCCTACTATAATCTCTTGGCAAACATGATGTGCGATGCAATCTATTGTTTTTTCATAATCTATTGTATCTATATGTCTTTGTTTGAGTAGTGACTTATTTATCGCAATTGTGAAATAGTTCGTTGTTGGTTGCATAAAATTATATGTTATATTCTATGATGATCTTTTGTACTAATATATGAGTGCACACATATGTTGGGGAATACATAAGGTTGTCACAATTGCATGATGAAAGGAGGAGGGATAGCCGGAGTTCGATAGAAACCGTGTCCCAACTATTAGATATGCATGCCATATTAATCCATGTTTAATTAACAAGAGATATAACTATGGAGACCTTAAATCCAAATGCGGTGGTTGGACTTTATGTCTTGATAATTCCCTCGTTTGCTCTTAATTGGCCTTGGGCTCAATAAGTAGGGGTGTGATACGTCCATTTTGCATCACTATTCTATGTCTTAATTCACTATTATTCATTGATATATTTCGTATTGAGAGGTGATACTTATGTTATTTCATCTGTTTTTGCATGATTGATGACTTTTGGAGCATGGACCGCTGCAGTCATGTAACACCCCGTCCACTCCTGGGAGCGGGGGGTGTCACTCCTGGCAGCTTAATAGGATATCTAGACTGGCCCCACAGACCAACACTAGTCTTTTCTGCGCACTTTGTCCTCACTCGTGTAAACCCGGTTACCCACTTCCCGGTCGGTCACCCATCCTAGAATTGCTCTAGGCCAAGCACGCTTAACCTTAGAGTTCTTTTCGAATGAGCTTCCGGAAAAGAAGTTGCAACTTGTTGGTATGAGTATTCTATCAATCCTATTAAGCCATGTGCCTAGTCTCACATACACCCACCCTTTAGAAGATCGATGCCCTCATCGATCAAGCACACCCCAGGAACGTTCCCTCTTGGCACGCGTCTGTGCGTCTAGTGCCGACACATGTGCCATGACGTGTCCACTCCGGGCCACACGTGCCATGCTCCACATGTCCCGCCACTAACCCGCACACACCCGTGTAATCGCAAGGGTCGGCTCTGATACCAGTTGTAACACCCCGTCCACTCCTGGGAGCGGGGGGTGTCACTCCCGGCAGCTTAATAGGATATCTAGACTGGCCCCACAGACCAACACTAGTCTTTTCTGCGCACTTTGTCCTCACTCGTGTACACCCGGTTACCCACTTCCCGGTCGGTCACCCATCCTAGAATTGCTCTAGGCCAAGCACGCTTAACCTTAGAGTTCTTTTTGAATGAGCTTCCGGAAAAGAAGTTGCAACTTGTTGGTATGAGTATTCTATCAATCCTATTAAGCCATGTGCCCAGTCTCACAAGTCAGGATTCTGATGGAAAAGCTGCTGTTTGGAGGCAAAATTCGCGAAGATCAGAAAATCCAGGAAAATATACGGAAAATCCTATTTTTCCAGAAGACTAAGGATGCCAAAAGACGGAGTGGAGATGGGCCACAGGGGGCCCACACCACCCCCTGGCGCGGGCAGCCCTAGGCCACGCCAGCAGGTGGTGTGGCCACCCTGGCCCACTCCAGCCTCTCCCCTCTTGCGTATATCATCCTCCCGAAACCCTAAGATTCGGGGAGCGACCACAGAAAGATTCCGCCGCCTCTGCGGGGCGGAAAACACCGAGAGAGAAAGATCTCTCCGGCAGATAGATTTTTGCCGGGGGAATTCCTTCCCGGAGAGGGAAGATCATCGCCATCAACACCACCATCAAGCTGGACTTCATCGGGATCATCATCATCACCACCATCATCACGATCAGCACCCTCATCACCATCTCCATATTGCTGTAACAATTGGTTGAATCTTGCATTAGTTCATAGGGGAAACTTTCCTGGTGTTGATTACTCTTTGTAGTTGATGCTATTGAGTGAACCGTTGAATTATTGTTTATGTTCAGATTGTTATACATCATTATTCTATCCCTGATCATGATCCATATGATGTCTTGTGAGTAGTTCGTTTTGTTCTTGAGGACATGGGAGAAGTCATGTTGTTAGTAGTGGAGTTGTGTTGAGAAAGATTCAATAGTTTGTTATTTAAGTTGTGCTGTACTTCTTCTAGTGGTGTCATGTGAACGTCGACTACATGATACTTCACCTATATGGGCCTAGGGAAATGCATTGTGTATTTGGCTACTAATCGTAGGGGTTGCCGGAGTGACAGAAACCTGAACCCCCGTTAGGAAACCATTGCACAAGGGACGTAAGGGTCTTAAAGTTTAAAGTTGTGGTTAGGTTTCTACCTTAATTACTTTCTTGTACTTACGGATGTTTGCAAGGGGTATAATCACAAGTATGTATTAGTCCTAGGAAGGTCGGTACATTAGCAAAGGTTCACCCACAAAAACTTAGCAAGCTAGAGAAGATTAATCAACTATATGAAGCGAAAGCACTTGACAGTCTTCCCATGTGTCCTCGAGAATGTTTGGTCATCTTAACTAATACAACCGGCTTGTCCTTTGCTGCATAAAGGATTGGGCCACTTGCTGCATTCATTCCTACTGTCTTTTATTTACTCGTACTTTGTTTACTTGCTTTATCAAAAACCCCTAAAAATCCGTTTGCTAAGTATTTGCAGAGGATTCCTGATCCATACCACTAGCCAGCACCTTCTGCTCCTCGTTGGGTTCGACACTCTTACTTATCGAAAATACTGCGATAGACCCCCTATACTTGTGGGTCATCAAGACTATTTTCTGGCGCCGTCGCCGGGGAGTGAAGCGCTATTGGAGAGTGGAACTGGTAAAGGAAACTTCTACTGTGAGTATTGTTTACTTCTGCTAGTTGCTTTATTTCGTTATGGATAATTCGCTGAGTTTCTTATTTGGTAACGCTACTACCACTGCTAAGGTATTAGATAAACCACCACCTGCTGCAAATGATGTTTTTAAAATACCTACAAGAATTATTGATCGTGTTATGGATAACTACTATGCTGGGGATGGAATTGTCCATCCCGGTGATCATTTACTCTTTATACACAAATTATGCGGGTTGTTCAAGTGTGCAGGTATTACTACAGATCAAGTTAAGAATAAGTTATTCTCATTATCACTGAAAGGAAGAGCTGAGGAATGGTATAAGCTGCTGAAGAATGGTCAAGCTCTGGAATGGGAGGAAATAGTGCCTCTCTTTTATTCAAAATTTTATCCTCCTAGTGAGATTCATAAAGATCGGAATAAAATATACAACTTTTGTCCTCTTGATGGAGAGAGTACAACTCAAGCTTGGGGGATATTGAAGTCACTAATGCTCAAATGTCCCATTCATGAGCTCCCCAACAATATTATTATCAATAACTTTTATGCAAGGCTTTATCTACATGATAATTATTTATTGGATGCTTCTTGTGCTGGATCATTCACTCGCATGGAAGAAGAAGATAAATGGGATCTTCTGAACCGTATTCAAGACAATGCTGAATCTTGGGAGAATGACAAAGGTAGAAAGTCAGGTATAAATTATGATTATGAATGCATTGAATCTTTTATGGGAACTGATGACTTTCAAAATATAAAAAATGCTTATGGTCTAGACTCTCAAGCTATTGCTTCTTATGTTAAGGCTTTTGCTTCCTACATTGAAGTGCCTAAAAAGAAGTGGAATGAGTATCATGAACCTTATAAAGATGTTGCTAAGAGTGTTCCTGCAAGAAATACTGAAGTTTATACTGCTAATCATGTTTTACCTGAACCTTACATTGAGAAAATGCCTTTCCCAGTTAAGATAAAGGAACATTATATGATAGATAGTATGGTTAATGAAAGTGCAAATAAAGCTATTGAACCTGATAAACAAATGGTTGATGAACCTATAATAGCAAATGTGAAAGACTCGGTTACTAAATATAAAGAAGAGGGACACACTATCCTTTGTAAGGATACCTCTAATATTGTTTCACAAAGTAGTGTCATGAGAGCTAGTATTCCTATGTATTCTGTTAGAACAAGTGATCATTGTCACGATGGTCCTTGTGATAGTTATATTGTTAAGTTTATGCATGATACTGAAAGTTACTATGAAAGAGGGAAAAGTGTTCTTATGCATCTCAATAATATCAAGTTTCCTCGTTTTATGCTGAAAGTTTTTATGTTGCACTTCTTTTGCCTTCCTATGCAAGTAGCCTCTGGTTTCAACAACTTGTTTGTTTACAAAATTCCTTTGCATAGGAAGTGGGTTAGACTTAAATGTGTGTATTTTTGCTTCTTAATGCTCTCTTTTATCTCAATTCATATTCTTATGTGAGCATCTTCGAAATTATCATGCCCATCTTAATGGCTACAAAGAAGGAGCTTTTTTGGGAGACAACCCAATTTGTTTTTGCTTTCAGTTTGTTTTTGTTTCTTTGAGTATTGGAAGTTATTACTTCGGTAATAACCTCTCCTTATCCGTTTTTTTTGGTTTTTTGTGTCAAGATCAACATCTAATGAGAGAGAAGTAATATTTGGGGAAGTTGCTGTCCCGAAACAGAATTTTGTGCTTCACCGTAAAAATTCGTGAGAGATCTCTGTATGTCGTATTGAGCTGTAATTTTTTGTGCTTCTTCCCCAGATGGTTATTTAACTTTTGTTAGTTTTGCACTTTTTGATTTGAGCAACAGAATATTTTCGAAAAAAATTGATCTTTACCTGCTGGTCTATTTTGTCAGATTTTGCCACTTTTGCATTTGCTTCTTTAATCGATTTCCTTTCTAAATTATTATTGAGTTTTCGGAAGGAGTTGCTACAGTAGCTTATGTTTTGATGGTTTTCAATTGAAGTTGGACACAAAAGGTTTTTATCACTTCAGTTATACTAATGTTGCTAATGAGAATTGTGTGAAGTTTTGTGTGGAAGAAATTTCCAGGAAGTGGAGATAATAGTGTAATAAGGAAGAAAAAGGTTTTATGACTCAAGTAATAAGTGTATGAAGATGAAGATATCGATGATATTCAAGTGGTGACTCCGGAAGAATCTACTAGATACCAAATTTAGAGACCTACAGAGTCCGCTTCCAAATAGGTAACAGTTCTGGTAAGAAAAGTTCCGCGAAAATACTATCCGACTATATTTTTGCAGTTTTTAGCCAATAAGGCAAGTTACGAAGCTAAAGAGGGACGGAAATGGAGCCAGGGTGGCTCACACCACCCAGTGGCGCGGGCCCACCCCTGGCCGCGCCACCAGGTGGTGAGTCCACCCCGGACTCCGCCTCCGACTCGTTTTCTCCTAGTACCTTCCTTTTGTTATGAAACTCCGTAATATATAATCCCCCGGATCCCTCAAGGTTCGTATATCGTGTTTTCGTCGTGTTTTCGTTTCGATCTGTTTCTGCCAGGAACTATCTTTGAAGCTTAGAAGCACAATGGTGTCCGCCAAGGGTAAAGGAAAGGAGCCGATGGAGGAAGATCTCCAAGACCCCAAGCAGGGGCTGGTACCTTTAGTCTCTTGCCATGCATCAAAGGAAGCCCTACGAGTCACTAAGGAGTTCTGCAATAAGTACCGAGACTTGCAGAGGAAGGTGGACATGCTTCAATGGGAGAATAATAGGCTTCGCAAGATGCTGGAAGATTTCCTCACGTCAACTAAGAAAAATATTACCACCACCACCGAAGGAGTAATTTGTCATCAGGTTTGGCATCCCCTTGGTTTGTTCTAAGCTCGGGGGAGTGCCGCGGTATCACATCACTATCTTCTATCTTTTTACTTTTTAGTAGAGACATATCATGAATAAAGAAGTTATCATGTAGGATGGTTTGCATTATGGAAGTCTCCCCTCTCTCGTTAGATATGTATCCCTTGGTGTGAGTTGCCGTTATGGAATATTAATGAGAAGTTCTATCATTTACTCTTTTGCATAGATTATATTAGTTTTCAATTCGTGGTTATATGATTGATCTTGTTGTTAGTATTGGTTTCACTTTGGGATCATTGATTTAATTTAGTTGGTTTTGGCAAACCTGGCTTGGTCAGTAGCACACTATTTTTGAGAGTTGAAAGAAAAGATAAAGTACCTTTAAAGAAAATAATTTCATCATCTTTCTTTCTTGATTTGCTCATAAGTTTAGTATTCTCTAGTTAAGATCTTTTGTGCGTCCGAGGAAGATTGCATGTTTGTCTTCATCGCTTGTATGTTTGTTTCCTTCAACTCTTATACTTGCTACCCAGCCTTGCTAGCCAAAAACCTGTACTGAGAGGGAATTCTTCTTGTGCATCCACCTCCTTTAAACCAAAACCTTTGCCATTTCTGTCCATCATACCTACCTAGTAGCATTATTGCTATTCCAAGTAAATTCTTGTTTTATCTACCTCCCAAATTAAACTTGTTATGTGAAAATTAGTGATTAAAGCTCTCACAAACTTGATGGCACACCTTACCTTCTTGCATTTAATAAACTTGAACCATTGGGTCCTTCTTTGTTGCATATATGCTTGCACTTTATGAGTTGAAGTTAGCAGAACCATGTATCATGGGGACCGTTTTAAACACTTCATTGGTACTTGTACCTAGTTGATATCGTGTTCTTTTACTTATGGATCCCGGTGGTGTGAAATAAAAGTGGAACTTGTAAGATCATGGAGTTTATATGTGTGTTAGAGAAACGCCTAGGCCGCTAGCCTAAGCCATGCCTAATCATGGTGGAAACTTGCAGCATAACTATAGTGAGCATTCTATGAAGCATCCTCAATAAAAACCTATGAAAATAGCAAATAAAAAGATCGCTGAGATGCTCACTGTCTGCTTGCCTTGTCATTTTGATTATGGGATAGCTCAGGTGTCATGTGCAAGGGGTACCCCGTTGGCGGTTCTCAATAATACGCATGTATTTACAATGACAAGAGCTTGCTCGTGACTGAAGTTGAGTAGCATGAGGTTCGGTACTCATAAGTAAGGGGTATGGGACTTCAATTTATAACTTGTCAAGCATATCCTCTTAGTTGTGTCACTTTAACCTTAATCACCAAAAGATGCCTATGATAGGGCAATGAGAGCTGAAAGCTAGTCAGTATCATAATTTTTGGGAGTTCTTTATGAGACTTGCAATCCCTGCTTCCCTCTGTGAAGGGCCTTTCTTTTACTTTGTAGTTGAGTCAGTAAACCTACTTCCCTTCCATCTCAGCAAGTATTTTGAGTTGTTGTGTTTCATTCATTCATATGATGATTTATTCAGTCATGTCACTTATGTTCCTTGTTTTCCACATTGCTCTTATCTTGATGTTTACTACTTTGAAAGCTATCATCGAAAACCAAATATTTGTGAACCCCAGCAAATTATCAACTATTCTTCGACCAAGAGCTAAGTTTTCCATTACCAATTATGATTCAATTTATGTATCTTTATTGTGTTTCCTTTACTCATTGAAAGTTGAGTTATATAATAGTGAGTTGTCTTCTATTATGATCTGTGTATTTGATGATTGTGATGCTTCTTGTCCATATTCTTTTATCGACTCTTCACTCCATAAACCTGAGGTCATGTTTATTGAGCTCAGTTTCGCTTGGGGACAAGCGAAGTCTAAGCTTGGGGGGAGTTGATACGTCCATTTTGCATCACTACTTTATGTCTTGATAATTCCCTCGTTTGCTCTTAATTGGCCTTGGGCTCAATAAGTAGGGGTGTGATACATCCATTTTGCATCACTATTCTATGTCTTAATTCACTATTATTCATTGATATATTTCGTATTGAGAGGTGATACTTATGTTATTTCATCTGTTTTTGCATGGTTGATGACTTTTGGAGCATGGACCGCTGCAGTCAGGATTCTAATGGAAAAGGTGCTGTTTGGAGGCAAAATTCGCGAAGATCAGAAAATCCGGGAAAATATACGGAAAATCCTATTTTTCCAGGAGACTAAGGATGCCAGAAGACGGAGTGGAGATGGGCCACAGGGGGCCCACACAACCCCCTGGCGCGGGCAACCCTAGGCCGCGCCAGCAGGTGGTGTGGCCACCCTGGCCCACTCCAGCCTCTCCCCTCTGGCGTATATCATCCTCCTGAAACCCTAAGACTCGGGGAGTGACCACAGAAAGATTCCGCCGCCTCGGCGGGGCGAAAAACACCGAGAGAGAAAGATCTCTCCGGCAGACAGATTTCTATCGGGGGAATTCCTTCCCGGAGAGGGAAGATCGTCACAATCAACTCCACCATCAAGCTGGACTTCATCGGGATCATCATCATCATCATCACCACCATCATCACCATCAGCACCCTCATCACCATCTCCATATTGCTGTAACAATTGGTTGAATCTTGCATTAGTTCATAGGGGAAACTTTCTCGGTGTTGATTACTCTTTGTAGTTGATGCTATTGAGTGAACCGTTGAATTATTGTTTATGTTCAGATTGTTATACATCATTATTCTATCCCTGATCATGATCCGTATGATGTCTTGTGAGTAGTTCGTTTTGTTCTTGAGGACATGGGAGAAGTCATGTTGTTAGTAGTGGAGTTGTGTTGAGAAAGATTCAATAGTTTGTTATTTAAGTTGTGCTGTACTTCTTCTAGTGGTGTCATGTGAACGTCGACTACATGATACTTCACCTATATGGGCCTAGGGAAATGCATTGTGTATTTGGCTACTAATCGTAGGGGTTGCCGGAGTGACAGAAACCTGAACCCCCGTTAGGAAACCATTGCACAAGGGACGTAAGGGTCTTAAAGTTTAAAGTTGTGGTTAGGTTTCTACCTTAATTACTTTCTTGTACTTACGGATGTTTACAAGGGGTATAATCACAAGTATGTATTAGTCCTAGGAAGGTCGGTACATTAGCAAAGGTTCACCCACAAAAACTTAGCAAGCTAGAGAAGATTAATCAACTATATGAAGCGAAAGCACTTGACAATCTTCCCATGTGTCCTCGAGAATGTTTGATCATCTTAACTAATACAACCGGCTTGTCCTTTGCTGCATAAAGGATTGGGCCACTTGCTGCATGCATTCCTACTGTCTTTTATTTACTCGTACTTTGTTTACTTGCTTTATCAAAAAACCCTAAAAATCCGTTTGCTAAGTATTTGCAGAGAATTCCTGATCCATACCACTAGCCAGCACCTTCTGCTCCTCGTTGGGTTCGACACTCTTACTTATCGAAAATACTGCGATACACCCCCTATACTTGTGGGTCATCAGGGTGTACTTGCTCATGTATATGGTTGCACCTATTTATGGCTCCTCTCTCTAGAATAAACAATAAAAAGACTATCCATGTGCTTAACTAATTGTAACACCCTGGTGTTTAGGAACCAACAAAGGGTAAAAATAGGGTTATGTGCATATGCATGCATTCATTTGCAAAACTAGGGTAAAATTTTCGCCAACTAAAACCCTGGAGGGATCAGAGTTTCTTTCACTATGTTAAGTTAGGGTTTACCTTGTCCTGGCGATTGTTATAAATTTTGACATGACCTCCAGGAATTTTGAATTATTTTGGGATCAATAATTTAAATTAACACTTGAATTTGAATGGACTTTTGAATTCAAATCATAAACATTAAGAATTAAGAATTTACAATAAGAACATTGGTTTAGTTGAGTTGTTACATTATTTATTAGCTAAGTGAAGAGAGATCAAGTAAATGAAATAATTCAAATAAGGTTATATTTGCAAAAGGAATAATTACATTAAATAAAGAAGAAATACTTTATCGAATAATAAATATATATATTACATTGTTCTTACAACAAAATAAAATGTAGATTACCAAAGGATAAATGAAAAACCTATATTATTTTCTAATCTAATCTTCTTGATCTTCCTTGTATGATCTTGTACTTGTAAAAAAGAACAAAGAAAACAAAATAACGAAAAGAGTTATTGTTAGTGGTTTTGCTCTCAGCTGTTAACAATGAAGTGCACTGTTTAATTGCATAATTGAAAACAAAAGAATGGGGGCAAGTTTCACCAAAAATACAATATATGTTCTTTTAGTAGAAAAACTTCAGTACCACATCATTAGGCAATAGGGAAAGTTTCACCAGAGAGAAAGTGAGAAGTAGAAATGAAAAGGTAGCACAGTAACAGTCAGAACTGCTAGAGCTCATCCTAAACATGGAAGCTGCTCACACACACATGTAAATGGTGTGTTGTCACCTTGGACTGCTGTTAAGAGAATATTGAGATACCTCAAGGATACATCAAAACTTGGTTTAAGATTAAGAAGATCCTCTTATATGCTTGTAAGCATAGTTTTTAAAACCAGACCGGTTTGATGGTTTAACCAGAAAAAACCTAAACCGATGGACTCACCGTTTTTAAGAGGCACCGGTCCAAACAACAAAAAACCGGGGAAAAAGATGTTTACTAGAGGAATTGAACTCGTGAACCTTATGCTAGGCATAAATAGCAACACGTAAAACCTAATACCACTTGGACATGCCATGTTTTTGTGATTACTGAAGGGAATATGCCCGAGAGGCAATAATAAAGTGGTTATTATCTTATTCCATGTTTATGATAAAAGTATATTTTGCATGCTATAATTGTATTGATCGGAAACGTCAATACATGTGTATTTAATAAACAAAAAGGGTTCCTAGTTATGCCTCTCTTATAGACTAGCTTGTTGATTAACAAGATGATCAAGGTTTCCTGATCATGGACATTGGATGTTGTTAATAACAAGGTCACAACATTTGTGAAATGATGTGATGAACATTCATCCGAAGTATAGAATTACGATCAAGTCATTATGTTTACATTGCTATAACATCATACGAAGTAATATTTATCCTTAGACCATGAGATCATGTTAATTGCTAACACCGAAAGAGTATCTTGATAACATCAAACGTCACACCGTAACTGGGTGACTAGAAAGATGGGTTCAGTGCTACGAAGGTGTTATGTTGAGGCTCATGGATCAAGAGTGGAATTTGTCAATCCAGATGACGGATAGATATACTCTAGGCCCTCTTGGTGATATCACATTAAGGTAGCTTGCAAGCAAGTGATGTGATCACTAGAATGTTATATCACGGGAACGAGAAAAGAGTGCATGTAGGTAACGAGATCAAACTAGGTATTTGGATACCGATGATCGAATCTCGGACATGTATTATATCAAGAGACAAAGAGATTTAATTACAAGCGTTAAAGGTTCTCACGATCATAGAAGTCATCGTTGAATATGCAAGAGTCAGTATGGACCTCCAGGTCCCGCTTCTGATTATTGATCTGAGAGGAGTCTCAATCATGTCTGCATTATTCGCTAACCATAGGATGACACACTTAAGAGTTACCGGACACCATTTTGGAGCACATATGTTTCAGACAAAAGAATTGCAAAGCGAAGGAATTGTTTCAATAGAAACCGGAAATTGTTTCGGGTGAAATTGCAGAAAGTGGTTCTGCACGTGATATTGAAATATTGCAAGGGGTTATATGTGAATGTTTGTTAATTAAAGTAATTAACAAAATTCTGAATAAATTTAATAAAAGAGTTTTATTAAATGAGAGAGCATTAAACTTGGAGAATTTTAATGCATTTAAAGTAGGGACTTTAAAGGGGAATGTGAAGAGGCATTTTAATATGGAGGGGTTACCACCACATGAATGGGGAAGGTGAGGAGTCACCCCCCATGCGCCGGCCATGAAGAGGAGGGGCAATCCCTCCTCCTATAAAAGGCCCCCCTCTTCCTCCTTCCACACACCTTCTTGTGAAGGATCTCTCTCCTCCTCTAGAATTATTCCCCCATGGTCTCGGATTAGCGAGATACATGTTTCCGGTGGCATTTCGTCTGGAAGGAGTTGCTGCTTCCGCTAGATCGCTGGAGCGAGGAGGTGGAGGTTGTCCGGTGGCTTGAACGTGTGTGCGAGTGCGGATGCGCTGCTGAGTTGCGGCGCTCGGACTTCCTCACGATCTTGAGATCGGCAAGTGTACGACTACATCAACCACGAGTTCCTACTCGTTAACAAAACTCGTTGTCTTCGAAGGTAAGTTCTCGTTGGATGTATGTCCACCCGTTGCTCTGTACCTAGTAGATAGATCTTGGCATGTAGTTCTCATCGTAGATTTTTTTTTGTTTTCTATGCTGTGGACCCAACAATTACATATTGGAATATACATTATATATATACCTTTTATGGTTATTTTGTTCTAAAATTTGCTTAAAATTTGATGAAAAAAGGTTTTTTTGTCTCCATCGAACCGAATGAACCAGTGGTCCGACCAACAAACCAATAAACCAATCGCCTCACCGGTTCACTGACCAGTCCGATTTTTAAACTATGCTTGTAAGTGCTTTTTCAGATGCAGACTGGGCAGGATGTCCAGATGACAGGAGATCTACATGTGGCTTTGCTGTTTTTCTTGGCCCAAACTTAATATCATGGAGTGCAAGGAAACAACCCACGGTGTCAAGATCGAGCACTTAGGCAGAGTATAAGTCATTAACTAATGCCACAACTGAAGTCATGTGGGTGCAAACCCTACTTGATGAACTAAGGATTCCTCATCCTCCAGCAGCACAACTCTGGTGTGATAACATGGGTGCAACATATCTTTTAGCAAATCCAGTTTTTCATGTTAGAACTAAACACATTAAAGTTGATTATCATTTTGTGCGAGTGCGAGTAGCTCAAAAATTATTGAACATTAAGTTCATCCCAACAGGAGATCAAGTTGTAGATGGGTTCACTAAACCTCTCACAATGCGCCAACTCGAAGCCTTCAGAAACAATCTCAACTTAGGAAAGTTGTGATTAAGGGTGTGTGTTAGCGAGTAAGAGTAACACTTGTACCGTTGGCATGTGTATATCTTGTTCAACCGCACGATGTTGATAAGGATAGCTGGTTAGTAGTTAGACTCGGCTGTTTGGTTAAACCCCTATAAAAACACGCTAGGTATGCCCTCAACGGAGTAAGACACTTTAAGCCAAAACAGCAAATACACCTCCTTCCACCCCTTCCGTGTCGTCCTATGTGGAAACCTCTATGCAGCGACAAGGCTGACGCCAACACCGAGTGCACGTAACTTTTCCGACCTATTGCCACGTCCGTGAGACGAGCACATGGGCATCATGCATGGTGAGGTTGCACCAGAAATGCCCAGCTCGTTGCGGAGATGAAGGCGGGTACGGCCCGACCTCGTCGGCTCCGTCACTGTGGCTCTGTTCCTCAACGGCCGGCTCTTCCCCAGGTTACATCGGCAGAGCGGGAGCAATAAAAGACGGTAGCATTGATGCGGGTTTACGACGACGGTCAAGGTTGGGGGGGAGGGCGATGCTAGGGATGGGGAAAAGCGCATTGTCGCCCTAGCAGCACGGCTGCGCAGAAGAACATGGTTGTTGCCCGAACACCACGACCAGCCGGAGGAGATGCAGTTCGGTTTGTGGTTTTGCAAAAAGTGCACTTTTTTGCAAATAACCCCCTCTTGCAGCTTAGGTCCTCATTAAGTTATCCACGACTATGCTGACAAGCAGGGCCCATAGTGCCAGGTCAACCGATACAAAGCACATCATGGAATCGGTGACCGTATAAAACACGTGCAACATCTTCGATGACCATAAAACGGTATTCCGAATATAGGATGACCGATTCGAAACTCGCCGACAAGTTCGTGGACATATTTTACTCTTCCCATTATTACAGCCAGGTCGCGTTGGCGGATAAAAGAGGCCAAATCCCAATCTGATCTTTCTATCCCGCTTCTTGGTCGCCTCTGAATCCAACCCACCCACCTGCCAACTACTCCCCACCAACACACAGCTGCGATCGCACCGGCTGCTAGTACCAGCACACACGACTTCTCTGAATTCTTCCTGCCAAAAAGTCCAAACACAACGCGACGCAGCCACGGCACAGCGCGCCAGTCAAACCCGAGCCGACGACAAGGAGGGAGGGAGGGAGGAGGCAGCAAATGCGCGCGTGATTCCCTTGGGGCCGGTGATCCCTGCCGGCGGCGCGGCAATGGGCCGGCGGATCGACCTCTCCGGCGCGGAGATCCGCGGCGGAGACGCCGGGGACGGCGGCCCGCCCATCTTCCTCCCGCGCCAGACCGCCGCCTCCCCGCTCCTCGCCCTCGACATCGGAGGTACTAAGCTCGCGGCACGCGTCCCCGCTTCCTTCCATTTGCTGATTTTTGGCTGCTTCGCGCGGTTCTGAACTGGTGAGCTCCGGTCGCAGGGACCCTGGTGAAGCTGGTCTACACGGCGAGTTGCGGCGGCGAGGCGGAGCTGCGGTTCGCCCAGTTCGAGAGGCGGAGGCTGGACGAGTGCTTCAAGTTCATCCGGGCGGAAGGGCTCCTCGGCTGCAACGGTAACTACCTCGCTGGCTGGCTGCGGGCTGGGGCGCTGAATTCTCCTCTTCTTTTAGATCCTTGTACGCCTTGGTAACTGACACGGTTAATTACGCACGCAATGTGGAGACTGAGGAATTGGATGACCTGCTCCGTGGTGGAAATATGTATGATAGGATAGCAAGATGCTACTAGGATTAATGTGCAGCTGTGATTTGCTCAGGAGCTAGGCTGTTCATCAGAGCATTCAGAAGTTTGTGTTGTCGACTCTTAGCTCATGATAAATCTAGGAAGGGAAACAGCTAATGACACTTGCAAGCGCTCTTTTCTACGATGCAAACGCAGTGTTCGCCTATGCGATAGAGTTCAGTTTTTTACCCTGTCAGTATTTCATCTTCTGTTGTTATGTGTTCAACTATTATTTTTGCTGTGGGCTGAACTGTAACATTTTTATGCAAGGGACAAAGCTGGGGTCAAACAAAGAAAATATGACACTGAAGGTATGATTTTTCTTGTCTTACTATGTAGCAGTGGCTTTATGGGCTTATGTTTCGATAAAAGGTGCTTTTATTAAACTCAAAACGTCACATCAACCTTTATTTGGCCCAAAAGATAAAATACATAAATGAGAAAGGACATCATTTATGCAGTTGGCACTTGGAAGTTCTTCTGCATTTATTTGCAGGCATACTTTACCTTTTCCCTCACCCAAAACTTCAGACGGAACATTCACTGTGCACCACTGCCTTGGATGGTTACTTGGTGTTTGTAATAAATCCAATACCATATATTATCGGTCGCTCTAGTTCATATCCGCAAAAATCGTTCTTACTAGTTACTTTAATTTTTACAAATAGTTCCTGAACTTAATTTTCATGGACTCAGACTATTAGGAAATACTCGTACAGAGTTGCAGAAATGAAGTTTTGTCACGAGGCAACAGATTGTAACTATTTTTGGTGCATTTGGAAACAGAGATTTTGCCTCCTGAGTTGATATGTGTACCTGTTCGTACTTGTGGCTGAGGCAAAACCCTTGGCGATCCCGCAGCCCAAGCATCAATAATGGCAAACACGGAAATGCTGAATGATGTGTACTTGTGGATTCTGATTGCCACATTGAATGCATTTGCATAGTAATTTAACTTGGTAATGTGGAGAATACTATAGTCGTTTGCATTGTCCTATGGCTTTAATGGTTAAAACATACTATTGTCATTTTTAGTTTTGAGTGTTTGATTGTTAACAGTATTCTTTTACATGAGGTGTCCTGTAATGTAGCGTGAACAGAATTGACTGTAATGGAGATCATTTGCAGGCTACTGGTGGTGGATCTTTTAAGTTTGGTGATGATTTTCGGGAGAAATTGGGTGTTAGTCTTGACAAGATTGATGAAATGGATAGTGTTGTTTCTGGAGCAAACTTTTTGTTACAGGTGAGTCGTAAGTCCTTTCACACATTGTAACATGGCTTAAGATAAGGTTTTTCCTCTTAATATTTTGTAATGTACCTCTGCCTTCCACAAATTCTGATATCTAGTTCTCATTTAGCTCCTATTTTCCATTTTAATGATGCTTCCATGCAGAATGTCCCTGGTGCAGCCTTCACACACATGAATGGAAAGAGGAATTCAATAGATATTTCCCCAGATACCTTGTTTCCTTACCTTCTCGTCAACATTGGCTCAGGAGTTAGCATATTAAAGGTTGCACTTCTTCATTGTCATTATACTCATATGGAAATACAGCAGAATGCAGCTCATATAACCATGTGATATCAAGTATAATGCAGGTCACTGGAAATAGAAAATTTGAAAGGGTAACTGGGACACATATTGGTGGCGGTACTATGTATGGTTTAGCTAAACTATTAACAGGTTGTAAGAGGTAATATGAATCCTTTGGTGTCATAAATATCTTGGTTTACATATTTCTCTCACTAATATATTACATTCTGTTAGTTATGATGAATTCTTGCAATTAAGCCAGAAAGGGGACAATTTTGTACTTGATCTAATTGTGAAGGACATATGCGGAGAGCTTGTTTGCCAGAAGGTTTGTTGTCACCCTCCTCTTGTTTTACCTTTGATTATGAAAGTCATTGTTCTTTTGCTGCAATGCTATATACTTTCTGTTCTTTTGTTTCGAATTGGTGGGCCAGTAGTGCTGTAGTGTGTACGTCAGTTCTGTCAAACTTGATTGTTTGATTACTCGCTTGCTTAGGATTCTGTAAAAACGTTGTCGTATTTATACTTATATTTATCAGGATTGCCCGGAAAGCAGTATGACCGCTGTGAGCATTTTTTTGAATAATTGATGAATTAGACTGAAATATTTATCTTGGCCATATTTATGTTGTATTAAATTATTGATCCTTCCGCATGTCATGAATGAAATTTTTTCCTATAGATGATTGATTATATTTCTTTTATGTTCCAGCAAGGACTATCAACGTCGACTCTTGCTTCTAGCTTTGGAAAAGTAATTACATCTATGAAAAAGCTAACAGATTACCGACCTGAAGACATTGCATCAACATTGTTAAGTGCCTTTACCTACAACATTGCACAAGTGAGTTTACGTTACGTCGTGTTATTGAATTATTATACGTATTACTTCATCTTTGAACTGGAAACTTACTGAAATCGAACAAAATGAACATTATTGTCTCAGCTACTTCATAGCTGTTTACATGTACGGCACTCAACCTCTGTTCATTGGAAGAAAAGAAAAGCTAAGCAGATGCAGTTGTTGATCTGAAGAAGAAAACTATACTAGTGTAATGCCTTCTAATAGAGAAAAGAGACACAGGTTTACGTATTCTATGTTAAGACGATTTGTTTCAGTAGAAACCATTTTAATTTTGTGTAAGACGTATTTCCGTTTTGTGTAAATGACTTCGAGCATGTTGATAGAATTCTGCGTAAGTATTTTTATGGGGGTTTAACTTTGACCTATTAGTGTTGCTCTACCTTTTGTATTACCAGATATTGGTTTGATATGACACTCTATGTCTCCTGCAGATTTCCTTCCTTGTTGCGTCACTTTTGGGCCTCAGAAGGGTCTTTTTTGGTGGATCATACATACGGGGACACAAAAGCACAATGGAAAATATTTCTTATGCACTTGACTTCTGGTAAGCGTTTGATATTTTCCAAATGCGATCCTCTAGATGAGCATTTGTACTATAAAAAATATGGAAATTTTGTATATGTATATATTTCTTGCTACAGTTGTGATCCTTAACAGGATTCTGAAATAAACTCCTTGTGGTTTTATCATTTAATGTCTTATCCTTATTTTATCAACCTTGCAAAGAATCTTAATAATTAAGGTATGTCATTCAGGTCGCAGAGTCAAATGCAAGCTGCATTCTTGCAACATGAAGGGTATTTAGGTGCTCTTGGTGCCTTGATGAGTTACGGGGATCCTAGAGATGAAAACTCGACCCTCGAGGGATCTAATGAGAAGGTGGGTTCCTAGGCTAGTATCCTTCATAAGACTAGTTTCAGTATCATGTTTTGTATAGTTAAATGCGTGTGTGCAGTGCGCACAAATTGCACACGTTTTCAAGTAAATCAAAAGCGAAGGACTGATCTACGCTCCATTCCTATAGTTTTTGTGGCTTGGACGGCACAACAAAAATACATGTTATTTTTTTATGCTTCGCATGTGATTTACTGTTGATTATTTCCCGTGGGTGATTACTGGTTATAGAAGCATTGTTAGACCGTAAGGTCGAATGTAATATATTAACAGATAGTTCTACCTGCACTCTAGAATAATCACATATGCAGATAAAAAAATTATTGAGCTAGTTGATTTATCTTCCAAAGCTTGATTGTGGATTTCCCCCATTGCCGTAGGAGAGCACTCACGAGTCAGCAGCACCTACTGATGCGACATCGGCAGATGAACATAATGACAGCAACATATTTCCTTACCTCCTTGTTAATATTGGATCTGGTGTCAGCATGATAGAGGTTCGCCAGTACATTGCTTTTGTTCCTTTTCTTGTTTTTGTAATAGCACTTGTTATCAGTGAAAAACATTGTTATAGGTAATTGGTAAGGGGAAGTTTGAGCGAATTATTGGATCCCATCTGGGTGGTGGTACTATCCTTGGTCTAGCAAGGCTTTTAACTGGCTGTTCCAGGTACAATTTATTTAGCTTTTGTGCTCACAAGTATCGGGATTTTCCTTGATACATAATTAAACATTTGCTATTAGTTACGAGGAATTCTTGGAGTTGAGCCGGAGGGGAAATAATTTAGCTGTTGATTTAACTGTTGGAGACATATACGGGGAGCATGGTTATCCAAAGGTATTTTATCTATACTCTCGAAGAAGCTTTTTTCTATGAGTGTACTAGTAGAATAATATTAACATATTAAAACAATAAAACTGTCACCTGACCAGCGTATGAAGATTAGTTTTAGGGCTTTGGCACGCTGATCATAAATATTATGAATCTCCAGCATACCAGGCCATTAGTATGCCCATTAATTTTTCTCTCACTTCACACCAGATTGGTCTTCCAGCATCCACTACTGCGGCGAGCTTTGGAAAAGTGAACTCAAGCAAACTTTCGGACTACAAAGCAGAAGATCTTGCAGCAGCTCTACTAAACTCTTTCACCTACAACATTGGACAGGTAATTTCTCCAGATGTTGGAACTACCGGGTGCCATTCATGAAGTACCCTCTAACCTTGTTCTTATTTTTTTTTTAGATAGCCTACTTTGTGGCTAATCTTTCAGGTCTAAAGAGAATCTTCTTTCGAGGTGCTTATGTCTGTGGTCACGAGAAGACCATGGACAAGATTTCTCGCTCCCTCAAGTATTGGTAAGGAGTTTTCCATTCAGATACAGTGAAAAATCTCTTCGCAATTTTTCAGAAAATTTAGCTATCGAGGAACATGAATACAATTGTTCCACTGATCAGACAGTTCATAATTGCTTATCTTCCTTATTTTTCTCTCAGGTCCAAAGGTGAAGTTCAAACAACATTTCTGTGTCATGAAGGGTTCTTGGGAACCCTAGGTGCATTTTGGAGTTATGAGAACATGGGCATTGACGGCTTGGCATCACACGAAGTCATTAGGGAGGTCTTGCTTGGTGCTCCGTACACCGGGCAGTTCCCAACTTTACCATTGGCTCAAGAGCAGGACATTGTAGGTTACATGCATTGGCAATCTAATCACAACACCAATCTTCACTTCGAAGTCCAATTCCAGCCTCAACGCTTTGTCCTTTTCATTGGCATTTAATCTTGCCTGTGGTTGTTTCAGGGAGAAAATACGACCGGTGAAGCAGAGGTGGATAGGCTGCGGCATGAGAACACAGTTCTGAAGTGTGAGCTTGAACGACTACGAGCTGAGAATGCAGAGCTGAAAGCTAAGTTAGCATAATCTGGTGGAGCAGTTACCTTGTAGAGCAATAAAACAAGAACACAATGGTGAAGCATGCATCCATGCTAAAAATAAAAAGATGGTGATATGTGGGGGCGCAAACAGCCTCTCATGTTGTTGTAACCTGTAATAGTTCTGGCGACAGTTCAAATGTTGTCTAGAGAGAAAGGATCCACACAGATAGTTACCCCAAATTAGGGTCACTCATGTTGTGAGTTCATGTTGTATTTTTTATGTTTGTTTTATACAAGAGGGTTTGTATGTATTTCCATTTGCCTGATGTAACCTTTATTGTCTGTCTTGTAAATATGGAAGAATTATGCCAAGTTCTTGAATAATTAAAAAGTACCGATTTCGGCTGTTTCTCTTCCCTAAAGATCGGTAAAATACATGATGCCATTTGGACACTATTATCTGTGGCGGGAGATTCCTCGCCTGGATTTCAGTGCTTTTTTTAGATCATATTTCAGTGAAATATGGCCCGAGTGCAAAGCATTCAGGTGCTGGTAAACGAAAAAATATATACATCAGGATTGGAGCCAGGTTTGAACAATATTTGGAAAATAATCTCCATGAAAACGTGGCAGAAATGCAGCTCCCTTATCAACCTCTTAATGTTGTACTACTACCAAATTAAGTCCTTGAGATTTTGCCTTTTTTTAAAAAAAAAGTCCTTTGCCATTTTTTCTTATTGATTCTTTATATAGATATCGCCTACATTTTCGCAAAATCAATCATCAATAAAAAGATATTCGACGCCTGAGAGATTCGAACTCTCGCGGGGAAACCCCATGTACTTAGCAGGCACACGCCTTAACCACTCGGCCAAAGCGTCTTTTGTGTCATGACTTCCACAGAGTTGCATATGAAATGCAATAAAGTTGGTTGAGAATGCTATGTCTTTTTTTGAGAGGAAGCATGCCACATGTCGATGCTCATCCGTGTACGCGTCAGCTTAATTACGTGGTGGAAGCAAAGTCACATGGTTTTTTCACGACAGTATTTTTTTGAAATGGAAACAGGCATCCATTAATCATAGTGCTAAGCAGATTCATTGGTCACAGTTTCAGATAGTACAAAGCTTAAGACCTCGCCGGCCCAACCCACACACCCTTCCTCAGTTTGAGTTGGGCGCATCCATCCGAATCTTTGAGTCTGATTCGATAATGACTCTGTCCTGTCCAAACCTAGCGTCGCGGCTCCCTCAGATGCATATGCATCCACACACTTCTTCGATTTCAGCTTGCGCAGGTGTCTCAGTTTTCTTGTGGCGACGAGCTCCTTGTCTGTATCATCTATTGAAACAAAACCCCACGCGCTGTTACCAGTGGTTCCTGGAAAGCGGCATCAAAATTGACTTTGACATGATTCCTATCTACTACTAGTAGGGATCATTCTCTTTTTAAGAACTCCAAAGGTCCCCAGCCCGTGTCGCATCCTAGGGCGACACCAGGGGCACCGCCACACACCGCCAAAGGTCCTCCGCCCCGCTGCTCCTCACGCCGTCGCTGTCGCCGGCCTTGCCGCGGTGGCGGCGGGCCCGACTGCCGAAGGTGGTTCGGGGTGGGTGGAGGCCGGAGTTGACCGCCATGGCTGTTGGGGCAGATGCGGCCGGTTCGACGACAGCTAACGACCAGGGCGACGCCCCTGGTTGGGGTGGTGGTGGAGGTCCCTCCCGGGGGTGGAAGTCTAGGGCCAAGCTGGCTGGTTTTGGAAACCCTAGATCTTCAGATCTGGGGCTTCGATGCTACCTCCCCGGTCCTCTTCGCTGCTGGTAGGGCCGGATCTGGTGGGGGTCGACCCTGCCTTGTTGTCATCTCTCTCGTTACTGGCCTAGCCGCAGGGCTGTTGGTACGATTGGTGCAGCGGATCTTGCAGGTTACCGACGGGTGGCGAGGGGGCTACTGGCTCGGTTTGAATAAAGGTGGTTGTCCTCGGATTCTTCACACCAAGATGAAGATCTACTTGATGTGTGTCTCCATTGATCTGGTCGGAGTGTCGAGTTTCGGAAGGCTACGTCGGCGAACTCCCATGGACGCATCATGCTTGGAGATTGCTGGATCGGAAGGTATTCGGTCAGGCGTACCCATGTTTTTTCTGGCCGTTTGGGTTCAGAGGGTGCGCTTTGAAGCTCTGTTGACTGTTAATATCATGGGGCATGTTCTCATTCTATGGTGCTAACGGAGAATGTCATGGAGACCGAGATCTGAGAACTGATATGGTGGTTTGAGTCTGGGTGGTGATGAGGAATTGGCTTGATGACTCGTGACTTGGAGCAGTGGCATGCGAGTGGGGGCGGTTGCATAGGAGAGGTTCACAATCCTACCTTTCAGGGTGAAAACCCAGGGCCTGATCTTAATTGGTTGTGCCTGGCAATGACCTTGTTGAAGGTATTGTTTTGAGAGCGTGAACTTTCTTCAGGGTAAAAACTTAAGATCTATGATCGGGCGATGACGGTGTTTGTACACTGTTCTCTTCTTGGAGACGTCCTTTTGGAGAAGCTGGACTTCTGGTGCTGTCTTGGTGGTGGTTATACTACTGGTTCAATGAATGGGTCACTCTAGCGGGATTTTTTTGTAATTCTTCTTTCTTTTTGGCTGTGTGCATCCGTATGGTCGCTAGGACGATGTGTTGTTGCAGAGGCTGGGTGTAATTGATATCTTTTGATACTAATATATGCTCCTTTTGAAAAAACAAAAAAAAACTACTAGTAGTAGTTTCTTTCATCTGCTCTCTTGAATTGGTTCAAGTAGTGCCCTGCCATCCGGTGCATGAGCTGCTGGCACCGTTAGACTCTGAAAACTGATGACGACATATTTTTGGATTGTGCAACTGCAACATAAATCCGCAGTCGATCCTCATCAGCTCGGTAGCACATCAGGCATTTCCTTGCGTAAAAAATGAAATAAAATTCGGTGCCAGTTATATCACACATAATTATTTTGGCCGAAGCTAAAAAAATGGAAAAACAAAATCGACGCCTGAGAGATTCGAACTCTCGCGGGGAAACCCCATGTACTTAGCAGGCACACGCCTTAACCACTCGGCCAAAGCGTCATTTTTATTATATTTTACACCGGTTGTTATACGAAACAGATCCAAGTTGGTTTAAATTCTGTCTCTGTTTTTTTTAGAGAAAGCATGCCATATGTCGATGCTCAACCGTGTACGCGCCAGCTTAATTAGGTGGTGGAAGCAAAATCAAGATGGATTTCCCGAGATGATGGTTTGGAGCTGTTGAAAAAAGGCATTCTATGGAGGGTTGGCAGCGGCGAGTCCATTAGAATATGGAGAGATAATTGGGTACCTCGTACTTGGTACGGCAAAACCCTTACTGCTAGAAGGAACTGGCGCCTCCGTGGTGTTTCCGAGCTCCTGGATGATCACGGCAACTGGAATTCGTAGCTAGTTCAGGACACTTTCTTGCCGATTGATGCGGATGCTATTTTGAAGATCAAAACCTCAAGGTTGCATGATGATGTTGTGGCATGGCAGCCCGAGAAATCTGGGTGTTTTACTGTTCGTTCAGTGTACAGACTCGCTTTCAGTGAGTTACCGACCCAATGCTCTTTTGAATCATCTTCATCACGGCGTAATAGGCTGGACCCTGTTGGTCCAGAATATGGAATTCTGGACTACCTCCCAAAGTGAAGAATTTTGCTTGGAGGGCTGCATCTAATGCGCTGGCAACCGAAAGGAATAAATTGAGAAGGAGGATGGAACTTCAGGATTTTGTAATATTTGCAATCAGGAAGAGGAGGATGTCTTGCATGCACTCACTCGCTGCCCACATGCTCGACGTCTTTGGGATGAGATGCAAGAGGGTTGGTTGTTGCCGTCTCGAGCTGATCGTGTGGAGCCATTACCCAATGGTTTCAAATCCCTATTGTTTAATGCCTTTGATCAAATGGTTGACAATCTGCTGTTTGTTGCTTCGAGAGCCCGCAGAAGCAAACTTTAGTTCAAACTAGAGATATTTTGATGATTTGTTTTAGCTAGACTAACAACTTTTACCTATGAAGCGGGGCAGATCTGGTGCCGCTTCACAACCCTACCTGGTAGCCTCGGTCGAAGGTTCTAAGCATTATCGGGACTGATTGTTCACAGCTTGTCTCGGCAGTCCTATCTACCACTCGGGACCGATCGCCTTATACACACTTAGCTTCAGAGATAAAAAGTTTAGCTAATAATGGTAGAATGTGTAAGTTTGTAGAAGTTGATCGTGGATAGGTTATGGTAAGTCACTATTTTGCCAATTGGGCAAGAACAAAGCGTAGAACGATGGTCTGGTTCAGATCGGTTCCGGAGGTTGTTCTTTGGGAGCGCGAGCTAGAACTTCATGTACCCTATCTGTTTGATATGATCTGGTTTTACCTGGAAAAGAGGGGCCACGTGGTTTTTTCACAGCTTGCAGAGCATTGCGCACAATGTCTCAGTTTTCCTGTTACTGCAGCGACGATTTTGTCTGTATTTTTTTTTGAAACAAGGCAGAAGATTTGTCATTTTCATTAATAGAGAAGAAGTTTTAGAACAAATGCCTAGGACAAGCCCTAGAACTTTTACAAAAGCCTACTCTCCCAGGGTTACATAACCCAAAAATTTAGCATCGGGTAAGCTCCACGTTGTAGCCACATCTTTTATTTTGGCGATTATGAGACCGAGGTTGAGAAATGATGCCGGAAGACTCTAGCATTGCGCTCCTTACCAATCTCTCACGAAATAAGCATTATCAAGGAACCCACAACTTTTCTCTTTTTTCCTCTTTCAAGGACCATTTTCGTCCACCAGTCATGAACGGATTCCTCATTTGCCCATGCATCCGTTGGCAAGTCATGACTACCACACCATGGATCTCCTTCCAAATCCTAATGGTAAACCTACATTTTTACAAAAGATGGTCTGTGTATTCTTGAACTTTGTTGCAAAGGGGACAATTTCCACAATTTTGCCACCCCTTCTTTGAAGTCTATCCGCGGCCCATATCCTATTTTGTACAAGCAACCAATCAAAGAACTTGCATTTTGGTGGCACCCAAACTTTCCAAATAGAAGCATTGTTGGTGGTTGAGACAATCCCTTCAAATTGCATTTTATATGCGGAGGAGGCGGAGTATTTGCCATCATTAGTGAACTTCCAATGAATTGTATCGGGGATGTCGTTGTAAAGATGGAAACCAACTCCCAAAGGTTGACGAACTCTTGAATGTGCTCAATGGTAAGGTCTTGGTTGGGGTTGATTTGAGTGGACCAAAAATTATTCCCAAGAGCCTTTCAAACCGTGCAATTCTTCTTTTTTAACCTTTCAATAAGCTTGGGCGCCAAGTCCTTTGGGCATAGGCCATTAAGCCAAGAGGAATCCTAAATTTTTGCCTTTTTTTCCATTGCCAAGGGACACCACCGTGGAGGCGGCAAAAAGAGTTTGGTCTTCCTTATTGCAAGGGTTGCCAAGGCCAATCCAAGATTTTGTCTCATCGATCCATTCCGTCCACAACCACCTTAACCTTAAAGCCGCAGAAGTTTTTTTCAAGATGCATAATGCCAAGGCTCCCAATCTTTGTTGGACAACACACATTGTCCCAATTAACTTTGCATTTTCCTCTGGTAACCTTGTCACAACCTGCCCAAAGATATGCATGAAGGAGAGCGATAATTCTTTGTATGAACTCCTTTGGGAGGTCAATAGAGGTGATGTGGTATATGGCTTAGGAGGTTAGGACGGAGAGGACCAAGACACGTCTATCGACCATTGACATTCTTCCAATTTACGGAGGCAAATTTACCGGCGATCTTATCTTCCAAGAATTGGAGATCCACCCTTCTTAATCTAGTAACACTTAAAGGAATCCCCAAGTAGCGCATCAGGAAGGAGGTTCTTGTGGCAGGAAAATGTTGTAGAATGGCATTGAGGTCAAGCGCGCCACATTGGATAGGATCCACAAGGCTTTTTTGGTGGTTGTCACATAGTCCGGTGACATCTCCAAAGCTCGCAAGGATGGAAGCAAGACAAGCAATGTCTTATTTTATTGGTGCTACAAAAACCGCCACATCATCGGCATAGAGAGAGGTGTGTGCCATTGGTGCTCTTCCACGAAGTGGGTGAAGTCTGATGGGTTCGTAGCATGGAAAACAAAAAATTTCTACCGCAAGAACGAACAAAACCTAGATCTAATCTAGATAAAAGCCAAGATCTAATCTATTAGACATGAGCAACGAGATAGATGCGAACTAATCCTCGTAGATCCGAAAGCGTTAACGAGATTAGATCTCGTGGTTGATGTAGTCGATCACTTGCCGATCTCAAGATCGTGTGGACAATCCTTCCGGCGTCGCGTTCCAGCAGCGCTTCAGCCCTCGGTCAAG
This sequence comes from Avena eriantha, assembly GCA_910589775.1. Lineage (NCBI taxonomy): Eukaryota > Viridiplantae > Streptophyta > Magnoliopsida > Poales > Poaceae > Avena > Avena eriantha. The sequence continues at coordinate 106,035,792 of OU342744.1, forward strand.
TAGACGATCCTTCCGGCGTCGCGTTCCAGCAGCGCTTCCGCCCTTGGTCAAGTAGACGATCCTTCCGGCGCCGCGATTCGGCAGCGCTTCCGCAGTCGGTCACACGTGCGGAGTCGAAGCAGACCTTCCTCTCCCCGTTTCAGCGAGCAACGGAGGTAGTAGATCTTCTCCACGGAATCCCAGCAGCACGACGGCGTGGTGGTGGTGGTGGAGTAGAGAATTCTGTAGGGCTTCGCCTATGCCTGTGCAGAACATGGTGGAGGAGAGAGGCGGCAGAGATTGAGTGTTATGAGAGAGGGGAGGAGGGGGCGCCCCTGCCCCTCTATTTAAAGAAGGGAGGCGCCTAGGGAGGGGGAGTCCTTGTAGGACTCCCCTCCCTTGTAGGCCGGCGGATTGGAGGTGGGGGGAGGAGTCCTCCTCCCCCACGACTCCGTATCTTGACCCACCAGGACTCCTTGATCCCTATCTTGATTTTCAAGCAAACTCCAAGATATCTTCTAGAACCTTCCGGAACATTCCGAAACCTTCTAGAATCCTCATACAAACACTCCGGAACATTTCCTAACTCATAAAATGATCTCCTATATATGAATCTTATTCTCCGGACCATTCCGGATCTCCTCGTGATGTCCCGAATCCAATCCGAGACTCCGAACAACATTCAGTCTCCAACGCATATTCCATATCTACTTAAAACAACTTCGAACCTTAAGTGTGTCACCCTACGATTCGTGAATATGTAGACATGATAGAGACACATCTCCTATCAATAACCATCAGCGGGACCTGGAGATCCATAATGGCTCCCACATACTCAACGATGACTTCGCGATCGATTGAACCACTTAAATACGAAACTAATTCCCTTTGTCTCGCGATACTATACTTATCCGAGGTTTGATCGTCGGTATCTCCATACCTAGTTCTACCTCGTTACTGATAAGTACTCTTTACTCGTTCCGTGATATGTCATCCCTTGTGACCCAGTCACATGCTTGCAAGCTAACTAGATGACATTCCACCGAGAGGGCCCAGAGCATATCTATCCGTCATATGGATGGAAAAATCCCAATCTTGGTTCATGCGCTTCAACAAATACTTTCAGAATACCCAATGACACTTTTATAACCACCCAGTTACGAAGCGGCGTTTGATGTCATCAAAGTATCCATTCGGTGATGGTGATTAACATAACCTCATGGTCGAAGGAATAGGTTACTATGTATTTGAAAGCTTACAGCAATACGAACTTAATGACTTGATCTTATGCTACGCTTACTATGGGTGTGTGTCCATCACATCATTCTCCTAATGATATAACCTTGTTATTAATCACATCCTAATGTCCATGATCAGGAAACCATGATCATCAATTAATCAACAAGCTAGTTTAACAAGAGGCTTACTAGGGACTCTCTTATGTTTACAAAACACACAAGCATTAGTGTTTCCTAATAATACAATTATAGCATGTGATGTAAACATTCATCATAAACACAAAGATATAATACAATTATAGCATGTGACCTTGGGAAGTAGCCTTGGAAAGGATATGGTTGATTGGATCAATGGCCAAGACAAAAAGGAGAGGGGACAAAGGTTCCCCTTGTATGATTCCTCTCCCAAGCTTTATTGGGTTACAAGCAACACCGTTGAGGATTACTCTCGAAGACGAAGAAGAGAGAAGAGCCCACACCCTATCGCAAATTTTTGGTGGAAAGCCATAGTGGCACAAGATATCCATGAGGTAGTACCATCTAACCGAGTCAAACACCTTTTTGATGTCAAGCTTGAAGAGGAGGCATGGGGTTTTGGAGCAGTGGAATTTTCTATCAAGTTCCTTACATACATGTAGTTGTCATGAATGCTCCTTTTATTTATGAAAGCGCTTTGGGCATTGGAAACAAGGGAGTCCATATGTAGAGCAAGACGTGAGGCCATCATCTTTGCAATATATTTAGAGATAGGATGGATGAGACTTATTGGCCTAAAATCTGAAATGTCTCCGGCTCCATCTTTTTCAGGATTAAGGCGATGTTGGCGGAGTTTATCCAATGGAGATGAGAGACCCGAAGGTTGTGGAAGTTATGGATGCCGTGCATGATCTCTGACTTGGCAATACTCCAACATGCCTTGTAGAAAGCTCTGGTAAAGCCATCAGGGCCGGACGCCTTGTCGCTAGCGGATCCAAAGATGGCACTCTTGATTTCCTCCTCCGAAAAATCATCGGCAATATCAGAGAGGTCACACTCTGGGGTTAGAATATTACCCCAATTTAAATTGGTTCCCCTTGGAGCTCTTTTTCTCATGATCGAGGTGAAGCGATTTTGAATGATTGTTTTCTCGTCTTCATGGTTGACAACCCATCCATTATTGTGTTTGAGCCTATTTATTAATTTTTTCTTTGGTGGGAGTTAACGCGGATATGAAAGAATCTAGTGTTATCTCCTTCTTTAATGTTAGTTATCCTTGAGGCTTTCCTTTTTCGTGCCTTCTCGGCAACGGCCAAGCTGACGATTTTTTAATCTTCTCCTAATGTCTTGCTCTTCGGGGCTTTGGGCTCTTTCCTCTTGCGCCATGTCTAACCTTTGAGTGACCTTGAGGGCCATGTGAAGTTGGACTTTGGAAGCCGGGAAACGCTTCTTACTCCATTGTTGAAGTCTTTGGGAAACTCTCTTGAGCTTATGATAGAGAAGTTGGCAAGGCTCCATATGGGAGAAGGATTCATTCCAAGCCCCTTGCACCAGATCCATGAAGCCCGGCATTTTAATCCAAAAGATTTCAAATCGGAACATTTTTAGCTTCCTAGGGCCGGCATCACTTGCAAGAAGTAGAGGGCAATGATCAGAGAGCGACGAGGATAGGGCGTGGAGGATGTGCGAGGGGCATTGGATGTCCCGCTCCTCATTGCAAAAGAAGGTGTCGAGTTTGCTCATTGTCAGATCATTTTACTCGTTGCTCCAAGTAAACTTTCGGTTTTGTAGAGGAATCTCTTTAAGGTCACAAGATTTTAGGGCCTCTCTAAAGTGAATCATGCGACTGCGGTTAGCCATTTCTTCGGTTCTTGTCGCGAGCTCGGTGAATTTGGCTAAAGTCACCCGTGACTAGCCATAGAGTGCCCGGTTATGGCTTTTCGACAAGTAGCTCATGGTAGAAAACATCCTTTAAGTTTGATCTAGTGGGAGTGTGGGACCATAGACATTTGTTATCTTGAATGAGGTGTTTGAGTTGGCTAGGACAACAGTCCCGGAGATAAAGAACTACCCCGTTGAGATGTTTGTGATAGTAACATCACTGTTCCAAAGAAGGAGGACTTTGACATGATTCTTCTCTAGTTTCTTTCATCTGCTCTCCTCAATTGGTTCAGGACTTGAGGTGCTGCCCTACCAACTCTGAAAATTGACGACATGATTCTGGATTGTGCCGCAGTCGATCTTTCCTGCATTCAGCTTATTTTGCGTTGTCCACCAGTTCTAGTAAAACGCAGGCTGTATTTTGCTTCTCCTTTGACAAGTGCAACCGTCTTCATCAGTTCGGTAGCACATCGCATCCTTGCCTGAATTCCAGTGGATTTAATTTGGCCAAAGTGTAACCACCGTCATTTCGTAGTTATCAATTTTTTCTCTCTGTTCCATAAAACTTGACTATGATTTATTTAGATTAGGATGTATCTACTATTAAAACATGCTAAGTATAGCTGAATCTTTACAAATATGAATCAAGATAAACTAAAAAAAAAGGGAAAAATTCGACGCCTGAGAGATTCGAACTCTCGCGGGGAAACCCCATGTACTTAGCAGGCACACGCCTTAACCACTCGGCCAAAGCGTCCTTTGTGTCAATCATGTCATAAAATGCTATATTACACGCAGACGAGTTGGTTGATAATGCTATGTCTCTTTTTCCTTTGGAGAGGAAGCATGCCATATGTCGATGCTCATCGGTGTCAACTTATAATTAGGTAATGGAAGCAAAATCTAGATGGGTTTCCTGAGATGATGAGAAAAACCCGTCCACTTTGCGTTAAAGTCACATGGTTTTTCACGACGAACATCACTGCTAGTCACTGCGACAAAATGCAAACGCTACAGCTGCCTTGTGTGAACAAGCCAAACAGGCAGGGCAAGCAATGGACTTTGTGATGAGCTTCCCATTTGCTTGCCTTACGCAGATGGTTAGCCGCAAGCAAATTAATGGACGGAGTAGTCGATCACGAGGGATTAGGGTTCAGAAAAGTTCCAGACACCGCTGATATTCATAGTGAAACCTCAATTAAGAACGGTCCGATTCCGTGGTGGTGGTGGTGGTGGTGGACGGCGTCACCACCCCGGAGCCGAAGCTGTAGGGCGCCAGGTGCGCGAACGGGTTGGCCGGCGTGGCGATCTGGTCCTCCCCCTCCAGCATCCGCACGACGCTGCCCATGGACGGCCTGTCCTCCGGCCGGTACTGCACGCACCACAGCGCCAGCTTGCACATCCTCGCCGCCTTCTCCGTGCCCTCCGCGCTCCCCGCCGCCCTCGCGCGCGCCAGCACGGCGTCCATCTCGCCGGCCTCGAACCGCTGCCACGCCCACCTCGGGTACCACTCCAGGCTCTCGCGGCTGTGCAGCAGCCCCAGCTCCAGGTTCCGCCGCCGCCCCAGCATCTCGAACAGCAGCATCCCGAAGCTGTACACGTCGCACTTGTCCGTCGCGGGCAGCGGCACCCACAGCTCCGGCGCCGCGTACCCCGGCGTGCCCCGCGCCCCCGTCAGCGTCGTCAGGTGGCAGCCGTCCTCCCTGTCGCACAGCTTGGCCAGCCCGAAGTCGGACACCTTGGGCGCCATGCCCGCGCCCAGGAGCACGTTCTCCGGCTTGATGTCGCGGTGGATGATCCGGTGCTGGCACTCCTCGTGGAGGTACCGCACCGCCTTGGCCGTCCCGACGGCGATCTCGTGGAGCTTCTCGAACCCGATCCCGCCGGCCCTCTCCGCCGGCTGTTGCCCGCCGAACAGGTGCTGGTCCAGCGACCCGTTCTCCATGTACTCGTACACCAGCGCCTTCACCGTCGCGTCGAAGCAGAAGCCGTAGAGACGGACCAGGTTAATGTGGCACGTCCGACCGATGGTGCCCACCTCCGCCATGAACTGCTCCTCCGCGCGCCGCCCCAGCGTGCTGTTCAGCACCTTCACGGCCACCGGCGTGCCGTTGGGAAAACAGCCCCTGTACACCACGCCGAAGCCGCCGGAGCCGACCCTGTGCGCGAAGCCCTGGGTGAAGCCCCGCAGCTGCTGCGAGCTGAACCGGATGGGCCGCTCGTTCTGGACGCCCTCGATGAAGAAGCTCATGCTCCCCATCATCCCGACCTCCATCTCGTCCGCGGCGATCACTCCCCGCGTCTCGTTGCCCCTGTTAGTGTTACCTGATCTGGGCCGGGCGCAGAGGTACAGCATAACGAAGAAGGATACTGTCACTACACCAGTTGTGATCACTGCAACTGCAAGATGCTCGTACCAAAACTAATCATGCCAAGAACTTGGAAACCAGCTAATAATCCAGCTACGCATAAATTATAAACATCGGACTTACTGATTAACAGGGCAATGACCCCACTGCTAACCGCCATGCTTGATCGATCGATCGACCAGGGGTAATGAAACGACGACAGGAAGGAAGGGACGATGGTTGGATCGACCGGCTAGCTGATCAACTGTTTGGGGATGAAAACCTCCCTGCTTAATTAATCCAAGGTCGTTTGATCCGTCGTCTGTTTGGGCTATGTATAACTACCCCCTTATCGTATGCATGCTGGATATATAAGACAACTAATTAGCTGTAGAAAATTTGGGCCATATCACCTGGTCAAAGCGAGGGAGTAGTTGGTTACGTATGGTACGACAAGTCGATAACTCGTGAAGGAACAAAGAGGGGCGAATGTATTTGTTTCCATTTCTTCATGATAAATGTAGACAACTGTGATGATGACATTTTGTTCCTCTTCATGATAAATGGTGGCTAGTACTCGAAGTACTTACTGATTGCCAGGGCAATGATCCCACTGCTGCTAACAGCCATGTTTAATCGATCGAACAGGGGTAAAGAAATGACAGGCTGGGATGATCCCAGGTTAGCTGATCAACTGTCTGGAAAGATGGTCGGGGGCTAGGTGATCAACTGTCTGGGATGAATCTGCCTAATCAACTCGAACGTCATCTCCTAGACATAGCGTGGAGTCCAAGGTTTGAACTGTCGTATGTTTGGGATATAAATACCCTCCTTAGCATCGAACCAACGGTTGGTTCTCCTTTATTATTATAAATAATAATCCATGTTGGACTTGACAATTCACCATGCCCTCCTCGGCTTGATGTGATCAGCTAGTAGAAAATTTGGGACAAATCACATAATGAAAGCGAGGGTTCACGAATGTTTGACTACATTTGTTAACTGGTACTACGATAAGTCGATATAATAACTTGTAAAGAAACAAAGAGGGGCGAATGTATTTATTTCCTTTTCTTCATGATGGACCGTTTCATGTTTGCAGAACGCGTTTACACTAGTTGGCTCTATATGTACAAATGTATTTAAAGTTTATGTCGTTTTGAAGATTTCATCTACCTCGAACACAAATATTCAAATGGACTAGAAGACATTTGTTTCAAAATATAATGATGTTTCTGAATTTTCAAAATGGTCGGATGAGTGTGGTGCCATCCCCACCCCACCCCCCACCACAGGCAAACATCATCATCATCATCCCCCCTAATCTCTGATCACACCTTGCATCTTGACTGTTTAGAGTTTGAATGGAGTCCAGATAGGCCTAAGCCCATGTGGCACCATTATAAAAAGTGTTGAAATATTCGGCAATATTTTCATGATTAATTGCAGAATATAATCCATGACTACAACAGATACAATCACGTGAAACTCTAACATACTAGATCAGCATGAACAATTGCAGTGCAAACTCTATAACAGCCATAGTAAAACAACAGATCAGAACACAGTGCACGTCTTGACCGTTTGTAGATGGAGAAGCTGTTGGTGTAGAGGTTGCGGAGACCGGCCAAAGAAGATGGTGTAGGAGACGACACTCACGTAGTCTTGCAGAACGACCGAGAAGACGAGCCATGATGACGAACTTGTGCAATCACGGAGAGCGCTTTTCAAAAACCTTTTCGCCGTCGTCCGTACAAAATCGCAAAGCCGAATGGTTCCAAAGACCGCTCTCCCATTCGCCGGTGCACGTCAGTGCTCGGGATGGAGCAGTCTATGATGGTGACGCAAGCAGAGAGGTGGCAAAACCATAGATTTGTTTCGGTGTGTGTGCGGCAAAAACCCTTGGAGACTTTATATAGCACGACTCTGGGAAAAACCCTAACGGGTACAATGTGGACCGAGTCCACATCGCGCACGTTCCGGTCAATTACAGGTAGCCCACGACCACAGCTACCTAGGACGCGTCCGTCAAAACTGTAATTTTTCTGAGATGCAAAAATAAACTCGGCTCAAGGCTCATTCCGCAAACCGTGGTGCGTGCGTTAAGACGAGCCGAGCAGGCAGCAGGGGAGGAGTGAGCATGTGGCATGATACGTCCAAAACGTATCTACTTTCCCGAACACTTTTGCTATTGTTTATTCTCTAATTTGTATGTTTTGGATACAACTAATGCGGACTAACGTTGTTTTTAGCAGAATTGCTTTGGTGTCTCGTTTTTGTGCAGGAAATCAACCTTCAGGAAAACTCCCGGAAAATATCGCAAAACTCCTATTTTACCAGAAGTCTCGCGGAGTCAGAAGACGAGACGAAGAAGGGCCACAAGGGGCCCACACCACCTGGCCGTGCGGGCCAGGCCATGCCGTGCCAGGGGGTGGTGTGGCCGCCTCGGACTCCGCCTCGACCTCTCCTTTTGCGTATATAAGCCCTCTGACCTAAAAACAGAGGGGGTTCGATGTTTTTCCAGAGAGAGTTCCGCTGCGTCGCCACCATCAGATACCGCGATTCGGAACCAGAAACTCCGTTCTGGCACCCTGCCAGGATGGGGAATTGGAGAAGATCATCGCCATAATCATCACCATTGCTTCTCCATCAACCATCCATGATTCCCCCATCCATGAGTGAGTAATCCCCCGTAGTAGGCTATGGGAATGGTAGGGATTGGATGAGATCGTTCATGTAATTGCATAAGATTGTTAAGGCATGGTGCCTAGTATCTATTGTTAGTGTTTTTTGACTTTGTTGCAACTTGTTATGCTTAATGCTTGTCACTAGGGCCCGAGTGTCATGATTTCAGATCTGAACATGTTATTGATTCATGATGATAGTATTGTTTATGATCTTACCTGCAAGTTGTATACACATATTGTTGTCCAGAACCCGAGGCCCCGAGGTGACAAGAATCGGGATAACCGGAGGGGATGGCTATGATATGAGGATCACGTGTGTTCACGGAGCGTTAATGCTTTGCTCCGGTGCTCTATTAAAAGGAGCACCTTAATTGTCATTAGATTCCCTTGAGGCCCCACTACAACGGGCTGATAGGACAAAAAACGTTGTGCAATTTGTCATTGCGAGCACGTATGACTATATATGGAACACATGCCTATGATTATTTAGTACTTGGATGTTTTATCTTATTTATCTACAAATGCCCCATATCTTGATTGTTACATGAATTTTCTTGTCCATGCAACGCCTGTCCATCCATCCCTATGCCTACCACGCTTTAATCCTACTGTTTACTGTAATTGTTACTACTGTCTTTACTTTTACTACTGCTATCGCTTTGCTATTCCTATTACAAAGCTGTTGCTACTGATAAAATACTGCGAGCAAGACTGTTTCCAGGTGCAGCTGAATTGACAACTCAGTTGTTAAGGCTTATAAATATTCTTTGGCTCCCCTTGTGTCGAATCAATAAATTAGGTTTTACTTCCCTCGAAGACTGTTGCGATCCCCTATACTTGGGGCTCATCAAGACTATTTTCTGGCACCGTTGCCAGGGAGCATAGCTCTATTTGTCAAGTTCACTTGGAATCATTATTGTTCGCTGCTATCCATTCATCATAGGTAAAAATCGTGATGGAAAAGTTTCTATATTACCATCCACTACAAGGAGAGGTACAGTTCTAAACACCTCTGTTGCTCTTGATTCACCATCTGTGATGAGTAAGCTTCTTACCCCACCACCACATACACATGTTACACATACTGCTACTTCTACTGAATCTGAAATTGCTTCTAATACTTATGATGGTACTTCTACTGTGCTTGATAAGAGTGGTTCATTAGGTCCTTTCCTATATGCTACGATTGTTAGAACTATAGCTGGAAATACTGAAACTCCTAATGAAGATACCACTACACCTGTCAGTTCACCTAAGTCTAGAGAGAGCTATGATATTAAAGACGGTTATATAGAAATGACTGAATAATTTATTGAAGAATGTCGAAACACACATGGTACAAGTGCTAATAAAAGTCTTCTTGAGAGACGTGCTATTAAACCTAAATTATCTCCTAATGCTAAATTTGCTACATCTCCCATAAACATTAAAGATAAGGATTATGATTTCTCTCTAGATTTATCTTATATAACCATTGTTGAGAAAGAACCTTTTTGTGGGACTAAAAATGAAAGTGTTGTAGCACATATGACTGAGCTTTCTATCATGAGTGGCCTATTTTCTGATGATATTAAGATGCGCACCTACTTTGTTGCTAAATTTTTCCCTTTTCACTAAAAGGAGAAGTTAAAGCTTGGTTTAATAATTTACCTCCTAGATTTATTATTAGCCCTGATTGCTTGATTGATACTTTCTTTCAGAAATATTTCCCTCATAGTGCTCAACATGCCATTTTGCAGGAACTTTTTGATTTTAACAAGGAGAAGAGGAGATATTGTCTGAATCATGGGCAAGGTTTTGTGCTTTAATTCACGCACGATATGTATGTCCAATACCTAAAAATGAGCTTCTTGATATATATTATAATGGGCTAACTGATGAATCTAGGACATTCCTGGATAGTTGTGCTGATTATGTTTTCATGAAGAGAACGCCCAAAGAAGCTGAAGAATTAATGGCTAAAATAAGCAAGAATTATGATGGATGGACTTCACCTGAGTCAACTACACCTGAGTCCACTGTGCCTGAGCCAACACCAACACCAAAGAAAAGGGGAGTGATTGAACTAAACGATGAAGTGATAAAGGAATCTAAGAAATATCTCAAGGAGAAGGGTATTAAATCTGAAGATGTGAAGAATCTACCTCCTATAGAAGAGTTATGTAAGCCAATCTCCCACTCATCCACTATTGAGGTACACTCTCTCCAACATTTTGATGAAGGTGATATTCCTTATTCTAAACCTCCTGATCAATGCTTAGAAGAATTTGATATCTTTGTTGTTAAGCAAGATAATTTTAATGAGAGTGCAGAATCATTTAATGGAAAACTCTAGAGCTATTATTGAGTTGAGGGATATTGTGGAAAGAACCTCCAATGATGTTAAAATGCTTGTTAAACATTTCCAAATGGTTCAAACTCAAATTGATCAGCTTATTAAAGTACAAAAAGATTTGCTAGTTAATGCTTCTAAAGAAAAACATGCTTATGAAATTAGAACCAGAAGTGGTGCTGCCACTCAGGATCATCTATATCCGAAGGGGCATCCTAAAAGAATTGAGCAGGATACCCAACAAATTGAAAATAGTAGTACTTCCTCTAAGAGAAAGAAAAAGAATCATAAAATAGTCGTGGAATCTTCTGAAACTGCTAAAGATCCTAATAGTATATCTGCCTTTGATGCTGAAACTGAGAGTGGTAATGAGAAAAATGATGCTCCTGATAAAGAAGAAATTGAAGAAGAATCTTAAAGGCACACTAAGAATACTAAGTACACTAAGGAAGATTTTGTTGCTAATAAACATGGTAGTGAAAGAGAGCCATGGGTTCAAAAACCAATGCCTTTTCCTGATAAGAAATACAAGTCAAAGGAAGACGAACACTACAATAAGTTTTGTGAGTGGATGAAACCCTTATTTTTGCAAATTCTTTTGACTGATGCTATTAAATTGCCTCCTTATTCAAAGTATATGAAGGATATTGTCTCTAATAAAAGGAAGATTCTCAATGAGGAAATTTCTACTTTGCTTGCTAATTATTCCTTTGATGGTAAGGTTCCAAAGAAACTTGGGGACCCAGGGATTCCAACTATTCCATGTTCTATTAAAAATAGTTATGTTAGAACTGCTTTGTGTGATTTGCGAGCATGAGTTAGTGTTATGCCTTTTTCTCTATATAAGAGACTTCAATTGTAGAAATTAATACCAACTGATATATCTTTGCAAATGGCTGATAAATCTACTACTATTACTGTTGGTATATGTGAGGATGTTCATGTTCAAGTGGCTCATAATTTCTTGATATTAACTGACTTTGTGGTGCTTGAAATGCCATAAGATGATAATATGTCTATTATTCTTGGGAGACCTTTTCTTAATACTGCAGGAGCTGTCATAAATTGCAATCGAGGAAAGGTAAATTTTAATGTTAATGACAAAGAGCATACTGTATATTTCCCCAAGAAGATTGATAAGACTTATGTCCTAAATTCAATTGAAAATATTGAGGGCATTCAAGTTGGAGAAATATATTATCCCATACCATGAGAAATCTATGAAATTATTATGATTGGGACCATTGCTATCAAGGTTGAGGTAACATAATCATTTTGTGAAATGCAAAGTTTTATTTCATATAAAATTGTTTTGGTAACAAGACCTGATCAACCTTGTTAACAAAGGGATTTAATGAACAAAACAATGTTTTCACCATGATTATCCATGCTTACTTTTATTTTATCCATTTTAATTTTTTCTTTCACTTAGTTTACTTTTCTATTGCTAGTTGCTTGCATATTAGAGTGTCTTAGAACTTCTGAAGTTTTAGTTTTGTTTTGTTTTTGCATCATTCCAAAATTATCTTTCTGCTAGAAAATCATTCATCGATACCTAAAAATTGCCCAAAAATAAAGTTTCTCGAAAAATTCTAGAAAATTCATATTAAATTTTTACGTCAAAAGAGGGGCAGAGAAGTACCTAGAGTGACCTAGGGGGCCCCACCAGTCAGGCACACCACCTGGTCGTGCGGCCACACCAGGGGTGCGCCTAGCCATGGTGTGTGCCACCCCTGTCCCTCCACTTATTCTCCCACCTGCCACTTATCTCTCTCTCTCTCTTGAAAATACCAGTTCATTGATCAAACTCATGCTCCTAGTATTCTTGCTCGTGATTTTCGATCTCCTTGCTCAATCCACCTTTGCTGCTGAGTTTTGGAGCATTTGTTCTTCGGTATGTGACTCCTCCATTTGTCCAAGTAGATTTGTGTCTGGTAGATTATATCTTGGGTATTTGGCTACTGTAGGTGACAGGTTATGTGAGCTTGCATGCTTGTTCTTTGCTTAGAGAAATTGTTTTGATGCATATTTAGCCCTCTTGCAAGTCCTTATAAGTAGTTCCTTTCATTATGAAATCACTTTGCAATTATTATTTGTGATGGTTGTCTAAAATTTCAGAAAAGGGAGAGATGGACAACCATACTTTTGGAGAAGTATTTGAGAGAGACACACCCAGGAGGGCAAGGACTTCTAGATCGGCTTCTCAATTTAGGCCATCATATAATGAAGATGTTATTGCTCCGCGCTTCAGCAATGAGGGAGATGGAGGAAATTCTCACTCATCTACCTTCCCTTGTTTTACCTTTTTGCAAGCTACAGGGAACCTTGATGATTTCTTACTTCTTGTTCAGAGGATTGGTCTAACCACCTACATGCAGGATGAGAGTGAACAATATGCCATGCTCACCAAATATTTCGTTGAAAGTTTCACTTTCACTAACACCCCTTATCGGTCAACTGTTTCATCCAAATTTTATAATATGCCTATTACTATGTCATTGGAAAGATTTTGCAGCATTATAGGCATAGGCATGGCTGGGACAGTGAAGAAGATCCAAGGTCGACGCGCCGATTTACTGGAGCTCTACCGGAGTGTGACAAATGACGATGACCGCATAGCGCAGCGTGGGAAGATAAGGAACATTCAACTCCCTGCTCTTAGATATTTTGCTTATTATCTTGCCACTAGCATTCTTGGTAGGGAGAACACTAGTAATATTTCTAATTATCATTTACCTTTTCTTGCTGCTGCACTTAATAATACAACCAAATATAATCTTGGTTCTCTCATTGCTCGTCGCTTAGCTGCTAGAGGACCCATTTATGGGGGCGTCATTTCTACATGCATGGTTGCTGGCTTGGAACTTTCTGTTGATCCTAATGATACTATGTTGACACCACACATGCTTGATCTTGCTGCTATGAAAACACATCACTTTGTTACTGCTAACTCCAACATGGAGAGTTTAGTTTACAGGATGTTGTTTACTGACGGAGATGAGAGGGAAATTCCCTTGCCACAACCCACTTTGTTCAGTATTTGCAGGATGCCATGGTCGCGCTCCAAGGAGGAGGTGGACGAGCAGCTCCGCTTGCTTGGTTTCCACGGGCAGCACCAGGGGGATGCGCCCTCTTACGATTACTCTGCGCACTACGTTGGGGCGCCCTCGAGTTCATATCTAGACGAAGGCACATCTTCGTCATACTATGGAGGCGCTCCGTCCTAGCCAGCTTGGGATTGATCCCCACTTAGGCCAAAAGCCTAAGCTTGTGGGGAGGTTTACCGACATCACACTCATCTACATATCATGTTTAGTCAGTACTTTGCATATCCATGTTTCGTTTTCCTTTTAGTTTTTGTTCTCGCTTTATTTCTGTTTTCCAAAACACAAAAAGACCAAAAATATTCTCGTTATTTCTCTTTGTTTGCTTCTTTATCTTTTAGCCTTGGTTTGCTTCTACCTTTTTAGCTTTGTTTTGATTATTCGAAAAACCCAAAAAGATTTTGCTTGGTTTGCTCTTTCCTTTGGTGCTTGCCTTTAAAAATTGAAAACCCCAAAATATTTATTGTTCTTTTTTGGTTCTGTAAAGTTTATTGCAGGGTTCAGCGGTCCTCAGTGACTCCTTGGAGTTTGGTTTTATCTTATTATTCAACACACAAGTGAAGGGCAATGATGATTTATGACAACTCGAGGTGTGGTAAGAGGCTAGTATGAACTCTATTTGTTTTCATTTTTATACATATACTCATTATTGTGGGCATGCTTAGTCTGTTCATGTAGGGTGTATGTTATTTAATGGATGCTTAGTAGTTCTTGCTCTCTTATGATCAGTTCTAGTCCATTAATAGTTCGTAACATGTCACATAAATGTTGGCTTGCATTTTTCTATTCATAACTTGGCATGACATTGTGGTGTCCTCCTGAATCGACTTGGCACATGCTCACGCATGCATATGGCTAAACAAAAAGTCAGTTAAGCCTCGATGATTTATTTTGGCTCAGAGTTCTTGTGTCACTTTTATGCCACTATTAATTTTTTTTGTCGCAAGCATGATTATGATAGTTACTGCTCTCTCGATTGTCGCTCCCTTTCTATTGATATCCTTCACTTGTGCTGAGTATAAGCTTTATTCGTCCATCCAACTCCCCCAAACCAAAGTTGTCCAAAAGAGTCCACCATATCTACCTATTAGCATCATTGCTATTCCTTGCATATTTATTATGCTTTGTTTTCTTCCAATAAAAATGTTTGCTTGTTATGAGAAAATTAGTTAGTAAAGCTCTCACGAACTTGATGGCACACTTGGGGAACCTAGACCATTGAGTCCATCTATGTTGCGTATATGCTTGCGCTTTATAAGTTGTGAATTAGCAGAACCATGTTACAATGGGGAATGCTTTCAACATTGCACATTATTTAGTTGATATCATGTTCTTTTGCTTATAGATCCCGACAGTGTGAAATAAAAGGGGAGCGTGTAAGCTCATGGAGTTTGTATATGTGTTGGAAAAACGCATGGGCGGCTAGCCTAAGCCATGCCTAATCATGGTGGAAACTTGCAGCATAACCATAGTGAGCAATCTGTGAAGCATCCTCAATAAAAACCTATGCAAATAGCAAATTAAAAGATCGCTGAGATGCTCATTGTCTGTTGCCTTGTCATTTTGGTATGGGATAGCTCCTGTATCATGGGGCAAGGGGTACCCCGTTGGCAGTTCTCTATGATACACATGTACTTACAATGACAAGAACTTACTCGTGACTAAAGTTGAGTAGCATGAGGTCCGGTACTCGTAAGCAAGGGGCATGAGATTTTCAACTTATAACTTGTTAAATCATATCCTCATATTTGTGTCGCATTAACCTTAATCACCTCAAGATGCTTATGATAGGGGCAATGAGATCTCAAAGCTAAAGAGTACCATACTTTCAACATTTGGAAGCCTTTCAAACTTCTCAAATCTTTTTCTTTCACTTTTATATTGAGTCACCATTTATTATTGGAGCACCTTCCCGAGAGCATAGCTCTCATTCTTAGTGCAATGTGCTTGTTGCGAAACACAGTTAATTGTGACATAACTTTGACGCTTGTATCTTTGATATTTTTATTTCTAGTCTTCACTTAAACTTCAGAGGTGCCTTGGCATTTATGTTTTGCTCCAAAGAAAGGCAAGCGAGACACCACTTTATCATATCTTCTTATGAGCACTACTATCTTGCATATGCTTATGTGTCATGTTGATTATTATCATTGGGTTGAAATCTCTTCATAGCTTGCATGACTACTGGGTAAACTTATTTGCATACTCTTTATTATGAATTGCCTAAGTATTTGATCATATGCTGAGAATATATATATCTTATGAAGCAGATGTGTTCGTGAAAGTTTCTTTTCTCGCACTCAGTTTTCAACTGAATTGCTTGAGGACAAGCAATAAGCTAAGCTTGGGGGAGTTGATACATCCAAAACGTATCTACTTTCCCGAACACGTTTGCTATTCTTTCTTCTCTAATTTGTGTGATTTGGATACAACTAATGCAGACTAATGATGTTTTCAGCAGAATTGCTTTGGTGTCTCATTTTTGTGCAGGAAATCAACTTTCAGGAAAAATCCCAGAAAATATCACAAAACTCCTATTTTACCAGAAGACTCACGGAGCCAGAAGACAAGACGAAGAAGGGCCACGAGGGGACCACACCACCTGGCCGTGCGGGCCAGGCCAGGCCGCGCCAGGGGTGGTGTGGACGCCTCGGATCGACCTCTCCTTTCACCTATATAAGCCCTCTGACCTAAAACAGAGGGGGATTCGATGTTTTTCTAGAGAGAGTTCCGCTGCGCCTCTACCACCAGATACCGCGATTCGGAACCAGAAACTCCATTCTGGCACCCTGCCGGGACGGGGAATTGGAGAAGATTATCGCCATCCTCATCACCATCGCTTCTCCATCAACCATCCATGATTCCCCCATCCATGAGTCAGTAATCCCCCGCAGTAGGCTATGGGGATGGTAGGGATTGGATGAGATCGTTCATGTAATTGCATAAAATTGTTAGGGCATGGTGCCTAGTATCTATTGTTAGTGCTTTTTGTCTTTGTTGCAACTTGTTATGCTTAATGCTTGTCAGGCCCGAGTGCCATGATTTCAGATCTAAACATGTTATTGATTCATGATGATAGTATTGTTTATGATCTTACCTGCAAGTTGTATACACATATTGTTGTCCGGAACCCGAGGCCCCGAAGTGACACGAATCGGGTTAACCGGAGGGGATGGCTATGATATGAGGATCAGGTGTGTCCATAGAGTGTTAATGCTTTGCAATGATGCTCTATTGAAAGGAGCACCTTAATTGCCAGTAGATTCCCTTGAGGCCCCGCTGCAACGGGCTGATAGGACAAAAAATGTTGTGCAATTTCTCATTGCGAGCACGTATGACTATATATGGAACACATGCCTATGATTATTTAGTACTTGGATGCTTTATCTTAATTATCTGCAAATGCCCTATATCTTGATTGTTACATGAATTGGCTTGTCCATGCAATGCCTGTCCATCCATCCCTATACCTACCGCGCTTTAATCCTACTGTTTACTGCAATTGTTACTATTGTCTTTACTTTTACTACTGGTATCACTTTGCTATTCCTATTACAAAACTGTTGCTACTGATAAACTACTACGAGCAAGACTATTTCCAAGTGCAGCTGAATTGACAACTCCGTTGTTAAGGCTTATAAATATTCTTAGGCCCCCCTTGTGTCGAATCAATAAATTGGGTTTTACTTCCCTCGAAGACTATTGCGATCCCCTATACTTGTGGGTCATCAAGACTATTTTCTTGTGCCGTTGCCGAGGAGTGATACATTGCAAATGTATCTATAATTTTTGATGTTCAATGCTTAGTTTTATCCACTTTCTTGTGTTTTGTCCACACTTTGGAGTACTTTTCATATGATTTCTTGGACTAACCTATTAACAAGAGCCACAGTGCCAGCTGCATGTTTTCTGCTGTTTTTGGTTCCAGGAAAGTCAGAAAATGAATATTCTCGGAATCAGACGGGACAAAAGCCAAAGTGCCTATTTTTCCGGAAGTCATCAGATGCCAGAATACGAGATGGAGAAGGGCTGGGTGTGGCCACACCACCTGGCCGCGCGGCTATGCCTGGCCCGCGCCAGGGGGTGGTCTGGCCGACCCGAGCACCCCCTCGGCCTCTCCTTCCGCCTATATATTCCCCTCGGGACGAAAACCCTAAGTGCCCGATCAAAAATCCACGAAAGAGTCTGTAGCCGCCGTCATCTCCATCCCTAGATCGAGAGGGATCTGAAGCTCTTCCCATCACCCTGCCGGAGAGGGGAATTCACCCTGGAGGCCTTCTTCATCACCATGCAAGCCTCCGGTGTGATGCGTGAGTAGTTCATCCTTGGACTACGGATCCATGTAGTAGCTAGATGGGTTGTTCTCCTCCTTTGTGCTTTCATGTTTAGATCTTGTGAGCTCCGTTCATGATCAAGATCATCTATTTGTAATTCTGGATGTTGTGTTTGCGGGGATCCGATGGATATTGAGATGCTATTTCAGATTGATTATTGATTCTATCATGTGTTTGTTATTTGTGATCTTGCATGCCTTCCGTTGTTAGTAGATATCTTGGCCAAGTAGATGCTAGCAACTCCAAGAGTTAGTATTTATGCTCGATAGTGGGTTCATGCCTCTGGTAATCTAGGGAAGTGACAGAAATCTCTAAGGTACTAGATGTGTTGTTGCTACTAGGGAGAAAACAACAATCCTTTATTCATAGAACAATCGTATTGTTTCCTTTACACGTAGTTCGTAAAGCAATAATGTGTTGCTTGCAACTTAATACTGGAGGGGGTTCGGATGATAACCTGAAGGTGGATTATTAGTCATAGATGCAGTTGGATGGCGGTCTATGTATAATGTTGTAGTGCCCAATCAAGTCTCAAAGGAGTCAAGATGATTAGTATATGCATGTATTTCTTTCTCGATGTTTGTCAATTGCCCCACTGTAATTTGTTCACCCAGCATGTTATCTATCTTAAGGAGAGCCACCTCTAGTGAACTATGGATCCCGGTCCTTTTTCTTTATATACAATCTACAAACTATTTACTGTTTTGTGTTTACTTTCTGCAAACTTTTACTTATTTCCATTCGATACGTTTAATCCTTTATTTTCCGCAAAACTCGGTGAGATTGACAACCTCATCGCAAGTTGGGGACAAAGTTATGTGGTTGTGTTGTGCAGGTCTCCACGTTGCTACTAGCACCGGTAGTGCGCCCTGCCAAAGCTCAGCTAGCAACACCTTTGGGGTGTTTCCTTGCTCCTACTGGTTCGATTAAACCTTGGTTTCATAACTGACGGAAACTTGTTGTTGTACTCATCATACCTTCCTCTTGGGGTTCCCAACGAGCTCTACATCAACATCGCACCAGCATTTTCCTGGCACCGACACTGAGCATCAAGCATTTTTCTGGCGCTGTTGCCGGGGAGTCAAGGACATCTTCACAAGGGGAGTCCCTCATAACCAATCTCTTTACTTTGTTACTTTTGTTTTGCTTAGTTTCTTTTTGTTTTGTTTGCTTGTTTTTTTTATCAAAAACACACAAAAAATAGTTTTACAAGTTTGCTTTCTTATTTCAAAAACACAAAAAAAAAGTAGTTCATTTCTTAAGTTGCCACTACGTCTAGCCTTGCTCCAATCACTATGTCACCCGAGGAAACGATTTTCACTTTTAAACAAGGAATTGAGAAATTTTTTAAAGAAGCTTGGTCTAGAATCTCCGATCTACATGAAAAAACTGAGCCTAAAATGACTCAAAGCTTGTTCCTTAGCAGTTTTTACCTTGGAATTGCTCTTTTCTATAGATATGCTTTAGATGCTGTTGTGGGAGGAGATTTCCTCCAATGTAATGAGGATGATGCTATTAATGCTATAAAGAAATTGATCCTTACTTACAACTTGCCTAGCCAAACTGATATTTCTTTCGCAAGAATATTTGCTAGATTGAACACTCTTGAGACTAGCACTACTAGCTTAAAAGATTTCTATAATACGCTTAGGGAACATCATAATTATGTTCCAATAAATTCTGAACCATCAAAGTGGCTCCCTACAGTAAAGATTTAGATAAACACTGAAACTTTTCAAGCTCGCTGTGATATCATGTCTGAATTTTGTCTTATGCCCAAAGATATTTATGAATCTTTGAATACTTGGGGGCTTACTGAAGGAGGAAAAGAAATATCTCTTGCTAATAATGCTACCATATTACCTATTGGAATATCTGAAGGAGTGTTTATAAAGATCCTTGGGAAAATGATTTCTACTAATTATCTTGTTATTGAATGTGCAGGAAAAGGACAAATTACACTTGGAAGGTCCCTATTAGAACTCCTTGGAACAATAATAGATGTGGGAAAAGGGACCATGCACCTTTATTCTCCACCAAACAATCATATTTTCCCCAAGGTTAAGAATAAAAGTAAGAGAGGTAAGGGCAAGAAATTTGGTTTTAATGCTTCTTCGAACACTCGATCCTTTTTCTTGTTTCGTATGCCTAACTTAAAGGCGTTAAAGAAAAGTACTTATTGGGAGATAACCCAAAAGTTTTACATGAGTCTTGGAAGTTATTACCTCTGTAATAACCTGTACTTATCCTTTTTTATTTGCTTTTTGTGCCAAGAGTAACCTCTAATGAGAGAGAAGTAATGATTGGGAAAGTTGCTGTCCCGAAACAGATTTTTGTGCTTCACCGTACAAATTCGTGTAAAATCTCTATACATCCTTTTGAGGCGTTAATTTTTGTGCTTCTGCCCTAGGTTGTTATCTAACTTTCGTTAGTTCAACACTTTTTAATTTGAGCAACAGAAGGTCTTCGAAAAAATTCGTCTTTACCTGCTGGTCTGTTTTGACAGATTTCTGTCATTTTCTGCATTTGCTTCTTCTTGGTTCCTTTTTGAGTTCTTTTGGGGAATTGAGTTTTTGAGGGAAGTGCTACAGTAGCTAGTGTTCTAATGGAAGTTTATTTGGTGTTAGAACTGAAACTTAAGACTTATTTATCTTGAGTGCACTAATGTTGCTAATAAGATTGTGTGAAGTTTTGTATGAAGGAAAAATTTCAGGTGTATGGAAGGAATGAGTAATGAGATGAAGAATGGACTAAAGCTCAAGCTTGGGGATGCCACGCGTGTCACCCCAAGAAATATTCAAGAAGTACAAGCGTCAAAGCTTGGGGATGCCCAAGGCATCCCCTTGTTCATCAATAAAAATCCTAGGTTTCTTCCAAACGCTTCATTTTTACTGTTTCATGCACAATTGTGTTGTTCTTGGAGCGTATTCTTTTTCATTTTCATTTTGGTTTTTCGTTTGCTTTTGTTTGCTTAGTTTTCTGAATAAATTGGTTGGACCCCCTCTTTCATACATTGGTTTGCAAATAGTTTGGTTTGGTTTGGAAAAGAGTAGGAAAGTTCATACTTATGTTGTGTTTGCGAGGATTCGATGGATATTGAGATGCTATTTCAGATTGATTATTGATTCTATCATGTCTTTGTTATTTGTGATCTTGCATGCTTTCTATAGTTAGTAGCTATCTTGGCCAAGTAGATGCTAGCAACTCCAAGAGTTAGTATTTATGCTCGATAGTGGGTTCATGCCTCTGGTAATCTGGGGAAGTGACAGAAATCTCTAAGGTACTAGATGTGTTGTTGCTACTAGGGAGAAAACAACAATCCTTTGTTCATAGAACAATCGTATTGTTTAATTTACACGCAGTTCGTAAAGCAATAATCTGTTGCTTGCAACTTAATACTGGAGGGGGTTTGGATGATAACCTGAAGGTGGATTATTAGTCATAGATGCAGTTGGATGGCGGTCTATGTATAATGTTGTAATGCCCAATCAAGTCTCAAAGGAGTCAAGATGATTAGTATATGCATGTATTGCTTTGTCGATGTTTGTCAATGTGCCCCACTGTAATTTGTTCACCCAGCATGTTATCTATCTTAAGGAGAGCCACCTCTAGTGAACTATGGATCCTGGTCCTTTTTCTTTACATACAATCTACAAACTGTTTACTATTTTGTGTTTACTTTCTACAAACTTTTACTTCTTTCCATTCAATACGGTTAATCCTTTGTTTTTCGCAAAACACGGTGAGATTAACAACCTCATCGCAAGTTGGGGACAAAGTTCTGTGGTTGTGTTGTGCGGGTCTCCACGTTGCTACTAGCACCGATAGTGTGCCCTGTCAAGGCTCAGCTAGCAACACCTTTGGGGTGTTTCCTTGCTCCTACTGGTTCGATTAAACCTTGGTTTCATAACTGAGGGAGACTTGCTCCTATGCTCATCATACCTTCCTCCTGGGGTTTTCAACGAGCTCTACATCAACATCACACCAGCATTTTCCTGGCACCGACACTGAGCCATCAGGGAGCATAGCTCTATTTATCAAGTTCACTTGGAATCATTATTGTTCGCTGCTATCCATTCATCATGGGTAAAACTCGTGATGGAAAAGTTCCTATATTACCATCCACTACAAGGAGAGGTACAGTTCTGAACACCTCTGTTGCTCTTGATTCACCATATGTGATGAGTAAGCTCCTTACACCACCACCACATACACATGCTACACATACTAATACTTCTGCTGAATCTGAAATTGCTTATGATACTTATGATGCTGCTTCTACTGTGCTTGATAAGAGTGGTTGATTAGGTCCTTTCCTAGATGCTATGATTGCTAGAACTATAGCTGCAAATGCTGAAACTCCTAATGAAGACACCACTACACCTATCAGTTCACCTGAGTCTAGAGAGAGCTATGATATTGAAGGCGGTTATATAGAAATGACTGAATAATTTATTGAAGTATGTCGAAACACTCATGGTACAAGTGCTAATAAGAGTCTTCTTGAGAGACGTACTATTAAACCTATATTATCTCCTAATGCTAAATTTGCTACATCTCCCATAAACATTAAAGATAAGGATTATGATTTCTCTCTAGATTTATCTTACATAACCATTGTTGAGAAAGAACCTTTTCGTGGGACTAAAAATGAAAGTGATGTAGCACATATGACTGAGATTTCTACCATGAGTTGCCTATTTTCTCATGATATTAAGATGCGCACCTACTTTGTTGCTAATTTTTTTCTTTTTCACTGAAAGGAGAAGCTAAAGCTTGGTTTAATAATTTACCTCCTGGATCTATTAATAGCCCTGATTGCTTGATTGATACTTTTTTAGAAATATTTCCCTCCTAGTGCTCGACATGCCATTTTGTAGGAACTTTTTGATTTTAAACAGGGAGAAGAGGAGATATTGCCTGAATCATGGGGAAGGTTTTGTGCTTTAATTCACGCACAGCCTGTATGTACAATACCTAAAAATGATATTCTTGATATATATTATAATGAGCTAACTGATGAATCTAGGACATTCCTAGATAGTTGTGATGTGTTTTCAGGAAGAGAACTCCCAAAGAAGCTGAGAAATTCATGGCTAAAATAAGCAAGAATTATGATGACTGGACTTCACCTGAGTCAACTACACCTGAGTCCACTGTGCCTGAGCCAACACCAACACCAAATAAAAGGGGAATGATTGAACTAAATGATGAAGTGGTGGAGGAAGCTAAGAAATGTCACAAGGAGAAGGGTATTAAATCTGAAGATGTGAAGAATCTACCTCCTATAGAAGAGTTATGTAAGCCAATCTCCCACTCATCCACTATTGAGGTACACTCTCTCCAACATTTTGATGAAGGTGATATTCCTTATTCTAAACCTCCTGATCAATGCATAGAAGAATTTGATATCTTTGTTGTTAAGCAAGTTAACTTTAATAAGAGAGTGCATAATCATTTAATGGAAAACTCTAGAGCTATTATTGAGTTGAGAGATATTGTGGAAAGAACCTCCAATGATGTTAAAATGTTTGTTAAACATTTCCAAATGGTTCAAACTCAAATTGATCAGCTTATTAAACTACAAAAAGATTTGCTAGTTAATGCTTCTAAAGAAAAACATGCTTATGAAATTAGAACTAGAAGTGGTGCTACCATTCAGGATCCTCTATTGCGAGCAAGACTCTTTCTAGGTGCAGCTGAATTGACAACTCAGTTGTTAAGGCTTATAAATATTCTTTGGCTCCCCTTGTATCGAATCAATAAATTGGGTTTTACTTCCCTCGAAGATTGTTGCGATCCCCTATACTTGTGGGTCATCATGGCACTTCTCTTCTCACTCCCTTAATGAAATGGTGAGACACTTCATCTTATAAGGTGGTGCAGCTCTCCTCTAACTTTACATGTGGGCCTAAATTTAGTCATCACTCCTATTAATACTCATATGTGAGCTACCACCACCATGGGTGACATATACGGGTTTTGAAATTTAGGTAAAATCTGAAATATTACATGGGCCAAAATATTTAGCCCATTATTTTTAACAATCCTCCACTAGATCTCAGATGCCAGTTTGAATATTTGACAATCCTCATTACTTATTTATATACCAGTGTTTCACCCAAGTGTTTCAGCCAAGACGGTTAAATTGAACTTCCGTCTAGAGATTTTAGCTACATCCAGTCACACGAACACAATGGAGTACGCATTGAATTGCAAGTTTTATGTCGGATTTTACCTGTCTACCTGTTTACCTGTCTAAAAGAAAAGAGGAGGCCTCAGAGAAATTCATGGACAGGAAGGAAGAGGTCGCGATACAAGAAGGAAAGAAACATTACCCACCAGCCAGATTTAGGGGCAGGGACAACCTCATCCCCTGGAAGCTTGCAGGAGCCCTCCTCAAGGTGACCAGAGTTTCGGGCTTCGCGCAGATCTCGCGTGCAACACTTCGTCGGGCCCATCCGAGAGCCCTCTTCTTCGTGGTCTTGGCGGCCGTAGTGAAAGTTCCAACCTTGCTTTTCCCCATGATGGCTAAAAACCGGCACAAGCGCACTGAGAAGAAGGAGTAGGCGAAAGCAGCAAAAACAGGTAAGGCACAAGGAAGAAGATGAATGTAGCAGGAGAAGATGGTAAAACAATTATCCCCTTGTTTATAAAGAGACAAAGCGCCAGAGCTCAACCATTTGATAGAAAACCGAATCGTCAAGATATATAGGATGATGACACGTGCCAGCAGATTCACAGAAGGAAAAAATCATGGGAAGTTAATGTTGCGGTAAAATCAGAGGAAGCTCGCACGATGCCTCGATATTCACGCGAAAAAGGGGCCGTGTAGTCAAAAAAAATCCGCTGACATGCCACCCACACGTCATCATCACTACAGTATGGGCCCACAAACGAAACTTCCCATCTAAACATGTCTCTCAGAAGCCGCAGTGCAATTTCATCAGCACTAACATCTAGACATGCAAAGTAACAAATACTTCGGTTCTGTAGAAGGAAAAGACTCGAGAAAGCATTTACAAAATGCTGAGTTGAAGTACATTCCTCAGCAAAGGTTTTTGAGCCTACAAACGAAAACTATAGTCTCGGGGGCTACTCCCATTGGGAGTGCTGGTCGCGCACCCGACAAAATATCAAGGTGATCTTATAAATAAATCAAAGGATTTCGAGCCTATGTCCTGATGCAGGCATCCGAAACATAGCCTCGATCGGGGGCTACTCCCATCAGGAGCGTTGTCGCGCACCCAACGAAAGGTTTACTTTGACAAGATAAGACCCGAAGAAAAATCATCCTTGTATCTTACAACCAATGAGTATTACATATATGTATCCTCAAAAAGTTACTCCCATCAGGAGCATCTACAAAAACATCATCTGAGAAAAATAACTGATAAACTTTAATAATTCCAGCAACCAAACAAGGCAATCGATGAAATCATTACACAAAGCTCGGATTGTGCCCGACGCAATAAAAACTCTGAATGTCATGTCCACGACATAAAGGTAAGACTCCAGGATTCATCCTATGTGGCCTGGTAATCGCACAAGAATGCGCTATGCCAGTAAAATATCCATATCAACGATACGATGAAAAATCCCAATGGACGTATTGGGTACCCGATATAATAGAACTGGAATTCAGTTTTCGATAAGACCTCAGTGGCTTGAACTAAATTACGCCAGTAAAATTCTGAGTTCAAGCTCGGGGAATTGAACTTGATGTAGGTCTACAGTGTTTTTGCCCAGGAGCAATTAACTGATTCCCGATCAGTCGGATGCATCAGGCCTATTGTACAAATCCCTACAAAGCTAGAAAAAATAAAAAATATCTCACATATATATATATCATAAATATATCTTGAGACTCAACCCGAATCTACGATTCAGATAGAGTCTCGGGGGCTACTGACATGGGTATGATTATCCGGGTGCTTATGTTTTGTTACCCTAGCTACATAAAGGCTCACGACCCATGAAGACCCAAGATGAAGGCCCACGAGGCATCCGGTGGAAGTCATGGTTTTACTAGATAAGGAAATAAGAATCGACATTGTGTTGGTGTTGTAATCATGAATATATAACCTACCCGTATATGATTTTGAGACCCAGCCTATTATATATAGGACGGTAGGAGCCTGCAGAGAGGTACCGAAAAAACCCCAAGTAATCTTTAATAGTATTGTCAGGCAATAATCAAGCGACTTCGATTCCCTTGTTTGCCTGACATCCGATGAAATCCCCAGTGTTCTCTTTTCCACGAAACCCTAAGTCCATAACCATGGGCATTGTCGAGGTTACCCCTCGTCACCTACCCTACGGGTGGAGCAGATGTGTTGTACTCCATCGTCTCTTTGTGAGTTTACTAGAGAAACAAACCAAACAAGCAAAGAGAAGCGAACACTGCAGTTGCCTTGTAGCAACAAGCCAAACAGATAGGGCAAACAATGTGCTTGTGAATCAAGAAACCACGTATGCATGCGGCTGGACATTATAATAAGAGCGTGTTTGGTTGCTCGGAATTTCACGTTTTTCCTAGTTGGTACGGCAGATGCTGCATGTGGAGAGATTGGCCTCGACCCTGGATGTGCGGTTTATTTGGTAGCCCATATTTTCGTTTCCCCACTAGGAGATCCCATATGGACACTTTTTTTGGTTTCCAAGAAAGGGATCAGCCGATGCAAAGGTGCATGTTTGGAAGCCTGCATCTGGCCCGATATGGTTACCTCGCATGGAAAACGGTGAGCTTACCAAATACCCATCAGGGTTTAAGGTCTTACATGACCGATCACATGAATTAGAACAACTGGTAGTACACAATCCACATGTCTCGGC
The DNA here is from genome assembly GCA_910589775.1 of Avena eriantha. Classification (NCBI taxonomy): domain Eukaryota; kingdom Viridiplantae; phylum Streptophyta; class Magnoliopsida; order Poales; family Poaceae; genus Avena; species Avena eriantha. The sequence continues at coordinate 106,062,506 of OU342744.1, forward strand.
CAACGATGATGATGTCTTTGATCATACTTTCACCCCGTATAGGTGGAACCTGTTCTTATGCATGAACTTGATGAGCTGCAGGCTGTGGAGTGAAATTGATGTTCATAACTTGTGACTGTTGTGCCTCTTGTAGACGCTATGCTAAGAACTCAGAGTAGGATATTTGTGCATGATCTAGATTCTTAAACCCCTTATAGAGGTTGTGATGGTAACCCATCACTTGTTGGCTGTACTCCTCCCATGTCTTATAGATTCCCGTTTTCTTGCCGTAGTACAACACATACCAGTTGTATTGCTGATGTCTACGCACTTCTATTCTTGTAGACAGTTGTTGGGCCTCCAAGTGCAAAGGTTTGTAGAACAGCAGCAAGTTTTCCTTTAATTGGATCACCCAAGGTTTATCGAACTCAGGGAGGAAGTGGTCAAAGGTATCCCTCTCAAGCAACCCTGCAATCAAGATACAAGAAGTCTCTTGTGTCCCCAACACACCCAATACACTTGTCAGGTGTATAGGTGCACTAGTTCAGCGAAGAGATAGTGAAATACAAGTGGTATGGATAATTATAAGTGGTAACGGTGCTAGAAAATAACTTGATGGCGTGGAAAAGACTAAAGGCAAATTGAAATAAAGATGGAAGCAAGCAAACATGTAACAGATCTAGTTGCAAACGGTATATCAATGCTTAGAAACAAGGCCTAGGGATCATACTTTCACTAGTGAACACTCTCATATAAATATCTTCTCTTTATGATACTACTCTTAACTACTCTCCGGTTGGACACTCTAATCCATGGTAGGGCTATAATAGCACACCTCAAAGTAAGCCTTTCCCATCTAGAAAACCCCACACTGTCACCTTGAGCACTAGATGGTTCCAACAAACACCACAATTTCATAAAGACATCCAACTCCAAATATAACTCATAACAAGTATTCGTAATCTCTAGCCTAAGTGCCACCATGGTGTGCACGCTGTCACTTTCACACACATGGAGAGAGCAGAGATCTATTAAAGCACTTGAGTAGCAAGGTAGATCTAATTTATTACAAGCTCATGATCATAGTATGATCATGCATAGATAGAGAGATGAACACATAGCTACCGGTAGAACCCTTAGCCTCGAGAGAGAACTACTCCCTCCTCATCATGGGAACCAGCAACGGTGATGGAGATGGTGGTGGAGATCGATGGAGATGGCTCCGGGGGCACTTCCCCATCCCGGCAGGGTGTCGGAACAGAGACTTTTTGTCCCTTGAATCCCTCCTTCGGTGGCGGCGGTGCTGCGGAACTTTTCGTGGATTTCTGATTCACGATCTAGGGTTTTTGCCTCGGGAGGAATATATAGGCAAAGGAGGCAAGGTCGGTGGCCATCCAGGGGGCCCACACCATGTCCTACCGCGATCTGGGGGTACCCGCGCCTGGGGGGTGTGGCCACCCTGTGGCCCCTCTCCGACTCTCCTTCTGGTTCCGTGAGTCTTCCGGGAAAATAGGAACTTTGGCTTTTGTCCCGTCCAATTCTGAGAATATTCATTGTCTGACTTTCCTAGAACCAAAAACAGCAGAAAACAGGCAGCTGGCACCGTGGCTCTTTGTTAATAGGTTAGTCCAAGAAATCATATGAAAAGTACTCCAATGTGTGGACAAAACATAAGAAAGTAGATAAAACCAAGCATGGAACATCAAAAAAATTATAGATACATTTGCAATATATCAACATCCCCAAGCTTAACTCTTGCTCGTCCTCGAGTAGGTAAGTGATAAAAAGAAAGAATGATTTTTTAGGTGACATGCACCATCATAAACTTGATCAAAGTATTTGTAAAATATTGATAGCTGGGATCATAGTACTTCAACATAGTATGAAAGACTAAGTTCTAGCAATAAGACAGAGAAACTATGTTGCAACATGAAAAGGCACAAACAAAAGATTCATGAATAACAATGCTTTGCAAGACGTTTGTTTGTTTCACATAAAGAAAACATAGCATAGTGGCATTCAGCTTGTCCCTCATAGAGTAGCAAACATAAATACATAGGACACCTTCAAAGTTCATAAGAGTGACTAGATACAAATAGTTTAAAACAAGCAATATCAAGGTATGCATCAATCAACTAGTCTTGGGACAATGCACATAGAACTAAGAATGACCACTATGCTCTCAAAGTAGGTGCATAAAGGTAGAAGGTGGATACTCAATATAATGGTGGAAGAAAGGCCTTCATAGAAGGAAGTAGGGATTCAAGTCTCATAAAGAGCTTCCAAAAATTATGGTACTTATTAGCTTTCAGCTCTCATTGCCCCTATCATAAGCATCTTGAAGTGATTAAGGTTAAAGTGAACAAACTGTGAAGTATATGCTTGACGAAGTATAAGTTAGAAATCTCATGTCCCTTGAATACGAGGGCCGCTCCTCATGCTACTCAAGTTTAGTCACCGGTAAGTTCTTGCCATCGTAAGTACATGTGTATCATAGAGAACCACCAATGGGGTACCCCTTGCCCGATGATACGGAAGAATCCCCATATCAAAATGACAAGGCAAGCAGACAATGAGCATCTCAGCAATCTTCTTATTTACCATGGGAATATGGTGCTTTTTCTCTCTCTCCTCTTTTCATAATCTTTTTTTCTTTTTCTCTTTTTTCTCAATATAGGACTCTTTTTTATAAGAAGAATGCTTCATAGACAGCTCATTATGGTTACGCTGCAGGTTTCCACCATGTCAGCATGGATTAGACCAGTGGCCCAGGCGTTTCTCTAACACATATACATAACTCCATGGACTTACAAGCTCCCATTCCATTTCACACCGACGACATCCATAGACAAAAGAGCATGATATCAACTAGGTACAAAGTACCAGTGCAATGTTGAAAGTGTTCCCCATGACAGCATGGTTCTGCTAATCCCCAACAAATAAGTGCAAGCATATACACCATAGAAGACACACTAGTTCAAGTTTATTAAGGGCAAGAAAAGTAAAGTGTGCCATCAAGTTCGTGAGAGCTTTAATCACTAGTTTTCTCATAACAAGTTTAATTTGGAAGGTAAACAAAAGCATGAATATACTTGGAATAGCATAAGCTAGTAGGTAGGTATGGTGGACTCTTTGGAATAACTTGGTTTAAGGAGTTGGATGCATGAGTGGAACTCATACTTGGTTGTGGAGGCTAGCAAAAGACTGGGAGCGACAAACTAAGAGAGCAATAATGGCCATAATCATGCAGAGCGACAAAACATCATTGATCAAAGCATAAAGTGATACTACAATTTGAAAACTAAAGGATCATCAAGGCTTATGGTGACTTGAGATAGTCATAACATGGTGTGAGCATGCGCCAAGTCAACCCAAATAAAGCATCAAAGGAGAATACCACTATACTATGCTTTAATATGCTAAAACAACGTATGATTCATCCAAGGCACATTAAGCAATCTCAATTGTTTATAACAAGTCATGCTACAGCAAAGAATACTAAGCATAAAGCCAAAACAATATCAAGCATGGCATGACAAAGCATAGGCCACAGTCAAAAATAAGCTCTTTTTACCACATAAGCATGAACTTTCCTACTCTTTTCCAAACCAAACCAAACTATTTGAAAACCATTGCATGAAAGAGGCGGTCCAACCAATTTATTCAGAAAACTAAGCAAACAAAAGCAAACGAAAACCAAAATGAAAACGAAAAAGAAGACGCTCCAAGAAGAACACAACTGTGCATGAAACAATAAAAATGATGCGTTTGGAAGAAACCTGAGATTTTTATTGATGAAGAGGGGGATGACTTGGGCATCCCAAAGCTTTGACGCTTGTACTTCTTGGATATTTCTTGGGGTGACACGCGTGGCATCCCCAAGCTTGAGCTTTAGTCCATCATTCATCTCATTACTCATTCCTTCCATACACCTGAAATTTTTCTTCATACAAAACTTCGCACAATCTTGATTAGCAACATTAGTGCACTTAAGGTAAATAAGTCTTAAGGTTCAGTTCCAACACCAAATATACTTCCATTAGAACACTAGCTACTGTAGTACTTCCCTCAAAAAGCTCAATTCCCCAAAAGAACTCAAAAAGGAACCAACAAGAAGCAAATGCAGAAAATGGCAGAAATCTGTCAAAACAGACCAGCAGGTAAAGACGAATTTTCTCGAAGACCTTCTGTTTCTTAAATCAAAAAGTGTTGAACTAACGAAAGTTAGATAATAACCTGGGTCAGAAGCACAAAAATTAACGCCTCAAAAGGACCTACATAGATTTTATACGAATTTTTACGGTGAAGCACATAATTCTGTTTCGGGACAGCAACTTTCCCAATCATTACTTCTCTCTCATTAGAGGTTACTCTTGGCACAAAAACCAAATAAAAAGGATAAGGAGCGGTTATTACAGAAGTAATAACTTCCAAGACTCATCTAAAACTTTTGGGTTATCTCCCAATAAGTACTTTTCTTTAACGCCTTTAAGTTAGGCATGATAGTTTGAGAAGATGCTCACATAAGAAACATGAATTGAGAGTAAAAGAGAGCATCAAGAAGCAAATATAAAACACATTTAAGTCTACCCCACTTCCTATGCATAGGAATCTTGTAAAGAAACAAGTCATGAAAGCACAAAGCAACAAGCATAGTTAAGCAAAACAAGTGTAACTTCAAGACTTTCAACATAAAGAGGGGAAACTTAATATTATGGAGATGCATAAAACCATGTTTCCCTCTCTCATAATAACTTTCAGTAGCATCATGAATAAAATTAACAATATAACAATCACATGAAACATTCTTATCATGAGCCACATGCATAAAAGATTTAATACTCTCCACATAAGCATAGTCATTCTTATTAATTGTAGTGGGAGCAAATTCAACAAAATAGCTATCATTATTATTCTCATCACCATAATCATCAAATATAGGAGGCATATTGTAATCATAATACATTGGAGGCATAGTATCATCAAAGCAAATTTTCTCCTCTAAAGATGGGGGACTAAAAAGATCATTTTCATCAAAACTAGCTTCCCCAAGCTTATACTTTTCTATAGCATTAGCAATAATGGTGTCCAAAGAATTCATACTAACAACATTGCTATTAGCATGCAAATAAAGTTCCATAGGTTTTTTAATTTTCTCTTTAAACACTTCATGTCCTAACTCAAGATAAATACTATAAACCTCTCTAATTTTGTTGTTGTTTTCCATTAAGCCTAACTAGTGAAAACAAGAAACAAAAAGACAAAATTGCAGAATCTAAAGGAAATTACTTCGAGCACTCACACCGGAGGATGTGAGTACCTTTTACCTTACCTCCTTGGCAACGGAGCTAGAAAATAGGGGTTTGCCGTGGGAGGTTCTTCTTCTTTAATCCTCCGGTGTGAATACCTTTTACCTTACCTCACCGGCAACGGCGCCAGAAAATAGCTTGATGTCTATGCACTTCTATTCTTGTAGACAGTTGTTGGGCCTCCAAGTGCAGAGGTTTGTAGAACAGCAGCAAGTTTTCCCTTAAGTGCATCACCCAAGGTTTATCGAACTCAGGGAGGAAGTGGTCAAAGGTATCCCCTCTCAAGCAACCCTGAAATCAAGATACAAGAAGTCTCTTGTATCCCCAACACACCCAATACACTTGTCAGGTGTATAATTGCACTAGTTCGGCGAAGAGATAGTGAAATACAAGTGGTATGGATAATTATAAGTGGTAACGGTGCTAGAAAATAACTTGATGGCATGGAAATGACTAAAGGCAAACTGAAATAAAGATGGAAGCAAGCAAACATGTAACTGATCTAGTTGCAAACGGTGTATCAATGCTTAGAAACAAGGCCTAGGGATCATACTTTCACTAGTGAACACTCTCATATAAATATCTTCTCTTTATGATACTACTCTTAACTACTCTCTGGTTGGACACTCTAATCCATGGTAGGGCTATAACAGCACACCTCAAAGTAAGCCTTTCCCATCTAGAAAACCCCACACTGTCACCTTGAGCACTAGATGGTTCCAACAAACACCACAATTTCATAAAGACATCCAACTCCAAATATAACTCATAACAAGTATCTGTAATCTCTAGCCTAAGTGCCACCATGGTGTGCACGCTGTCACTTTCACACACATGGGGAGAGCAGAGATCTATTAAAGCACTTGAGTAGCAAGGTAGATCTAATTTATTGCAAGCTCATGATCACAATATGATCATGCATAGATAGAGAGATGAACACATAGCTACCGGTAGAACCCTTAGCCTCAAGAGAGAACTACTCCCTATTATCATGGGAATCAACAACGGTGATGGAGATGGTGGTGGAGATCGATGGAGATGGCTCCGGGGGCACTTCCCGTCCCGGCAGGGTGCCGAAACAGAGACTTTCTGTCCCTCGAATCTCCCCTTCGGTGGCGGCGGCGCTGCAGAACTTTTCGTGGATTTCTGATTGACGATCTAGGGTTTTTGCCTCGGATGGAATATATAGGCAAAGGAGGCAAGGTCGGTGGCCAGCCAGGGGGCCCACACCATTCCCTGGCGCGGCCTAGGGTACCCGCACCTGGGGGGTGGCCACCCTGTGGCCCTGTTGGGCCACGTAGAGATAAACAAAACTTTTTCCCTACGTGGTGATCCCAAGATCCAGTTCAGGTAGAAGGCCACGAGGATTACCACTAGGCGCACAATTGAGGAATTGATGAAGCACGTCGCTTGATCCAGTGCAGTCCTCGTGATCCGTTTCGGTTCCACGATCAACGATCCGTACTTTCTTCACGGTCGTCGAAGTGCTGAACGTACAGCACCTCCGCCGGTATCCACACGTACGAGGAGGAGCGTCGGCGATGGACTGCTAGGTCTGGTACGGTGACGACAGGGCGGACTGGGGCTAGGGTTTCCAACACATGGAGTGACCTAACCTTTTGCTCTAAGCACCTGCGCCCCAGCTTATATAGGGAGTGAAAGTGGGCTCCACTCACTTGTGGCCCATTCACTAAAAGGCCTATATTAGCCACTGCAAGTGTCACTTGCTGACTAAGTCCATGTCTCTATTTGGGTCCAACCCAAATAGGTTTCCTATTTGGGTCTAACCCAAACTTGCTCCCGCTCTTAAGTGTGTGACCCGACAGGCTCATGGTAACCCGGACACGATTCCGAGTCTCACTCGTGATCAATCAGTTAGTAGCGGCTCCTAGCAGAACGTGCCAACTCCCAAGTACCAATAAGTCATGACGACATACCTTCCAATGCGACTTTCGTCTGAGTCCCTTTTGCCTCACGATATACCTTGTCGGACTATAGGCGAATGATCGTCACCCCTTAAATAATCCGACTCTCTTTCTCGATCCGAGATAAGTGATTCATCTGACTAACTCTTAGTCGGCTGCCTCGGTTAACACTTAACCGTGACGCGCATGGCCATGCTTTCCGAATCATATCTTCCGAGAGGGCCCAGAGAATATCTCTCCAGATGGAGGGGCAAAATCCCGTCTTGGTTATTCACATTATGCAGCTTGATTCTCAGACGACCCGAACTCCGCCTTTATAACTGCCCAGTGACGGAACAGCGTTTGACAGAACCTAAGTCGGAGATCCTCAACTCGGATTGTGCAATAACCTCAGGTCTAAGGATTACATTGATTGAGACATGCAAATGACGACTTGTTCGTTGCATCTCAATATGGGTCAGTCCGACTCGCTAAATTCTTTAGTCGAATCCGTGTAAGTCGGAATAGCATCTCCATGCCCATGACAAGTGGAACCTAGTCATCTGCCGACTTTCACATTGGTCTAAGTTGTGTGTCCGGCACAACCTCAATGACCAAGGACAATTAGTATGAACAACATGAATATGTAGTTCCACAATCAAATCACATATTCGATGATACATATCAGCAGTTCATACATGGACCATAACCTTATGAATACACAGGAATATCATCATACATGATTGCCTCTAGGGCATATTCCCAACAGTCTCCCACTTGCACTAGAGTCAATCTTCCGACATCACATGTCCAGGCATCTGATGCCCATTGCTCTTAGGTGCGCCTCATGCTTCGGCTGTGGAAGTGGCTTTGTCAACGGATCCACAATGTTTGCATCCGTGTGTACCTTGCATAACTTGATATCACCCTTATCCACGAACTGGCGAATAAGGTGGTACCGCATGAGTATATGTTTGTTCTTCTGGTGTTGTCTAGGTTCCTTGGCTTGTGCAATAGCACCATTGTTGTCACAATACACGTCTAACGGATTGGAGGAGCCCTGAACCACACCAAGATCCATGAGAAAATTCCAGCTCCGAGGCAGCAATATCCTCATCCAAACGGCTTCCTTTGCCGCCTCTGAGGCAGCAATATACTCAGCCTCTGTCGTAGACGCAGACACCGTTTCTTGCTTGGAACTTTTCCAGCTCACAGCCCCTCCGTTTATCACAAACACATATCCGGATTGTGAACGAGAATCATCCGAAACAGTGAGATAACTCGCATCCGTGTAACCCTTTACACTGAGTTCATCCTCACCTCCATAAACCAGGAACATATCCTTAGTCCTTCTCAAGTACTTGAGGATATTTTTAGCCGCTGCCCAGTGGATCTCTCCAGGGTCAGCTTGGTATCTGCTCACAACACTTAGAGCATAGGAAACATCCGTCCTAGTACAAATCATAGTGTACATGATGGATCCGATTGCAGAAGCATACATAATCGCACTCATCCGACTTTGCTCATTAGTTGTCGAAGGACACTGAGTCTTGCTAAGTTTTACGCCATGGGACATCGGTAAGAACCCCTTCTTAGACGATTCCATGTTGAACTTCTTCAACACTTTGTCCAAATATGTACTCTGACTCAATCCAATGAGCCGCTTTGATCTATCTCTATAGATTCGGATTCCTAGTATGTAAGTCGCCTCACCCAAGTCTTTCATCGAAAAACTCTTTTCCAATGATTCCTTGGTCTCTTGCAACATCTGGACATCATTTCCAATCAGTAATATGTCATCCACATATAAGATCAGAAAGTTCACTTTGCTCCCACTAAACTTGTTGTATAAAGAAGAATCATGATCACTCTTGATGAAGCCAAACGATGTGACTACCTCATCAAAGCGAATGTTCCAACTCCGAGATGCTTGCTTCAACCCATAAATGGATTTCCGAAGTTTGCATACCTTGTCAGCATTAGCCGGATCGACAAAACCCTCGGGCTGTATCATATACACGTCCTCGATTAAATTTCCGTTAAGGAAAGCCGTCTTGACATCCATCTGCCATATCTCATAGTCGAAATAGGCTGCTATAGCTAACATGATCCGAACTGATTTAAGCATCGCTACAGGAGAGAAAGTCTCATCGTAGTCAACTCCTTGAACTTGTCCAAACCCCTTCACGACAAGCCGTGCTTTATAGATAGAAACATTTCCATCCATATCAGTTTTCTTCTTAAAGACCCATTTGCACTCAACGGGTCTTGCACCGTCTGGCAGATCAACAAAGTTCCAAACTTGATTTTCATCCGTGGACTTTAACTTGGATCTCATGGCTCCAAGCCATGACTCGGAATCCGAACCCACCATCGCTTCCGAATAAGTTGTCGGCTGATCACTGTCCAACAGCATCACATTACGAACACTTCGCAATCTAGCCGATCTTCGCAGTGTCGGTGCAGTTTCCGGCTCAGGTACCACGTCCGGCTCAACCTGTAAGGCATTTGCCGACTCGCTGCTAGCCGACATCTCTCGAATTTCTTCGAGATGCACCGTACTCCCACTGACTCCCCGACTGAGAAACTCTTTCTCAAGGAAGATACCGTTTCGAGCGACAAACACTTTGCCCTCTTCTCGGTTGTAGAAGTAGTAACCCAAGGTTTCCCTCGGATACCCCACGAAAATACACTTATCCGACTTAGCTGTAAGCTTGTCCGACTGAAGTCGCTTGACAAAAGCTTCACAACCCCAAATCTTAAGGAAAGACACGCTTCTTGCCAGTACACATCTCATGCGGTGTCTTCTCTACCGACTTTGATGGTACTCTGTTTAGTGTGAACACTGCAGTTTCTAGACAATAAACCCAAAATGATAAAGGCAGATATGTCCGACTCATCATTGATCGTACCATGTCCAACAAGGTCCGATTCCTCCTTTCTGACACACCGTTTCTCTGTGGCGTTCCTGGAGGAGTGAGCTGGGGAACTATTCCACAACTCTTTAGATGGTCATCAAACTCATGGCTCATGTACTCACCTCCTCGGTCTGACCGAAGAAACTTTATTTTCTTGCCAAGTTGATTTTGTACCTCATTGTGGAATTCCTTGAACTTTTCAAAGGCTTCCGACTTATGTTTCATCAAGTAGATATATCCATACCTACTCAAATCATCAGTGAAGGTAATGAAGTACTCATAACCACCTCTGGTTGTCGTGCTCATTGGGCCACATACATCACTATGTACTAGTCCCAATAAGTCGGACGCCCTTTCACAACTCTTTGCAAAAGGTGTCTTGGTCATCTTGCCAAGAAGGCAGGATTCGCATGTCTCGAACGACTCCAAGTCGAACGAAGTTAGGAGTCCATCATCATGGAGCTTCTTCATGTGTTTCCAAATATATGACCAAGCCGACAATGCCAAAAGTAAGTCATATTCAGATCATTTGGTTTCAACCTTTTCACATTTATGTTATAGACAGATTCACCCTCAAGATTCAAAATAAATAACCCGTCCCGGATGGGCGCAAAGCCATGAAACATATCATTCAAATATAAAGAACAACCATTATTCTTAATATTCGAATCATAGCCCTGTCTCATCAAACATGAGGCAGAAATGATGTTTCGACTAAGCACTGGAACATAATAACAATTATTTAGCTCCATTATGAATCCAGAAGGTAAATGAAGTTGCATTGTGCCGACTTCCAACGCAGCAACTCTCGCTTTGTTTCCAACTCTAATGTCAACCTCGCCTCTTGCCATGCTCCTAGTTCTTACCAGTCCCTGTAACGAGTTGCAGATGTGAATGACTGATCCGGTATCATATACCCAAGAACTACCAGGTGCATCAGCAAGATAAATGTCTATAACATTGCAAACAAGCGTACCTGAGCCGGAAGTCACACCTCCGCTCTTGGCTTTATCAGCCAAGTACTTGCTGCAATTCCTCTTCTAGTGGCCATCCGACTTGCAGTAGAAGCAAGTGGATCCGGCTGTAGGAGATGGCTTAGTCCCTGAGGAAGCGCTTTGGACTGGGTCCTCCGCCTTACCTCCTGACTTTGCCTTCTTCTTCTTAGTCCAAGAACTCTTCTTGAACTCAGCCTTGTTTTGTACCATCAACACTTGACTGGCACCTTTCTTGAGATCTGCCTCAGCCTGCTTGAGCATCCCATGTAATTCACTGAGCTTCTTATCCGTACCATGCATGTGGTAGTTCGATATGAACTGGCCATACGCACTAGGAAGAGAGAACAGAATTATGTCCGTAGCGAACTCTTCGCTAATGGGGTAGCCAAGCCTTTCCAGAGACTGCACGTAACCAACCATCTTGATCACATGCGGACTCAGTGGATCGCCATCCTTAAGCTTGCAGCTCAACAAAGCCTGAGAGACTTGATACCTCTCAGTCTTTGCCTGAGCCTGGAACATACTTTTGAGGCTTTCGATCATATCGTAGGCCTCAACATTCTCGAACTGCTGCTGCAAGTCCGGTTCCATGTGAGCAAGCATAAGACAGCTGATCTCCGTGGATTCATCACAAATCCGACGGTAGGCATTGGTGGTTGCGACAGTCGCATTCTCATCCGGCTCAGCTGGAAGTGGGTTGTCTAGGACACGATCCCTTTTTTCTTGTTTGAGAACAATTCTCAGATTACGATACCAGTTCGTGAAATTAGTTCCATTCAGCTTATCTTTCTCTAAGATGGTTCTCAAAGCAAAACCGGAAATCTGAGGAAGACTGCTAGGTGCCATTGATCTACAACATAAAATATGCAAAACACTTAAGACATGTATCCATAAAGAGCAAGCATATTAAACACATTAATATTTATGCTCCCACTAGAACCAACACCCCTCCGATGGTTACTTAGTGATTTAGGACCCTAAATAAGCAAGTCGACTAGTGAGATTTAGCGTCACCGCTAGCCGTTAAGTGATCTAGGTAGACAACTCCTTGTCAATCGTATCTCATACGACTCCTGTTGGATGGGTGGCATCACATGCCCCGGCTCCCATCCGACTTTTCCCCAAGTCCCACAACCGTTGTGATAGACCTGTCTAGATTACCAAGTGCTTCCGTTGTAAGAGTCCGACTCGAACCCACCTAGTCGGAAAGAATTGATAGCACCTCAATTTTATGAGCCCACTACCAAAAATTCCCGACTTGTGATGGTGCAGCACTGTCGGGGAAACTGACTAGACCTTCTTTGAGGGATTATATTCTACCAACTATCTAATAGAGGTAAAATAGAGGCATAACAATAACACAAAATAAAAGCAATTGTAATGTGAAATGGTATGGCTCTCTTCATGGCGATCTCCATCTCCATAAAGCCTGTAATCCGACTCGTGTCAACTCTTGTCACGTGTCGTCTTACACCATGTAGCCGACTTGTACACCGACTTGCATGCCATCCGGATTCTCCAAACAGCTACACTAGCTAGTAATACAAATTACACAGAGAATCCGACACGCAGGCCGTTATACAATAAGATGACAGCACCTAGGCTCCAGCCGGCTGACAAAATCCGTGATACGCAGATCACGTATGGATTACATACATCACATGCACATAAGCCATACCATTCACAACATCATCTAAGGCGCAACGACATCTAAGGCGCTACCACAGGGTGAAGCCGGCGGTCCCGCTAGCCGGATAGCGAGCGGGGATCAAAGGGGCAGTGCCCCACGCGGGTGCGGACTGCGCCCGACGATTTTTCCAAAAACACAGATCTCATCTGCACTCTGGACATGGATTTCATCATCGGATAAAACAATTTTACCCAAATCCGATCCGGACTCCGATTCGATCAAACCCTTTGATCTTCGATCACCGCATCCGGGTTTACGTGTCACAGTCTACCCCGATGGCGGAAACCGACCGGTAGGGGTATGTCGTTCCACGACCTTAGCAGTTAGATCACAGAAACCAGATCATCCATTCCACCGAGTACAGTTGATCCAATCAACTTTGTACAAAACCGATCTATCTCATAGATCGACCACCAAAACTGCAATTAGATCCAATCTAACGCCAACCGCATATCACATATGCGCGATCTCGAGCCTAAAACCAGAAGCTAGCGCTCTGATACCACTGTTGGGCCACATAGAGATAAACAAAACTTTTTCCCTACGCGGTGATCCCAAGATCCAGCTCAGGTAGAAGGCCACGAGGATTACCACTAGACGCGCAGTTGCAGAATTGATGAAGCACGTCGCTTGATGCAGTGCAGTCCAGGCGATCCGTTCCGGTTCCACGATCCATGATCCGTACTTTCTTCACGATTGTCGAAGTGCTGAACGTACAACACCTCCGCCGGTATCCACACGTACGAGGAGGAGCGCCGACGATGGACTGCTAGGTCTGGTACGGCGACGACAGGACGGACTGGGGCTAGGGTTTCCAACACATGGAGTGACCAAACCTTTTGCTCTAAGCACCTGCGCCCCAGCTTATATAGGGAGTGAAAGTGGGCTCCACTCACTTGTGGCCCATTCACTAAAAGGCCTATATTAGCCACTGCAAGTCTCACTTGCTGACTAAGTCCATGTCTCTATTTGGGTCCAACCCAAATAGGTTTCCTGTTTGGGTCTAACCCAAACTTGCTCCCGCTCTTAAGTGTGTGACCCGACAGGCTCATGGTAACCCGGACACGATTCCGAGTCTCACTCGTGATCAATCAGTTGGTAGCGGCTCCTAGCAGAACGTGCCAACTCCCAAGTACCAATAAGTCATGATGACATACCTTCCAATGCGACTTTCGTCTGAGTCCCTTTTGCCTCACGATATACCTTGTCGAACTATAGGCGAATGATCGTCATCCCTTAAATAATCCGACTCTCTTTCTCGATCCAAGATAAGTGATTCATCTGACTAACTCTTAGTCAGCTGCCTCGGTTAACACTTAACCGTCACGCGCATGGCCATGCTTTCCGAATCATATCTTCCGAGAGGGCCCAGAGAATATCTCTCCAAATGGAGGGACAAAATCCCGTCTTGGTTATTCACATCACGCAGCTTGATTCTCAGACGACCCAAACTCCGCCTTTATACCTGCCCAGTGACGGAACAACGTTTGACAGAACCTAAGTCGGAGATCCTCAACTCGGATTGTGCAATAACCTCAGGTCTAAGGATTACATTGATTGAGACATGCAAATGACAACTTGTTCGTTGCATCTCAATATGGGTCAGTCCGACTCGCTAAATTCTTTAGTCGAATCCGTGTAAGTCGGAATAGCATCTCCATGCCCATGGCAAGTGGAACCTAGTCATCTGTCGACTTTCACATTGGTCTAAGTTGTGTGTCCGACACAACCTCAATGACCAAGGACAATTAGTATGAACAACATGAATATGTAGTTCTACAATCAAATCACATATTCGATGATACATATCAGCAGTTCATACATGGACCATAACCTTATGAATACACAGGAATAGCGTCATACATGATTGCCTCTAGGGCATATTCCCAACAGGCCCCTCTCTGACTCTCCTTCTGGTTCTGTGAGTCTTCCAGGAAAATAGGAACTTTGGCTTTTGTCTCGTCCAATTCCGAGAATATTCATTTTCTAACTTTCCTAGAACCAAAAACAGCAGAAAACAGGCAACTGACACTGTGGCTCTTTGTTAATAGGTTAGTCCAAGAAATCATATGAAAAGTACTCCAAAGTGTGGACAAAACATAAGAAAGTAGATAAAACCAAGCATGGAACATCAAAAATTATAGATACATTTGCAATGTATCAATTGCTATGAGACATATCATATGCAACATAAGGATCAGAACTAAAGCACGCTAATCAAATTCACAAACACAAAGGTAAACGAGATAAGCAAGTTAAGCATACATGATCATATGGGAAAAAGCATCAGCAGTTCATCTACAAGCTAGTGTGATCCTGCCGATCGCCACTAACTTCGATGGTGTCATCCTACCACCACATCAAAAGGGGTGCAATCCTACCACCGTAAGTTCTTCGTAATGTGAGGGGTTAGTATATACCACCTCACAATAAACATGCCTTAGAATAAGTTTTTATCAAGTCCCTAGCTACTTCAAAATATACGACCAACAACTTTTTCTTCTTCGTCGTACATGCACCACCACCACCATCTCCATGACCAGGGAGTGTAGTGCTTGGCCAGGTAGGTCCTGAGCTAGAGATCCCTGTGGTCTTTCACCATCTGAAAAAAGTTGTTCCCCATAGCCATGTTGTCAAAGAGGTGATTGAGTGCCACCATCAAAGCCTCAGGGCTGAAGCCAGTGGCGCCCATGATGGCGTCGTAGAGAGATGGGTGCACAATAGGAGGGCAAGAAGTGGTAATGGCGGTCGCCATCGCTTTCACGGCCACGGTCATGCACGTGATGGTGACGATGTCCTCCTCTCCCAACAACAACCTCTTCCTCTTATTGGAAGGCTCGAAGCCACCACAAACGAAGGCACGTTGTGCTGCCTGGACCGCTGCCTGGAGCAGCAGAACCAGCGGCGGCTTTGTTCTCGCCCTCGTCATCAATCAGCACTATCTTTGACTCCTGGGTGGGCACGTACTCAAGGCTCGGTGTGCTAAGAGTCTCTCTAGAGCCCATGGCAAACCTGCTAGTGGCAAGACCGGACGAGAAGATGGTTTCCATCTGCCTATAGTTGGTGATTGGCTTGTTTAGATACTCGGCATCCTTGGTGTGGTCCTGACACAAGGAATTGCGGGGAGGTTAGTGCAAGTTTGAACACAAAGTAGGTTAGTGGAAGAACTAAAATTAGTCACTACCAAGATGTGGCCTCTGTAGTGGGTGTCCTCCAAGATGATGGTGTAGGTCTCCTCATCCCAACTTTCTCCGCTAAAGTCTCTTAGTTTGGACACATGGATCCACCTGGACCTCCACTTACGCAGGTGGTTGTACACCTGCTATGAGTACACCTCGATGCCACAAAACTCAAACACCTTGTGGGCACAAGTGTTCAGGTGCACCTCCTTGAACCCCTTCTCCGTCCTCACGCCACTCTTGATGATCCCACACATTGTGTTGAACACGAACGTGGAGAGGAACGACTCCCACTTCATGTCGGCCTTTGCCCCGTGATCGTGGCCTGTGCTATTGGCTTTGCCAGCCTTGACAACCTTCTTATTGGCCAGGATGGCCACATCTTGCTTTGCAATCTTCTCAACCGTGTACGAAGTGATCGGAGGTGGAGACAAGATCCATCTCACTGCGCTATGGATAGGTGAGCCTCAAAGGTGGGAGCTCGGGTTGGGTCACAATGACAAAGGTCTCCTGAGAATCCATGAGGGCCTAGCTGAACTCATCAGGGGTCATGTCCTACATGTATCACCGACACGCATATGAGGACCTAGACATGAATACAAGCATATAGGACGTAGACAAAATAACCTATCTAAACATGCAATAAAGCCACAAAATCATCGATCTTAGACTACATTTCGCAATAGATTGGGCGTAGTACTATGAATCTACCGCAAACTACACTCAGATTTACCATGTACTAACAAATCGGACCTCCTAGAGTGAGGGTTAAAGAAAACTAACCGACAACAGAGGAACGGAGCCCGGAGAAGAATGTCTGTCGGAGCTGTCCTACAACCACAAATGTCGCTCCCGCAGCTTACCTGGTCATCGGTGAAGATCTTGACAGGCCTCCGAGATCGAAGAGGGGGGGAAATGGTGGCGCAGCAACACGCGGTGAGGCAAGCGGTTACATATAGCGCGGGGTTTCAACGGGTGGTGACGAAATTTCTCTTGCCGACTTTTGGGAGAAAGTTGCTGCTCATGCCATCCCCGAGCTTGCACGGACGGCGCGTCGCTTCCCCGCTTTTTGCACGGCCACAACCTGTCCCCGTGAAACGCTCGATTTGGACGTTCCCGGCGGAACAAGTTTTGGACTGCTTTAAAACGAGTGTTGTGTAATAAATCCATACGACCCAGCTACACAAACGGACCAAATTCTTCTGACGCCATGCGAGAAAATAAAATTCGGCCTACCAAACACACCCTAAGAGACCGATGAGCAATTGCTTGGCTTGCGAGAGCTGGAACCGCCGCGCGCGTCCAGCCGGATCGGAAACATGGCTGCCACGTGAACTCACGTTATCCTGTCGCCGCCGCGGTGGTGCAAAAAAAGAGCGCCCAGAAATGGACCACGCGCTCCATGCATGGTTTGCTTTCGAGCTTAGACAAATGGTTGGCCGCAAGCAAATGGACGGTGTACCTTGCGAGTGCTTCCTACTACTCGACCAAGAAACGTTAGTTCCAGATACAGGCAGCCGGGTTTCAGAAAAGTTCAAAACATCCAAACTGGTACCACGAGTTATCGGGACACGTCATCCCAGACCGAGACACCGCCGATCGAGCACTGATAATTATAAGTATGTCCGCGCGCGACAGAGTGTACACGATAGATGATGATAGATTGAAAGAAGGAACGAACCAAGGGTACGCATCGATCGATCTGAGATTGAGATCGTGGAAAGAAAACGTGCAGGCTTGCACGACCTCGTCGATCGTCCTCTCACCGCTTGCGTACAAGGCTCACGCCAGACAGCCGAAGCAACTTAACGCAAGCTGCAATGCCAGCTCTATGGGCTAGCTAGCAATACTTCTGACGAAACCAGCTCTAGCCACTAGCTAGCTAACTATATAAACACGACCAGAACCTGATCGACTACCACGAGTAATACGTACACACATACCACGTTCTCCTAGATCGTAAACTTCCAATAATTCGCATCCCTTCGATAGTGTGATCTCCTTCCGTCGATCCGTGCTTGGAAACAAATGGGCAACGTGGAGGCGGTGGCCGCGATCTCGCCGGAGCTCGGCGATGCGCTGGCCAAGGTGGCCGTCTTCGCGCTCGTGCAGGGGCTGGTCTACCTGATCCTGCGCAAGTCGTCCGACGTCTTCTCCACGGCCAGCCCGTGTGCGTCGAGGTCCCGGAGCTTCCGGCCGATGCGGAGCATGAGCGTCCGCCGCGTCCTGGCCGCCTTCTCCGACGTCCCCTACGGCGCTCCGGACGACGGTGGCTCCTCCGCGTCGTTGTCGCCGGCGCCGACTGGTCCTTCCGACCGTGCAGACTAGCTGCTAGCTGAATATAGACTAGTACCGTACGTGCTTTAATCTGAGTTTACGACTAGTGTACGTGCTAATTTCTGAGCTACGAGATTGATTAGTAAGATGTCTTAAGAAAAATGTATTGTACGTTGTGAGTAGTAAAGCTGGATGACTTGATTCTCTCAAACGAATCGTGCTGTTATTTCTGCCTCTGGGGATCGATGGTTTAGTATGGTTTCATGGGGGAAATGCTGCTTTTTTTCCAGAACATGCAGCTTATTAGTTCTTATGATATTTTTTTTGAGTCAATGTTAGTTCTTATGACAAATAGAGTAATTTGTCCTTGGACTAAGGCCCAGTAAACCAAATGGAGCTTTCCAGGTAGTGGC
The DNA here is from genome assembly GCA_910589775.1 of Avena eriantha. Classification (NCBI taxonomy): domain Eukaryota; kingdom Viridiplantae; phylum Streptophyta; class Magnoliopsida; order Poales; family Poaceae; genus Avena; species Avena eriantha. The sequence goes on from OU342744.1 coordinate 106,081,170, forward strand.
GTTTATACAAGCCCATATAGCTGCCTCCCAGGTCCAAACTAACTCATTCAACACCTGACTTGGGCTGCTAAAATAAGAGCTAGGCCGGGGCAGGCAGCCCATCTTTTCGTGGGTAATGTGGCAATGCAAGTAATCGGCAAAGGAGTTGCTTACGAATTATTGTTTTTACACATCTGACGTTTGGCAAAAATAAAGCCCCATTTGATCGTTGGACAAGCTATTTCGAAATCTGACCCGTTGAGTTCGGCACCAACATAAATGGAGCCAAAGTAGTGCAGATCAGCGCCAATGGGTGCGGCCAGCGGTGGGCCCAGAAATTTAAGATTGTGTATTCAAAATTTTAAAAGTACATTTTTTTAGACAGTCTAAATCCTATATCTTTGCCATGTGTAATAGATGATGTCAATTTGGCACAATTTCAGCATAATATCACAGTTGTACAACGGATCATAACTTTAAATTTTCATCTTATATAAGTACCCACTGTTTAACATAACAAGGAAGCAACATCTGAAATATAGAAGAGAGAAAATAACAATATGATCGGAAAACTTACAAGTTATAGGATAACTTTCCGATGCTTGACGGCTAGAAAAATGGTGATGACCGACGATTCCCTCATTCTTAACTTGCGAGAAGAATAACACCAATTGTATCTAATTGTCCATATTTTCAGTTTGCCTCGTCTTCGGAGCAGCTCTTTTCAGGGAAGTCTTCAAGTCAACAACAGGACATCTTCTCAAACCAAAAGCAACCTATGCGATCTGAACAAACAAAACAAAATCAACTTTTAGATATTCTGAATTTTAGAGAAATTATGTCTGAATTTCTATACACTACAGTACCTCAATCTTTACTATTGGAACGGTTCCGACCAGCCGGAGCAGGGAAATTACGGAAGGGAGGAGGAGGTGGTCGGCTATGAAAAAGAAATCAAGGCAATCGCGGACGTCTTGGTCGATAGGTCGAGGAGCAGGCTACCGGAAGCCATGGACGAGGAGGTTTGAGGTTCGGAGAAGCAGAGACATGAAACGAGAGACTGTTCTGTGATGTGCTGCATCGGCAACGGGATCACGGGACTCCAGCGCTCCGTCGTGTCTGTCGCACGTTGTCGTTGGTCGTCGCGCGTTGCCGTCGCCCATCTAGATCTCTCTCGTTCAGTCCACGAGATTGGGAACTGACCGATCTAGAATTCGGAAAGAACGGAGCCATCGATCTGTCGCTACTCGCTTAGTCCTACTCTCGCACGATAGAGCTAACAGACTAGTTGGGCCATATAGACGAGGGAGGATTGGAGGAGGAAGTGGGCTCTTGGTCTGAACCGCTGAATACTCTGTCTCTTCTTCTATTTTCATTTTTTTCATACATATACATGTATATATACTCCATATATCACTGGTTTTTGGCCAAATTTTTTGGGTATTCACTTGAATACCTTTGAATTGAAGTGCGGCATCGGAGCCACCAGGTGCAATGGTGCCAAACTCTTGGGCAATCTAGTTCCAAATTTCATTGGCACCCGCCTACACAATTTCGGCTGCAATTCACCGAACCCAGGGATTAAAATTCAAACTCACCAGGATCAGACGAGGCATTAGTTTTGCCAAAGGATTAGATATGTCAAAAATAAAAGCTGGATTGGGGGCAGGAAAACCCATATTTTCTTCGGTTCCAATTCACCGACAACCATGTCACAATTTCGGCTCCAATTCACCGACAACCATGTGACAATGCAGGAAATCGGCAAAATTAGACACTTCCGTATTATTATTTTTGACAAATTTGATCCTTTGGCAAAAAAAAGAATGCCTCATATTTTCCCTGTGAAGCTATTTCGGAATCTAAACCCTGAATTCGGCGCCAATATATACAGCCGAAGTAGTGCAGGTCGGTGTCAATGATCTGCGGCGCCGAAGCAAGGTCTCAGAGTGAGGGCGGCGCCAAGTGCAATAGCACCGAACCCTTTGGAAATTAGTTTCAGCCGGATCAGATGAGTCATTAGTTTTGCCAAAGCCTCATGTCAAAACAATATCTCCTGCTCTCTCTCTTTCCCCAGTCAAAATTAGACACCAAATAATCCTCTTAGCACAAAAACTTAAGGTTATGAATGAGCACAATTTTCTTTTAGAGGAATGAGCACTATTTAGGCCTTGCAAAATGCATACGTTTTTCTGATCTACTCCCTCCGTTTTAAAATATAAAATGTTTTAGCTTTGTGAAAAAAACGTATTTAGACTTCTTTTAGTGTGTAGATTCACTCTAAGTCTAGATAAAATTACGCACTAGAAGAGATCTAGATACGCTCCTTTCATAAAGGTAAAACATCACATTTTAAAATGGAATGTAGAACTGTGACTTGATGTGTGGTTCGGGGTGTTAGGGTAATAGATCTTGTATTACCAGAGGGCCAAAGGCCAGAATATATAGTACATGTATAGGTGCAAATATACAGAAAGCCCTCTAATATATGGGGAAACTACAATATACAAATATACTCTAACACCCCCCCCCCCTCCTCCCCTCAAACTCATGGTGGATCCACAACACTGAGTTTGGAGAGTAAGAAATCATGCTGAGCGCGGGTTTGTGCCTTTGTAAAGAAATCTGCCAACTGCAAGTCTGAAGGCACATAATGGAGCGCAACAACCTGATCCTGCACCTGAGCAAGTGTATAAAAAGCATCAACACCAATATGCTTGGTCAGCTCATGCTTGACCGGATCACGTGCAATACGGATAGCACCTGTACTGTCTGACAAAAGCGGAGTGGGTGTCGTAACAGAGACCCCAAAATCTGCAAGCAACCACCGTAACCAGGTCACCTCAGCAGTCACCGAAGCCATAGCCCGCAACTCAGCCTCAACACTCGAACGAGAAACCGCGACCTGTTTCTTCGTCTTCCAAGCAACAAGCGAACCACCAAGAAACACACAGTAAGCAGAAAGTGAACGACGATCCGTAGGATCATTTGCCCACGTAGCATCCGAGTAGCACTGGAGCTGGAGAGAGCTAGAACGAGGGAAGAAAAGGCGACGAGTAATCGTGCCACGAAGATAACGAAGGACACGGAGGAGATGACCGTAGTGAACAGTGGTAGGAGCTGAGACAAACTGGCTCAGAATATGAATAGGATAAGAGATATCAGGACGGGTGACAGCAAGATAAACAAGACTCCCAACAAGATGGCGATAACGAGTGAGATCGGGAAGAGGATCACCATCCGTAGGACGAAGCTTAACATGAAGCTCCATAGGAGTCTCAACGGTGCGCTCATCCGCAAGAGTAGCCCGAGCAAGAAGATCATGAATATACTTTTCTTGAGAGATAGAAAACCCATCAGAAGTGGATGAAACCTCAATCCCAAGAAAATAGCGAAGAGGACCAAGATCAGTCATAAGAAACTGATCACGAAGACGAGCCTTGACAAAGGCAATATACTCAGGATCATCACCAGTAATGATCATATCATCAACATAGAGAAGGAGAAGAGTGCGTCCACGAGGAGAAGTGTGAACAAAAAGCACTGGATCATGAGAACTAGGAGAGAAACCAGCAGCAGTCACCACAGAGGCAAAGCGCTCAAACCAGGCACGAGGGGCCTGTTTCAGGCCATAAAGAGAACGTCGAAGACGACAAACCATCCCATCGGGAACAGAATACCCAGGAGGAGGCTGCATATAAACCTCCTCACTCAACTTGCCATTAAGAAAAACATTCTGAACATCAAGCTGGGACACAGACCAGCGTCGAACAGAAGCAACAGCAAGAAGAGTACGCACAGTGGTCATATGTGCCACAGGAGCAAAGGTCTCATCATAGTCACGACCATGTTCCTGCTGAAAACCACGAGCCACAAGACGCGCTTTATAGCGCTCAAGAGATCTATCAGAGCGGGTCTTAATTTTATAGACCCACTTACACGTGATAGGACGAACACCAGAAGGGGGAGAGACAAGATCCCAGGTGCCTGTGCGCTCAAGCGCATAAATCTCCTCAGCCATGGCAAGCTGCCATTCAGGATGACACGCAGCATCCCGATAGGAAGTCGGCTCGGAAACTACAAAGAGACCATACTGACTAGGGGAGTAACGGTCTGGAGCACGACGCTGACGAACAGGTCGTGAGGAAGGAAGCTCATCCGCGGAAGATGACTCATCAGAAGAGGAGGAAGAAGGAGGCGCGGGGGAAGGATCCGAAGCTGGAGACCGAGGAGAACTAGGGGAACTAGACGGAGGAGAGGATGGTGCCGAAGACAAAGGAGGCGCAGCAGAAGGAGGAGGTGGAGGAGAAGAGACAGCGGAAGGTGTATCAGGAAAAAGAAGAAAAGAGAGATCATCCGTTGGGTAAGTACCAGAGGTGGGGCGAGGATAGAAAGGACGCGTTTCATCGAACGTGACATCACGAGAGATGCGCATACGACGACCAACGGGGTCCCAACAGCGATAGCCCTTATGCTCATCACTGTAGCCAAGAAAAACACACTCAACAGACTGAGCGGTTAATTTGGTGCGTTCACGAGGAGGAAGAAGGACATAGCAAACGCAACCAAATAAACGAAGAGTCGAGTAGTCTAGACAGGAGCCAGAGAGACGCTCGAGAGGAATGCCACTCTGAAGAGCAGCTGAAGGCTGGATATTAATGAGGTAAGTCGACGTAGCGACAGCCTCAGCCCAGAAATGCAGCGGAAGAGAGGAAGCAATCATCATAGCGCGGGTAGTCTCAAGAATATGACGATGCTTACGCTCGGCGACACCATTTTGAGCATGGGCGCCGGGACACGAGAACTGAATAAGGGTGCCCTGCTCAGCAAGGATGCCACGCAGGTGCTGGGAGATATACTCTCCTGCAGAATCAGCACAAAACACACGAATAGGCGTGGAATACTGAGTACGAACCATGGCCACAAAGCGCTGATAAATAGCAAGCACCTCGCCGCGAGAGCGCATAAAAAATAACGAGGTGTACCGTAAAAAATCATCAATAAACAAAATATAGTATCGGTGGCCCCCTTTCGAAGCAAAGGGAGCCGGACCCCACACATCTGAATGAACTAAATCAAAAGGTCGCTGAGATACAGACACACTAGTAGGATAGGGAAGCTGAATCTGTTTACCTAACCTACAACCCTGACACGAATGTATCGACGACACATCTCCTGAGACAAGCCCCAGAAGATCACGACGAACTAAGGATGATAAATGGGAGCCACAAAGATGACCCAGCCGATGATGCCACTGCTGAAACGAGCCAGTGACAGACGCAGCAACCGCAGGAGAAGTGGCAGAAGAAGTGTCAGCGGAAGGAACGCGAAGCCAGTCTAACTCCCATAGCCCCGGAGACTCAATGCTGCGAGGGCCAGCTCCAACCAGAGCCTGTGTACGACGGTCCTGAACAGCACAAGAATCAGCATCAAGAATGACACGACAACCAGAATCAGTAAGCTGACTAGTAGAGAAAAGGTTCATCTTAAGGCTGGGAACATGAGAAACATCAGGAACAGAGAAGGAGGAAGTAGAGAGGGTGCCTCGACTGGAAACAAGAAGAGAGGTACCATCAGCCGTAATAACACAGACAGGAGAAATAAGAGAGCGAATAGCAGAAAGAATAGAAGACGCAGAAGTCATATGAAAAGAAGCTCTAGAATCCAGATACCACGGGGATGACGTACCTGACTGTGTAGAAGATGATGATCGCGCGGTGCTAGAAGAACTAGTCACAGAACCAGCAGTACCCGACGAGGAGGAGCCTGTAGCAGCGAGCAGACTACGAAGACCACGAATAATATCCTGATCAGACAGAGCACCAGCAGGGGTCCAGAAGCACCAGCAGGAGGTCCAGAAGCAACATCAGAAGATCCTGAAGAACCAGACTGGCGACGAGCAAGATACTGCTGACGTAATCGTGGATCCCTCGTCCAGCAACCAGAGATATCGTGGCCAGGCTTGCCACAGTGAGCACAGGGAGGACGAGAACCACGGGGCTGCTGAGACTGACTCTGACCCTAGGCCGGTGGAGCAGAAAGTAGCGGCGGCGCGAGAGACCGCAACGAAGCCGGCGGCACGGGGGGACCACGAGCAGCAAGAACAGAAGGAATCTCAAGAAGACCAGCACCACGAAGACGAGTCTCCTCAGCACGAAGCTCAGCCAGTACCTCAGAGAGCGGAACACGACCACGGGCAAGCAGCTAGGCACGGCGCGGCTCAAACTCCTTGCGGAGCCGCGACAAGAACTCAAAGACGCGCTGAAACTTCAGATCCGCGCGCACAATTAGACATCAGGGACAGGTGTTACACACCGCTGTACGAAGAGAGTCAAGCTGACGCCAAATAGCAGCACTCTGAGTATAGAAATCATCAATAGTAGAATCACCCTGCTTAAGATCATGCTCCTGACGAACCACAGACAGATAAAGAGCATCTCCAGACGGCTGATAGCGCTGACGAAGAAAAGCCCACTGAGCAGCAGCAGTGGGAAGACCCATGAACTCAGCAGCATACTGAGGCAGAACACTGGAAGTGAGAACAGCAGCAGCACGAGCATCCTCATCTATCCACTGAGTGTAGTCAGCCAGATCCAGCCGGTAGGCCGTAGTAGCAGTAGAATGTTCCTGGACCTGGCGCTCATAATCAGCCCGAGCAGAAGCATCAGCACTCTGGGCTGCATCCTTGACCGCCTGAGTAGCATCGGGGGCAAGGGCAACGGGCGTCGGGGCACGAGACACTGGGGGGCGCGGTGGACAGGAGACCTCACCGGAAAGCACACCCCAAAGGCGAAGACCGCGCATATGGACGTGCATGAAGACAGCGAAATCAGGATAATTCGCGCCATCAAAAATCACCGGGCAGCGAGGAATCGCAACATAGCCCGACGAGGAAGACATTTTTTTTCAGACCGAACAAGAGCAGATCAGATCGGATCTGGAGGGCGGCGACCGGGGGGCGGACCGGGGGCGGGTCCGGGCGGCGGCGGCGGCGAGGGAGAGGACGGGGTGGCGGGGGCGGCCGGCGGTGGCGGGACGAGGAGACGGCGACGGCAGGGTCGGGTGGTGACGGGCGGCGACCGGGGGTCCGGGGCAGGCGGCGGCGGCGGCGAGGGGCCGGGGCGGGCGGCGGCGGTGTCGGCGGCGGCGGCGAGAGAAGAGAGAGAAAAAAAAGGCCTTACGGCTCTGATACCATGTTAGGGTAATAGATCTTGTATTACCAGAGGGCCAAAGGCCGGAATATATAGTACATGTACATGTGCAAATATACAGAAAGCCACCTAACATATGGGAAAACTCAATATACAAATATACTCTAACACGGGGCTGAGTGTCTTCTACATGTCCTCGAGCATGACCAGACTGTAATCCCTATTGCGTAATAAAATCCTCTTTTAGCCACAAAAAAATATACGAAAACCGAACTGTCGCCCGATGAATGTGTGTCGGTGGAAACCAACGTTCGGAGTCGGGACAAGATGCTCCAGATCGCCCCATAATCGTTCTCCCGTGTTTTCCTTCCTCTGTTAACCAACGGAAACGGAAGTGCTAGAACTGAACCTGCAACAACACAAATGCGCGTTGTAATTAAGGCCATGTCCGGCTGCGAATGTGCCCCATATGCAAAAGGAAAATTATTTCGCCAAAAGTTGCAAAGCCTGCAGCTGTAACAAGCTCCTACTTCCGTCCAATCATCAAACACCTAGAGAGAGGGAGAGAGCAACTGCCCTGCCCGTGGTCCACCGGACGCCACGAAGAGCATGGTACTAGTAGTAGTATACAGTCACCAAAGTCGTCCCGGTCTGCATCGCACAGGCACGTAAATGCAGTAGTTTGCTATCATCCCTGCACGTCCCCTGTCTATCGACCGGCCACAAGCCACATGGAGCTGTCTCCCCAATCCGCGTTGCATACTTAGGCTTGCAATGCAAGCGGCAACCCGTATGAACCCGCAAAACTAAAATTTAGTTTAAACTATACAGCTACTAGTTTTGTTGAACAAATTTGAACAATACTAACGAATAAATTTTGGCCAGGAAGCGGGGCACATCGGCCGACGGGCTCGTGGGGCATGCATCACTGACCGTGGCCGCGGATGCTGCATGCCTAAGTATGCAACGCATGCCTAAGCAAGACCACTGATGGATCACTGCTCCACAAGATCTTCGCATCCCACTGTCGACGGTCCTTTTCTTTTTATCCTAGATTCGTCGTCTCCTCCTTTGCCCGTCGGAGATCGTGGAGGGAGGGGGAGGGCGCTTTACAAAGGCGACCGACCGATCGATCGAACCATCCCCAGCTTTGATGCAAAGCGTCATCCCATGAGCTCGTAGGCCGGCCGGCTCACTCATTTTCCTTTTGGTCTCGTTCGTCGCGTGCTGCCGCTGCGTGCACACCGTTCGCTCACCTGCTTTACTGATGAACACACCCTTTGCAATCCCAACACACTTGCAAAGCCACTCGCGATGATTAAAAAGCGCGCCTTGCTTAAATCGCACTCCACCGGTCTTGTTTCAGTGAGAACAAAACGCGTATACTTGGGAATTCTGTTCGATCGAGTCTCTTGGAAAGGAACCCCCACACACCAGAACATCACCCGGCCACCGGGCCACGTAGTACACATGAGCAGATAGCGTGCATGGGGCTGGTCCTCCTCACCTTGCTGGGTAGGGGAGAAGCACGACGCGACATGCGTGGGCCCTGGAAAGAATGGTCTAGGCTTTGCACTTGATACTACTAGTACAGTAGTACGAGAGGAAGAGTGCGTGCATGTGCATGTGCATGTGATGGAGCTTTATGATTATGCTCCTAATGTAGATCCTGATTTCCAGGCCCAGACATTATTTCTTTATGTGGGGTGTGCTTTGGTGTCCCCGTGAGGTTAAGTTTGCATGTGCCAGTTTCCATTTGAACCCATCAAAATCCATATCTAGGCCATATATATCTTCGTATACGTGTACTCGGTCGAGCTGTGTATACTCCACGTTTTCATTGGCTGATTCCACCTCCCATTATCGCTATCTATGTATTTGCATGCTATGTTTTTAATTTTTGTTATTGCTGCTATATACTTTCGATTTCCGCCTCATGCAGGCACGTATACTTACGTGTACGGTGAGTGTATGTCTTAGAGGACCATACGGGTTTTGTGTGGGTTTATATATTTTCGAAACGAATAAGTATGGAGTTTTTCTTGTCAAAGCTTGAACAGGAGGGGAGAAACCGAAGCAAAAGTGTTTTCTTTATTTCTTTATAATTGGACACCCCCCCCCCCACACACACACACACATTTTTCGCACCAATTAAGTTAGTGCCAACTCCAAGCAAGTAGCAGTGAAAACCTGCCTAATTGCAACACCAAATTGCAATCACGGAGGGTCGTTGAAACGCACTGGGGGATCAGTAATGTATATATCGAAGACAAAACTGTGGATCCAAGTGAGGTCGTACCTAATTCCCTGCTGTTTTCTTCTTGGTCAAACCCCCTTTTTCAATAGGTGCACGTTCTTTTCATCAACCGATATCTCATCATAATTACTAGGATGTGACCATATAATTATTAGTAGTAAAGTCTTTTCACCAAGACAACGATGTTGTTTCACTCGGAACTTCAATTGAATTAATTATTACTCTCTCTTATCCAAATTACTTGTCGTAACCTAGACATATTTAGTCAGCATTTTGTGTGAATCTGGGACAATTAATTTCGATTTGGGAAAACCCCGGGTAAGAAAAAGTCTTCTGAAACCAGTGTTGAATTAACAACTCCAAAAGTAACCTTGTCATCTGGATAGAAAATGAAAATCCAACCAGATCGCAATATAAGAGGAAAAGCGTCGCAGCGGTACCAGTACTAGTACTACCTTTTTTTAGGTGAAATAGAACAATTTTCCACTTTGTCACTTTAATTTTCAATTAGTATTAAGATTTCTGGTACTCCTCCGTCCAAAAAGATGTCACGGGTTTATTTAAATTTAAATATATCTAAACACTATTCATAATATAGATACATCTAAATTTATAAAAATTTACGATATCTTTTTTGGGACGGAGAGTATAGCTAAGATTGTAGGAACAGTTTTTGGAACCGGTCGGAGCCCTGTTTGCTGAGCAGATGAAATGCACGTAATTTGACAAACATACCGATGTGACGGTATACTCTCGATAAAGGCAGACTCCACCGATGCGCTTGTCGACGCCATCCGCCTCTTCGAGGCCGCGCTGCTATGTATGTAATTTTGATTTGCAACAGCTATGTATGTACTGATCAAAGTCCCTAGTATGAATCGCCGTCTAACTTTTTCGGAAGTTTTTGAATTTTAAATTTACAGTAGATCTGGTTACTGATCTGTGCCGCAACCCTTAGAGATGCTCTTGTACTAGTACTAACAAACAAAGGCTGCGAGACATAGTGACGATGTTTCACAGAGCAGTCTGCTTAATGAATTCGGTTGGTGGGGCGTCAGCGATCGTCGTCGTCGCGGCCACAAGGGAAGGAGAGGAGCACGTGTCAAAGATGAGTGCACGAGGCCGACACGGGCTGCGCGTGCAACGTGGACGCGGTTTTCGCGGTATGTCCCGTGCTCCAGTACCGGGCCCCACGTGCCAGCGGCGCCCCGCGCAAATGTTTTTATGCGGCGACCCGGAAAAGAAAAAGGCCGCGTGACGACAGCTCGTTTCATCACGGTGTGCTTTCTCACTATGCAATCCCACTAAAAAATACATACTATTAGAACTGTATTCAGACTAACCGTCTGTCGTGTATCACGTATACGTGTTATATACGTATGTAATTTGTATGTGATCATGACTATATAAGTGGAGCACGTGCAGGTCTTTTGATCCACACACAAAACCCTAATCCTCTTTTCAATTTTGGTATCATAGCCCGCAGCCGCCGCGAGTCTCGCCAGCCGCCGTTGTGCGATCCATCTGCCGCCGCCGCTGACAGACCTCTCCTTCGTGGCCGCGATGACGTTGTCTGCCCTCCAGCTCTCCACGGTCGTCGGGGCCATTGCTTCCTCCTCGACCGCAACCGTCTCCGCCAAGGTCATTCCCACGATCTCAGATCGCTTGGAGGCAGGCAACTTCAACCTCTGGAAGGGCATCCTTCTCCCCAATCTCTCCGGCGTCGGTCTCCATCTTCACCTTGATGAAACCTTCGCGGTGCCCGAGAAGACCATCATGGAGGGAGAAGGCGACAAGGACGTCACTACAGTCAACCCAGAGTATGCTCGCTGGTGGTCTCAAGACCAACGGGTCATCGGACTCCTCCTAGGCTCCATGGAACCCGATATCGCCAATCAACTCATCGGTTGCAAAACCACTACTGCGCCGTGGAATGGTGTCCATACCCTGTACGGCGCTCAGAGTCGCGCCAATGTCCGCCACATCCGCTGTCAGCTGACGTCTACGCGGAAGGGGGATCTCTCCGTCACCGCGTAAATGCACAAGATGAAGTCCTTCGCAGATGCCATGGCCACCACCGGAGCTCCTGTATCCGACGACGAACTCATGACCTATATCATCATCGGGCTCGGCTCTGCGTACAACTCCATCGCCGCGTCGCTCACCATCGGCAACCAGTCAATCTCCTACTCCAACTTCTACTCGCATATCATCTCCTTCGACGCTCTCCAAGCGCGGCAGGCGCATGCCGAGGGATGGTCGTCCTCGGTAAACGCGGCAACATATCCTAACCCCGCCTACCAAGGCGGCGGATCCTCCTACTGTCCCTACGGCAATGATGGCCAGCAAGGGCAGGAACGGTGACTACGACCGCAACGACGGTGGTCGACAAGATGGTGGCAGCTACGGTCACAACGACGGTGGCTATGGCCACAACTATGGAGGCCGCAATGGCGGCTGGAACAACGGCTACAGTCGCAATGATGGAGGCCGCAATGATGGTGGTCGCAACAACAATGGCCGCAATGGGCGGGAACGGCGGTTAGCACCACTAGAGACCACGTTGTCAGCTTTGCGGTAACTAGGGGCACGAAACCAAGGACTGCCACAACCGCTACGACCCCAACTATCAGCCTCCACAGCAGCGTGCCAGCAATGCTGCTATGACAAATTACAACAATAACCCCTGGATCATGGATTCAAGAACGACGGATCACCTGATGAGCGAGTTGACATGTCTTTAGGCTTACGAGCGCTAAGGTGGAAAGGATCGGGTGCAAGTGGCCAACGGTGCAGGTTTGTCAATTTCGCATATTGGTCATTCACTTGTAGCTAGTTCATCACTTCATCTCAAAAATATTCTTCATGTGTCTGATGCTCGCCTAAATCTCCTTTCTTTTTATCATCTTGTTTGTGATAATGACGTGTTTGTTGAATTTCACCGTCACTTTTTCTGTGTAAAGGACAAAACCACGAGGAGGGTCTTTCTTCTCGGTAGGAGTCAAGGTGGTTTGTATCCCATCACATTCGTCAAAGCTTCATCATCATCACATCATGCGTCGGGCGGTGCCACTTCCCAGCAATGGCATCAACGCCTTGGTCATCCATCGAATAATGTAGTTTAAAATATTATTAGAACTAATGAGCTTTCGTGTTCTTTTTAGACAATATTTTTTTAGTATGTGATGCTTGTCAACTTGCCAAAAGTCATCGGTTAGCTTACACATCGTCTTATCGTGTTTCTACTGTACCTCTTGATTGATTCACTTCGATGTTTGGGGTTGGCCAGTGTTTCCACTGGGGGTACAAGTATTATGTTAGTTTTGTGGATGACTATTCTCATTTTTGCTGGATATATTTTCTAAAACACAAGTATGACGTTGATCAAGTCTTTTATGCATTCCAGGCTCATGCTGAACGTCTTTTGAATGTCAAGATCAAGACAGTTCAGTCTGATTGGGGTGGAGAATATCCTCAGCTTCATCACTATTTTGAGCACACATGCATAGTTCCTCGTGTCTTGTGCACCCACACCTCTCAATAAAACAAGATTGCTGAGCGCAAACACTATCACTTGGTTGAGACATGTCTTTCCCTTCTTGCACACTCGCAACTTCCTCTATGTTATTGTGATGAAACTTTCCTTACTACGTGTTTTATCATTGACTGTATGCCTACTCCTGTCATTAACAAGGAAGCACCTCTTTATAGACTCATTCATATTTAGCTGGACTACTCCTTCTTTCGTATTTTTGGATGTGCCTGTTGGCCTACCCTTCGTAAATATAACTCCCACAAATTAGATTTCAGTTCTTAGATGTGTGTTTTTCTGGGGTACAGCCCTATGCATAAGGGGTACAAGTGCTTGGATAGATCCACGGGGAGAATTTACATCTCATGTGACGTGTTTGATGAGTCCGTGTTTCCGTTTGTCATTCCCGGCGTCTTTGTTGATGCGTCCACTCATGAACAAGCTATTCGTTTTCTCTTTGATAAACCACTCCTTCCTTCGTATTTTTGGGTGTGCCTGTTGGCCTATCCTTCATTAATATAACTCACACAAATTAGATTCTGTTCTAAGATGTGTGTTTTTCTGGGGTACATCCCTATGCATAAGGAGTACAAGTGCTTGGATAGATCCACAGGGAGAATTTACATCTCATGTGATGTTGTGTTTGATGAGTCAGTGTTTCCGTTTGCCACTCCCGGCATCTTTGTTGATGTGTCCACTCTTGAACAATTTATTCGTTTTCCGTTCATGAACCTGTTACTAGTGAGCCTGTGCGAAGTTGTGACATGTCCTATTTGTCTACTGTTCCACCTGTGCAAGGTGATTGTGTTACTGTGTAGATGTCGACGCCTCCTTCCGATCGCTCACTGGAGCCTAGGAACGACATACACAAGGAGCATGTTATTGATGTGCTTGATCTACCGCAGTCGCCGGGGGCTGCCCCGGTGCCGCCTGCACCAACCCATCGGTTGGTTTCGTCCTGACCAGCTCATGTCACCCACTCCCATGTCATCAGCTGCGATGCCCCTGGCTAGCCCACGTGCCGAGCCTCAGCATACGATAATCACTCGTCATCGTGATTGTACCCGTCACGAGAAGGTATACACCGATGACACGGTCCGTTATGATTCGCGTCGCTGCGTGTTCTTTGCTTCTCCAACATCACACTGAGAGGCGCTTCTCGAGCCGGCGTGGCATGCAACCATGTCGGATGAGTTTGTTGCTTTGCAGCAGACTTGGCACATGGACCCTGGTTCCTTGACCACCTAGCGTCAATATTGTTGGCAGCAAGTGGATTTTCAAAACCAAGCACCATCTTGATGGGTCTATCGACAAGCACAAAGCACATTTAGTAGATCGTGGTTTTACTCAACAACATGGGATTGACTATGGTGATACTTTCAGTCTAGTCGTGAAGTCAGCGACAATTTGCCTAGTATTGTCTCTCGCGATCTCTCATGGCTGGAGTTTCGATAGGTTGTTGTCAGCAATGCTTTCTTGCATGGGTTCGTGACTGAGAATGTCTACATGAAACAACCGCCAGGCTTTGAAGATGTGAGGTATCCTTTTCATGTCTGGAAGCTTCAGCGGCCTGTTTATGGTTTGAAATAGTCTCCACGGGCAGGGTATGCATGACTGAGTCAGCTTCTCCATCATCTTAGGTTTGTTTCCTCCAAGGCTGATACGTCGCTCTTCATTTTCTCACGAGATGGGGTGCAGATATTCATGCTCGTCTATGTGGATGATATTGTCATTGTTGGCTCTACTCAAGAGGTTGTGTATCATCTGGTTTGTTCTCTCTCTGACATTTTTTCTATTAAGGACTTGGGACGACTAGAGTACTTCGTTGGATTGGAGGCATCATACAATTCAAGGGGGATGACGTTGACTCAATGGAAGTATGCTCTTGATCTTCTCCATCGAGTCAACATGGAGAATTGTAATCCTGTCACCACTCCTCTTGCAGCGTCCGAGGACCTGGCTCGGAATTCAGGAACACTGCTCAGTGCAGATGATTCATTCTGATATCGCAGTATTGTGAGCGGACTATAGTATTTGACTCTCACTCGTTCGGATATTTCTTTTGCGGTAAACAAGGTTTGCCAGTTTCTATCGCAACCCACTAATGTACACTAGGAGTCTGTGAAGCAAATTCTATGATATGTTAAAGGAATATTGCAGACTGTATTGAGTATTCGCAAGTCATCATCATCTGTTATTAGTACTTTTATGGATGCGAATTGGGCAGGATGTCTAGATGACAGACGGTCCACGAGTGGGTTTGTCATGTTTGTTGATCCGAACCTCATCTCTTGGAGTTCGAAGAAGCAACCCACAGTCTCGAGATCTAGTACTGAGGCAGAGTATAAGACATTGGCTAATGGTGCCACCGAAGCTATATGGGTAGACTCGGTAGCGTATCACCATATTATGGTTTGATAATCTTGGGCTACTTACCTGACAATGAATCTAGTCTCTTGATCCATTGCAAATGTATCTATAATTTTTGATGTTCCATGCTTGGTTTTATCTACTTTCTTGTGTTTTGTCCACACCTTGGAGTAATTTTCATATGATTTCTTGGACTAACCTATTAACAAGAGCCACAGTGCCAGCTGCCTGTTTTCTGCTGTTTTTGGTTCCAGGAAAGTCAGAAAATGAATATTCTCGGAATTGGATGGGACAAAAGCCAAAGTGCCTATTTTTCCAGAAGTCATCAGATGCTAGAATACGAGACGGAGAAGGGCTGGGGACCGGCCACACCACCTGGCCGCCCGGCCAGGCCTGACCCGCGCCAGGGGGTGGTCTGGCCGACCCCAGCACCCCCTCGGCCTCTGCTTCCGCCTATAAGATCCCTCAAGACAAAAACCCTAAGTACCCAATCAAAAATCCACGAAAGAGTCTGTAGCCGCCGTCATCTCCATCCCTAGATCGGGAGGGATCTGAAGCTCTTCCCGGCACCCTGCCGGAGAGGGGAATTCACCCTGGGGGCCTTCTTCATCACCATGCAAGCCTCCGGTGTGATGCGTGAGTAGTTCATCTTTGGACTACGGATCCATGTAGTAGCTAGATGGCTGGTTCTCCTCCTTTGTGCTTTCATGTTTAGATCTTGTGAGCTCCGTTCATGATCAAGATCATCTATTTGTAATTATGCATGTTGTGTTTGCGGGGATCCGATGGATATTGAGATGCTATTTCAGATTGATTATTGATTTCATCATGTCTTTGTTATTTGTGATCTTGCATGCTTTCCGTTGCTAGTAGCTATCTTGGCCAAGTAGATGCTAGCAACTCCAAGAGTTAGTATTTATGCTCGATAGTGGGTTCATGCCTCTGGTAATCTGGGGAAGTGACAGAAATCTCTAAGGTATTAGATGTGTTGTTGCTACTAGGGAGAAAACAACAATCCTTTGTTCATAGAACAATCGTATATTTTACTTTACACGCAATTCGTAAAGCAATAATCTGTTGCTTGCAACTTAATACTGGAGGGGGTTCGGATGATAACCTGAAGGTGGATTATTAGTCATAGATGTAGTTGCATGTCGGTCTATGTATAATGTTGTAATGCCCAATCAAGTCTCAAAGGAGTCAAGATGATTAGTATATGCATGTATTACTTTCTCGGTGTTTGTCAATTGCCCCGCTGTAATTTGTTCACCCAGCATGTTATCTATCTTAAGGAGAGCCACCTCTAGTGAACTATGGATCCCGGTCCTTTTCTTTCCATACAATCTATAAACTGTTTACTACTTTGTGTTTACTTTCTGCAAACTATTACTTCCTTCCATTCGATTCGTTTAATCCTTTCTTTCGGCAAAACACGGTGAGATTGATAACCTCATGGCAAGTTGGGGACAAAGTTTTATGGTTGTGTTGTGCAGGTCTTCACGTTGCTACTAGCACCGGTAGTGCACCCTGCCAAGGCTTAGCTAGCAACACCTTTGGGGTGTTTCCTTGCTCCTACTAGTTCGATTAAACCTTGGTTTCATAACTGAGGGAAACTTGCTGTTGTGCTCATCATACCTTCCTCTTGGGGTTCCCAACGAGCTCCATATCAACACCGAGCCATCAAGCATTTTTTTGGCGCCGTTGCCGGGGAGTCAAGGACATCTTCACAAGGGGAGTCTGATACATTGCAAATGTATCTATAATTTTTGATGTTCCATGCTTGGTTTTATCCACTTTCTTGTGTTTTGTTCCAACTTTGGAGTAGTTTTCATATGATTTCTTGGACTAACCTATTAACAAGAGCCACAGTGCCAGCTGCCTGTTTTCTGCTGTTTTTGGTTCCAGGAAAGTCAGAAAATGAATATTCTCGGAATTGGACGGGACAAAAGCCAAAGTGCCTATTTTTCCAGAAGTGATCAAGTGCCAGAATACGAGACGGAGAAGGGCCAGGGAGCCACCACACCACCTAGCCGCGCGGCCAGGCCTGGCCCGCGCCAGGGGGTGGTGTGGCCGCTCCCGGCACCCCCTCGGCCTCCCCTTTCGACTATAAGTTGCCCTCGGGACGAAAACCCTAAGGACCCGATCAAAAATCCACGAAAGAGTATTTAGCCGCCGTCGTCTCTGTCCCTAGATCGGGGGGATCTGAAGCTCTTCCCGACACCCTGCCGGAGAGGGGAATTCACCCTGGAGGCCTTCTTCATCACCATGCAAGCCTCCGGTGTGATGCGTGAGTAGTTCATCCTTGGACTACAGATCCATGTAGTAGCTAGATGGATGGTTTCTCCTCCTTTGTGCTTTCATGTTTAGATCTTGTGAGCTCCGTTCATGATCAATATCATCTATTTGTAATCCATACATGTTGTGTTTGCGGGGATCTGATGGATATTGAGATGCTATTTCAGATTGATTATTGATTCTATCATGTCTTTGTTATTTGAGATCTTGCATGCTTTCCGTTGTTAGTAGCTATCTTGGCCAAGTAGATGCTAGCAACTCCAAGAGTTAGTATTTATGCTCGATAGTGGGTTCATGCCTCTGGTAATCTGGGGAAGTTATAGAAATCTCTAAGGTACTAGATGTGATATTGCTACTAGGGAGAAAACAACAATCCTTTGTTCATAGAACAATCGTATTGTTTACTTTACACGAAGTTCGTAAAGGAATAATCTGTTGCTTGCAACTTAATACTGGAGGGGGTTCAGATGATAACCTGAAGGTGGATTATTAGTCATAGATGCAGTTGGATGGCGGTCTATGTATTAATGCCCAATCAAGTCTCAGAGGAGTCAAGATGATTAGTATATGCATGTATTGCTTTCTCGGTGTTTGTCAATTGCCCCGCTGTAATTTGTTCACCCAGCATGTTATCTATCTGAGGAGAGCCACCTCTAGTGTCCCGGTCCTTTTTCTTTACATACAATCTACAACTGTTTACTGTTTTGTGTTTACTTTCTGCAAACTTTTACTTCTTTCCATTCGATACGTTTAATCCTTTGTTTTCCGCAAAACACGGTGAGATTGACAACCTCATCCCAAGTTGGGGACAAAGTTCTGTGGTTGTGTTGTGTAGGTCTCCACATTGCTACTAGCACCGGTAGTGCGCCATGCCAAAGCTCAGCTAGTAACACCTTTGAGGTGTTTCCTTGCTCCTACTGGTTCGATTAAACCTTGGTTTCATAACTGAGGGAAACTTGCTGCTGTGCTCATCATACCTTCCTCTTGGGGTTCCCAACGAGCTCTACATCAACACCACGCACCAAGCACTTTTCTGGGCGCCGTGTATTGAGCCATCAAGCGATTTTCTGGCGCCGTTGCTGGGGAGTCAAGGACATCTTTACAAGGGGAGTCCCTCACAACCAATCTCTTTACTTTGTTATTTTTGTTTTGCTTAGTTTCTTTTTGCTTTCTTTGCTTGTTTTGTTCTTCAAAAAACACAAAAAAATTAGTTCCTTTCTTAAGCTGCCTTTATGACTAGCTCTGCTCCAATCACTATTTCATTATGGATAGCTCACTCACCTTCCTATTTGGGAACAGTTTTATGACTGCTAAGGTAATAGATGAACCATCGCCTGCTAGAACCTCCATGGAAGAAGAAATTGCTGAACCTGAAAGCTCATTAGATGAAAAAGAGGAGGAGAGTGATGGACAAAAGGAGGAAGAATGGATCTACCCATGCCTACCTTCTAATGAGAATAACTCTTTATCCCTTACATTATTTGATTGTCCCCCATGCTTATCAAAGGAGGGTGAATGTTATGTTCCCGAGGATTCTTTTGAAAAAGTTTATAATAAAGCTCTAGTGCTTGTAGATCATGAAAAGAATGCCTTATGTGATAGTTATATTGTTGAGTTTATTCATGAGGCTACTAAAAATTATTATGAGAGAGGAAAATATGGTTGTAGAAGTTTTTATGGTAATGAAACACCTCTCTATGTGCTGAAAGTTTTGAAGTTACTTTTGTTTTATCTTCCTATGCCTGTCACTTTGTTTTTTGTGCATTTATTTGCATACAAGATTCCTATGCATAGGAAGTGGGTTAGACTTAAATGTGTTCTGAATTTGCTTCTTGATGCTCTCTTTTACTTCAAATTCATATTTCCTATGAGAGCATGTTCTCAAATTTTTATGCCTAACTTAAAGGCGTTAAAGAAAAGTACTTGTTGGGAGATAACCCAAGAGTTTTAGTTGAGTCTTGGAAGTTATTACCTCTGTAATAACCTCTCCTTATCCCTTTTATTTGCTTTTTGTGCCAAGAGTAACCTCTAATGAGAGTGAAGTAATGATTGGAAAAGTTACTGTCCCAAAACAGATTTCTGTGCTTCACCGTAAAAATTACTGAGAGAGCTCTGTATGTCGGATTGAGCTGTAATGTTTTGTGCTTCTGGACCAGGTTGTTATCTAACTTTCTCTAGTTCAACACTTTTTGATTTGAGCAACATAAGGTCTTCGAAAAAATTCGTATTTACCTGCTGGTCTGTTTTGATAGATTTCTGCCATTTTCTGCATTTGCTTCTTGTTAGTTCCTTCTTGCGTTCCTTTGGAGAATTGTGCTTTTTGAGGGAAGTGCTACAGTAGCTAGTGTTCTAATGGAAGTTTATTTGGTGTTAGAACTGAACCTTGAGACTTATTTATCTTAAGTGCACTAATGTTGCTAATGAGATTGTGTGAAGTTTTGTATGAAGGGAAATTTTCAGGTGTATGGAAGGAATGGGTAATGAGATGAAGGATGGACTAAAGCTCAAGCTTGGGGATGCCACGCATGTCACCCCAAGAAACAACCAAGAAGTACAAGCGTCAAAGCTTGGGGATGCCCAAGGCATCCCCTTCTTCATCAATAAAAATCCCAGGTTTCTTCCAAACGCTTCATTTTTATTGTTTCATGCACAGTTGTGTTTTTCTTGGAGCGTCTTCTTTTTCGTTTTTGTTTTGGTTTTTAGTTTGCTTGGTTTCCTTAGTGTTCTGAATAAGTTGGTTGGACCCCCTATTTCACACTTTGGTTTGCAAATAGTTTGGTTTGGTTTGAAAAAGAGTAGGAAAGTTCATGCTTATGTGGTAAAAAGAGCTTGTTTTTTACTGTGGCCTATGCTTTGTCATGCCATGCTTGATATTGTTTTGGCTTTATGCTTAGTATTCTTTGTTGTAGCATGACTTGTTATAAACAATTGAGATTGCTTAATGTGCCTTAGATGAATCATGCGTTGTTTAGCATATTAAAGCATAGTATAGTGGTATTCTCCTTTGATGCTTTATTTGGGTTGACTTGGCACATGCTCACACCATGTTATGACTATCTCAAGTCATCATAGCCTTTATGATCCTTTAGTTTTTAACTTTTAGTATCACTTTATGCTTTGATCAATGATGTTTTGTCGCTCTGCATGATTATGGCCATTATTGCTCTCTTAGTTTGTCGCTCCCAGTCTTTTGCTAGCTTCCACAACAAAGTATGAGTTCCACTCATGCATCCAACTCCCTAAACCAAGTTATTCCAAAGAGTCCACCATACCTACCTACTAGCTTATGCTATTCCAAGTATATTCATGCTTTTGTTTACCTCCCACTTGTTATGAAAAAACTAGTGATTAAAGCTCTCACGAACTTGATGGCACACTTTATTTTACTTGCCCTTAATAAACTTGAACCATCGTGTCTTCTATGTTGTATATGCTTGCACTTATTTGTCAGGAATTAGCAGAACCGTGCTTTCATGGGGAACGCTTTCAACATTGCATTTGGTACTTGTACCTAGTTGATATCATGCTCTTTTGTATATGGATGTCGTCGGTGTGAAATGAAAGGGGAGCTTGTAAGTCCATGGAGTTATGTATATGTGTTAGAGAAACGCCTGGGCCGTTGGTCTAATCCATGCTGACATGGTGGAAACCTGCAGCGTAACCATAATGAGCTGTCTATGAAGCATTCTTCTTATAAAAAAAAGAGTCCTGTGCTGAAAAAAAATAGAGAAAAAGAGAAAAAAAAGTGATACTATGAAAAGAGGAAAGAGAGAAAAAAGCACCATATTCCCATGGTAAATAAGAAGAATGCTGAGATGCTCGTTGTCTGCTTGCCTTGTCATTTTGATATGGGGATTCTTCCATATCATCGGGCAAGGGGTAGCCCGTTGGCGGTTCTCAATGGTACACATGTACTTACGATGACAAGAACTTACCAGTGACTAAACTTTAGTAGCATGAGGAGCGACCCTCATATACAAGGGACATGAAATTTCTGACTTATACTTCGTCAAGCATGTACACCATAGTTTGTTCACTTTAACCTTAATCACTTCAAGATGCTTATGATAGGGACAATGAGAGCTGAAAGCTATGAGTACCATAATTTTTGGAAGCTCTTTATGAGACTTGAATCCCTACTTCATTTTACAAAAGACCTTTCTTCCACCATTATATTGAGTCTCCACCTTCTAACTTTATGCACCTACTTTGAGAGCATAGTGGCCATTCTTAGTTCTATGTGCATTGTCCCAAGACTAGTACTTGTTATTGCTTGTTTGGAACTATTGTATCTAGTCACTCTTATGAACTTTGAAGGTGTCATATGAATTTATATTTGCTACTCTATTGTGGGACAAGCTGAATACTATTATGCTATGTTTTCTTTATGTGAAACAAACAAACGTCTTGCAAAGCATTGTTATTCATGAATCTTTTGTTTGTGCCTTTTCATGTTGCATCATAGTTTCTTTGCTTGTTGCTAGAACTTTGTCTTTCATGTTATAATTGAAGTACTATAGTCCCAGCTTTGAATGTTTTGCAAATACTTTGATCAAGTCTTTGATGGTGCATGTCACCTCAAAAATTATTTCTTTTTATCACTTACCTACTCGAGGACGAGCAGGAGTTAAGCTTGGGGATGTTGATACATTGCAAATATATCTATAATTTTTGATGTTCCATGCTTGGTTTTATCCGCTTTCTTGTGTTTTGTTCCAACTTTGGAGTACTTTTATTATGACTTCTTGGACTAACCTATTAACAAGAGCCACAGTGCTAGCTACCTGTTTTCTGCTGTTTTTGGTTCCAGAAAAGTCAGAAAATGAATATTCTTGGAATTGGACGGGACAAAATCCAAAGTGCCTATTTTTCCGGAAGGGATCAAGTGCCAGAATATGAGACGGCGAAGGGCTAGGGCCCGGCCACACCACCTGGCCGCGCGGCCAGGCCTGGCCCGCGCCAGGGGGTGGTCTGGCCGCCCCCAGCACCCCATCGGCCTCTCCTTCCGCCTATAAGTTGCCCTCGGGACGAAAACCCTAGGTACCCGATCAAAAATCCACGAAAGAGTCTGTAGCCGCCGTCGTCTCTGTCCCTAGATCGGGGGGGTCTGAAGCTCTTCCCGGCACCCTGCCGGAGAGGGGAATTCACCCTGGAGGCCTTCTTCATCACCATGCAAGCCTCCGGTGTGATGCGTGAGTAGTTCATCCTTGGACTACGGATCCATGTAGTAGCTAGATGGTTGGTTTCTCCTCCTTTGTGCTTTCGTGTTTAGATCTTGTGAGCTCCGTTCATGATCAAGATCATCTATTTGTAATTCATACATGTTGTGTTTGCGGGAATCCGATGGATATTGAGATGCTATTTCATATTGATTATTGATTCTATCATGTCTTTATTATTTGAGATCTTGCATGCTTTCCGTTGTTAGTAGCTATCTTGGCCAAGTAGATGCTAGCAACTCCAAGAGTTAGTATTTATGCTCGATAGTGGGTTCATGCCTCTGGTAATCTGGGAAGTGACAGAAATCTCTAAGGTACTAGATGTGTTGTTGCTACTAGGGAGAAAACAACAATCCTTTGTTCATAGAACAATCGTATTGTTTACTTTACATGCAGTTCATAAAGCAATCTGTTGCTTGCAACTTAATACTGGAAGGGGTTCGGATGATAACCTGAAGGTGGATTATTAGTCATAGATGCAGTTGGATGGCGGTCTATGTATTATGTTGTAATGCCCAATCAAGTCTCAGAGGAGTCAAGATGATTAGTATATGCATGTATTGCTTTCTCCGTGTTTGTCAATTGCCCCGCTGTAATTTGTTCACCCAGCATGTTATCTATCTAAGGAGAGCCACCTCTAGTGAACTATGGATCCCGGTCCTTTTTCTTTACATACAATCTACAACTGTTTACTGTTTTGTGTTTACTTCTACAAACTTTTACTTCTTTCCATTCGATACGTTTAATCCTTTGTTTTCCGCAAAACACGGTGAGATTGACAACCTCATCGCAAGTTGGGGACAAAGTTCTGTGGTTGTGTTGTGCAGGTCTCCACGTTGCTACTAGCACCGGTAGTGCGCCCTGCCAAAGCTCAGCTAGTAACACCTTTGAGGTGTTTCCTTGCTCCTACTGGTTCGATTAAACCTTGGTTTCATAACTGAGGGAAACTTGCTGCTGTGCTCATCATACCTTCCTCTTGGGGTTCCCAACGAGCTCTACATCAACACCACGCACCAAGCACTTTTCTGGGCGCCGTGTATTGAGCCATCAAAGTCCCTCATAACCATTCTCTTTACTTTGTTATTTTTGTTTTCCTTAGTTCCTTTTTGCTTTGTTTGTTTGTTTTGTTATCAAAAACATAAAAAAATAAATTAGTTTTAGTAGTTTGCTTTCTTATTTGAAAACCCAAAAAAATGACTACTCTTGAAAACACTAAGTTGTGTGACTTCACTAGCACCAGCAGCAATGATTTTATGAGCACACTTATTGCTCCACCTGTGCCTGAAGATACTTTCTTTGAGATAAAACCTGCTTTACTCAATCTTGTTATGAGAGAACAATTTTCTGGTATTGGTAATGAAGATGCTGCTGCCCATCTAAATAACTTTGTTGAACTTTGTGAGATGCAAAAGCATAGGGATGTAGATGGTGATATTATTAAGTTGAAATTGTTTCCTTTCTCTTTGAGAGGAAAAACTAAAGAATGGTTGAACTCCTTAACTAGGAATAGTATTGATTCTTGGAGTAAGTGCAAAGATGCTTTCATTGAAAAATACTATCCTCCTGCTAAGATTATATCTATGAGAAGTGAAATAATGAAGTTTAAACAATCTGATAATGAGTATGTTGCTCAAGCTTGGGAAAGAATGAAATCTTTGGTAAAGAATTGTCCCACTCATGGACTGACTGCTTGGATGATCATCCAAACTTTTTATGCAGGATTGAACTATTCTTCAAGGAACCTATTGGATTCTGCTGCTGGAGGTACCTTTATGACCATCACTTTGGGTGCTGCAATAAAACTTCTGGACAATATGATGGTTAATTATTCTGAATGGCATACTGAGAGAGCTCCACAAGGTAAGAAGGTAAATCCTGTTAAGGAAACCTCCTCCTTGTGTGATAAAATTAATATTATTATGTCTATGCTTGTTAATGGGAAAGCCCATATTGATCCAAATAATATTCCTTTAGCTTCTTTGGTTGCTCAAGAAGAGCAAGTTGATGTGAACTTCATAAGAAATAACAATTTTGGCAACAATGCTTTTGGTAATAACAATTATAGGACCTATCCTCCTAATAATACTTATGGTTATAGTGGTAAACCTGGATTACCTAGTGAAGGAAGAATTTTAGAAGTTGAAAGAGCCACTAAAAACTTCATGCAAATGCAATATGAGCAAAATAAACTATTTACTAAAACTATGGAGGAACAATCTACTATCTTGAAGAACATTAGCCATCAACTTGAGAGTCTAAATAGGAAAATTCCTAGTTTACAATTGAAACTTTCTAATGCTGAAAGGAATATATCATCTCTATCTAAAGCTCAATCTTCATTAATTAATAAAATGGATGCTAAACCTAAAACTAATGATAATCCCTTTGCAGCTACTAATGCCATACAAGTAAGAATTGATGAAAATGTTAGACTATTAGCTGAATTACATGCTAAGTGGGAGAGAGAAGATGAGATTTCTAGAAACATTAGTGTTTCTACTATTACCACCACTAGTGTTGAGGCTAGTAATAGTTCTACTACTTTAAATGATAATTATGATTTTAATCTTGATGGTTGCAATATCTCTGAAGTTATTAAGTTCCTACAAAAGCTTGCTAAAAGTCCTAATGCTAGTGCTATGAACATGGCCTTTACAAAACACATTACTGATGCTCTCATAAAGATTAAAGAAGAAAAGATGAAACATAAAGCTTCTATTCCTATAAAACAAGAAGATGGTTGGGAACCCATCATTAATATGAAAGTGAATGGCTTTTATTTCAAAGCTTTATGTGATCTTGATAGTAGTGTTTCTATTATGCCTAGAAGGATTTATGATATGCTTGATTTGCCTCCACCTAGAGATTGTTATTTGAATGTCCCACTTGATGATAATGCTAAAAAGAAACTCATGGGGAGTCTTAATGATGTTCTTATTATGGTTAACAATGGCTATGTCCCCGTTGATTTATGTTTTGGATGTTGAATGCAATGCTTCTTGTCCTATTACTTTGGGAAGACCTTTTATTAGAACTGTTGGTGCCATTATTGATATGAAAGAAGGCACCATTAAATATCAACTCCCACTCAAGAAAGGTATAGAACACTTCCCTAAGAAGAGAGAGAAGATTTCTTTTGCTTCTCCTATGAAAACAAAATTTGGTCTTAATGCTTCTTCATTTGAGAACACTTGATTCTTTTTCTTGCTTCTTATGCCTAACATAAAGGCGTTAAAGAAAAGTACTTATTGGGAGATAACCCAAAAGTTTTAGATGAGTCCTGGAAGTTATTACCTCTATAATAACCGCTCCTTATCCTTTTTATTTGTTTTTTGTGCCAAGAGTAACCTCTAATGAGAGAGAAGTAATGATTGGGAAAGTTGCTGTCCCGAAACAGGTTTATGTGCTTCACCGTAAACATTCGTGTAAAATCTCTGAACGTATTTTTGAGGCATGAATGTTTGTGCTTCTGCCCCAGGTTGTCATCTAACTTTCGGTAGTTCAACACTTTTTGATTTGAGCAACAGAAGGTCTTCGAAAAAAATCGTCTTTACCTGCTGGTCTGTTTTGACAGATTTCAGCCATTTTCTGCATTTGCTTCTTGTTGGTTCCTTTTTGTGTTCTTTTGGGAAATTGAGCTTTTTGAGGGAAGTGCTTCAGTAGCTAGTGTTCTAATGGAAGTTTATTTGTGTTAAAACTGAACCTTAAGACTTAGTTATCTTGAGTGCACTAATGTTGCTGATAAAGATTGTGTGAAGTTTTGTATGAAGGAAAAAATTTCAGGTGTATGGAAGGAATGAGTAATGAGATGAAGGATGGACTAAACCTCAAGCTTGGGGATGCCACGCGTGTCACCCCAAGAAATACCCAAGAAGTACAAGCGTCAAAGCTTGGGGATGCCCAAGGCATCCCCCTCTTCATCAATAAAAATCTCAGGTTTCTTCCAAACGCTTCATTTTTAATGTTTCATGCACAGTTGTTTCATTTTTAATGTTTCATTTTGGTTATTCGTTTGCTTGGTTTTCTTTGTTTTCTAAATAAATTGGTTGGACCCCCTCTTTCATACATTGGTTTTCAAATAGTTTGGTTTGGTTTGGAAAGAGTAGGAAAGTTCATGCTTAAGTGGTAAAGAGAGCTTATTCTTGACTGTGGCCTATGCTCTATCATGCCATGCTTGATATTGTTTTGGATTTATGCTTAGTATTCTTTGCTGTAGCATGACTTGTTATAAACAATTGAGATTTCTTAGTGTGCCTTGGATGAATCATGCGTTGTTTTAGCATATTAAAGCATAGTATAGTGGTATTCTCCTTTGATGCTTTATTTGGGTTGACTTGGCGCATGCTCACACCATGTTATGACTATCTCAAATCACCATAGACTTTATGATCCTTTAGTTTTCAACTTGTAGTATCACTTTATGCTTTGATCAATGATGTTTTGTGGCTCTGCATGATTATGGCCATTATTGCTCTCTTAGTTTGTCGCTCTCGGTCTTTTGCTAGCCTCCACAGCCAAGTATGAGTTCCACTCATGCATCCAACTCCTTAAACCAAGTTATTCCAAAGAGTCCACCATACCTACCTACTAGCTTATGCTATTTCAAGTATATTCATGCTTTTGTTTACCTTCCGAATTAAACTTGTTATGAGAAAACTAGTGATTAAAGCTCTCACGAACTTGATGGCACACTTTACTTTTCTTGCCCTTAATAAACTTGAACCATTGTGTCGTCTATGTTGTATATGCTTGCACTTATTTGTTGGGAATTAGCAGAACCATGCTTTCATGGGGAACGCTTTCAACATTGCACTTGGTACTTGTACCTAGTTGATATCATGCTCTTTTGTATATGGATGTCGTCGGTGTGAAATGAAAGGGGAGCTTGTAAGTCCATGGAGTTATGTATATGTGTTAGAGAAACGCCTGGGCCGCTGGTCTAATCCATGCTGACATGGTGGAAACCTGCAGCGTAACCATAATGAGCTGTCTATGAAGCATTCTTCTTATAAAAAAAGAGAGTCCTATATTGAAAAAAAGAGAAAAATAAAAAAAGAGAAAAAGAAAAAAAAGAAATTATGAAAAGAGGAAAGAGAGAAAAAAGCACCATATTCCCATGGTAAATAAGAAGATTGTTGAGATGCTTGTTGTCTGCTTGCCTTGTCATTTTGATATGGGGATTCTTCCGTATCATCGGGCAAGGGATACCCCGTTGGCGGTTCTCTATGATACACATGTACTTACGATGACAAGAACTTACCAGTGACTAAACTTGAGTAGCATGAGGAGCGACCCTCGTATACAAGCGACATGAGATTTCTAACTTATACTTCGTCAAGCATGTACACCATAGTTTGTTCACTTTAACCTTAATCACTTCAAGATGCTTATGATAGGGGCAATGAGAGCTCAAATCTATAAGTACGATAATTTTTGGAAGCTCTTTATGCGACTTGAATCCCTACTTCCTTCTATGAAGGCCTTTCTTCCACCATTATATTGAGTCTCCATCTTCTATCTTTATGCACCTATTTTGAGAGCATAGTGTCCATTCTTAGTTGTATGTGCATTGTCCCAAGAATAGTTGATTGATGCATAACTTGATATTGCTTGTTTTAAACTATTTGTATCTAGTCACTCTTATGAACTTTGAAGGTGTCCTATGCATTTATATTTGCTAATCTATGAGGGACAAGCTGAATACTATTATGCTATGTTTTCTTTATGTGAAACAAACAAACTTCTTACAAAGCATTGTTATTCATGAATCTTTTGTTTGTGCCTTTCATGTTGCATCATAGTTTCTTTGTCTTATTGCTAGAACTTTGTCTTTAATGTTATGATTGAAGTACTATAATCCTAGCTTTGATTGTTTTACAAATACTTTGATCAAGTCTTTGATGGTGCATGTCACCTCAAAAATTATTCTTTCTTTCTATCACTTACCTACTCGAGAACGAGGAGGAGTTAAGCCTGGGGATGTTGATACATTGCAAATGTATCTATAATTTTCGATGTTCCATGCTTGGTTTTATCTACATTCTTGTGTTTTGTCCACACTTTGGAGTACTTTTCATATGATTTCTTGGACTAACCTATTAACAAGAGCCACAGTGCCAGCTGCCTATTTTCTGCTGTTTTTGGTTCCAGGAAAGTCAGAAAATGAATATTATCGGAATTGGACGGGACAAAAGCCAAAGTGTCTATTTTTCCAGAAGTCATCAGATGCCAGAATACGAGACGGAGAAGGGCTGGGGGCCGGCCACACCACCTGGCCGCACAGCTAGGCCTGGCCCACGCCAGGGGGTGGTTTGGCCGACCCCAGCACCCCCTCGGCCTCTCCTTCCGCCTATAAGATGCCCTTAGGACGAAAACCCTAAGTACCCGAGCAAAAAACCATAAAAGAGTTTGTAGCCACCGTCATCTCCATCCCTAGATCGGGAGGGATCTGAAGCTCTTCCCGGCACCCTACTGGAGAGGGGAATTCACCCTGGAGGCCTTCTTCATCACCATGCAAGCCTCCGGTGTGATGCGTGAGTAGTTCATCTTTGGACTACAGATCCATGTAGTAGCTAGATGGCTGGTTCTCCTCCTTTGTGCTTTCATGTTTAGATCTTGTGAGCTCCGTTCATGATCAAGATCATCTATTTGTAATTCTGCATGTTGTGTTTATGGGGATCCGATGGATATTGAGATGCTATTTCAGATTGATTATTGATTTTATCATGTCTTTGTTATTTGTGATCTTGCATGCTTTCCGTTGTTAGTAGCTATCTTGGCCAAGTAGATGCTAGCAACTTCAAGAGTTAGTATTTATGCTCGATAGTGGGTTCATGCCTCTAGTAATCTGGGGAAGTGACAGAAATCTCTAAGATACTAGATGTGTTGTTGCTACTAGGGAGAAAACAACAATCCTTTGTTCATAGAACAATCGTATTGTTTACTGAAGGGAATATGCCCGAGAGGCAATAATAAAGTGGTTATTATCTTATTTCTTGTTTATGATAAATGTTTATTTTGCATGCTATAATTGTATTGATTGGAAATGTCAATACATGTGTGTTTAATAAACAAAATACAAAGTTTCTAGTAATGCCTCTCATATAAACTAGCTCGTTGATTAACAAGATGATCAAGGTTTCCTGATCATGGACATTGGATGTTGTTAATAACGAGGTCACATTACGAAGTATAACATTACGATCAAAGTCATTATTTTTATATTGCTATAACATCATACAAAGTAATCTTAGTCCTTAGATCATGAGATCATGTTAATTGCTAACACTAGAAGAGTATCTTGATAACACCAAACGTCACACCGTAACAGGGTGACTATAAAGGTGGGTTCAGTACTACGAAGGTGTTATGTTGAGGCTCATGGATCAAGAGTGAAATTTGTCAATCCCGATGACGGATAGATATACTCTGGGCCCTCTCGGTGATATCACATTAAGATAGCTTGCAAGCAAGTGATGTGATCACTAGAATGTTATATCACGGGAACGAAAAAGAGTGCATGTCAGTAACGAGATCAAACTAGGTATTTGGATACCGATGATCGAATCTCGGACATGTATTATATCATGAGACAAAGGGATTTTGTTACTAGCGTTAAAGGTTCTCACAATCACAGAAGTCATCGTTGAATGTGTAGGAGTCAGTATGGATCTCCAGGTCCCGCTTCTGATTATTAATCTGAGAGGTGTCTCGATCATGTCTGCATTATTCGCGTATCGTAGGGTGACACACTTAAGGGATACCGATATCATTTGGAGCAAATATGTTTCAGATAAAGATTTAAGAAAGCGCTGGAATTATTTCAATAGACATCGAAACAGTTTTAGGTGAAATTGCTGAAATTGGTTCTGCATGTAATATTGAAATGTTGCAGGGGGTTTTATGTGAATGTTTGTTAATTAAAGTAATTAGCAAAATTCTGAATAAAAATAATTAAAGAGTTTTATTAAATGAGAGAGCATTAAATTTGGAGAAATTTAATGCATTTAAAGTGGAGACTTTAAAAGAGAATGTGAAGGGGCAAATTTATGTGGAGGGAGTTACCACCACATGAATGAGGAGGTGAGGGGTAACCCCATGGGGCGCCGGCCATGGGGGAGGGGTACCCCCTCCTCCTATAAAAGGCCCCCCTCTCCTCACTTCTCACACACACCTCCTTGTGAAGGATCTCTCTCCTCCTCTAGTATTATTCCCCCATGGTCTCGAATTAGCGAGATACATGTTCCCGGTGGCTTTATCTGGAAAGGAGTTGCTGCTTCCGCTGCTTTCCTAGAGCGAGGGACAGAGGTTGTCGGGGTACCGGACGTGTGTGCGATCACGGATGCACCGCTGCTTTGCGGTGCTGGACTTGGTGGTGCTGGACTTGCTGGAGCTGGATCTGATGGACGTGCTGGAGCCGGACCTGTTGGACTTCATCACGATCTTGAGATCGGCAAGTGTACGACTACATCATCCACGAGTTCCAACTCGTTAACAAAGCTTTGTTGTCTTCGAGGGTAAGTTTTCTATGGATGTATATCCACCCGTTGCTTGTATCTAGTAGATAGATCTTGGCGTATAGTACCCATCGTAGGAATTTTTTTGTTTTCTATGCTGCGAACCCCAACATTTACTTTACACGCAATTTGTAAAGCAATAATATGTTGCTTGCAACTTAATACTGGAGGGGGTTCGGATGATAACCTGAAGGTGGATTATTATTCATAGATGCAGTTGGATGGCGGTCTATGTATAATGTTGTAATGCCCAATCAAGTCTCAAAAGAGTCAAGATGATTAGTATATGCATGTATTGCTTTCTCGATGTTTGTCAATTGCCCCGCTGTAATTTGTTCACCTAACATGTTATCTATCTTAAGGAGAGCCACCTCTAGTGAACTATAGATCCCGGTCCTTTTCTTTACATACAATCTATAAACTGTTTACTGCTTTATGTTTATTTTCTACAAACTTTTACTTTCTTTCATTCGATTCGTTTAATCCTTTGTTTTCAGCAAAACACGGTGAGATTGACAACCTCATCGCAAGTTGGGGACGAAGTTCTGTGGTTGTGTTGTGCAGGTCTCCACGTTGCTACTAGCACCGGTAGTGCGCCCTGCCAAGGCTTAGCTAGCAACACCTTTGAAGTGTTTCCTTGCTCCTACTGGTTCGATTAAACCTTGGTTTCATAACTGAGGGAAACTTGCTGTTGTGCTCATCATACCTTCCTCTTAGTGTTCCCAACGAGCTCCACATCAACACCGAGCCATCATCTCTCATGTTCGAACTAAGCATATTGAGATCGATTTCCATTTTATGTGAGAACGAGTAGCAGCTGGTGAACTGGATGTCAGGTTCATCTTCACTCATGACTAGCTGGCTGATGTATTTACTAAACCAGCCACACGATAAATCTTAGATAGATTTAAATCCAACCTTAACTTTGTATGTAAGCGGTTTATATTGAGAGAGAGTGTTAGAATTGCATTCAGACTAACCCGCTTGTCGTGTATCACGTATATATATTATGTACGTAACTTGTATGTGGTCATGGCTATATAAGTAGAGTATGTGCAGGGTTTTAACCCACGTATAAAATGCTAAATCCTCTTTTCAATCTCATACTCTATACGTAGATTCAGTATGCAACTTTGATCACACGAGGTCGGCCAATGTATGTCTCTTGGGAAGCTAAGCTTATCTTTTATAGCGGTGAATTTTAATTAGGGACTAACCCATCCGTTCATTAATGTAGGGTATACTTTTCTTATATACATGTATTATGTATATAGACGGTTCACTCAAAGTGTATCCAGCTCACTTTAAAATATCTAGGTCTTGCTTGAGTGAATGGAGGGAGTATATCCCCGTTGTCTATCGAAGTGATCTTTTATTTATGGTTCATACTGCAAGAGGTTAGTGCTTTTGTTTTTTATTAATGACCTCAACTTTATCAAGATCTATATGTATTTAGAAAATATTTAGACTAGATGCATTTATATCTAGACAAACTTGAGATCATTAATATGGATCGGCGGAAATACTACTATTTTAGCTCAACAATTTGTCCATAATATGGTGCTAAGAGGGCTGCGTGGATATGCTAGCCCCTCCGATCCAAATTACTTGTGAAATGTGTGATGCTATGAAAATATTCCCATCAAAAATCTTCCAACATTAGTTTAACATTATGAGGCATTTCTTTTTAGACTTTGACATTATGAGACCTACTCTTTGATAGATATAGCGCAACCCAAATCAATCCTTAGTCCTTATTTTACAAGTTTTTAATGGGCCTTTTCTTATTTTAAATGTAAAAACCTAACTAGTTAATTATTGGGGACAAACATACTGGCACAACAACAGTAGCCATATATACAATTCTCAATTAAAAAGGATAAAATGTAATATGTGTTTATGTAGCTATCGGTCAAAGAGCATCCTCTGTGGCTCAAGTAGTAAATCTTCATCGTAGTAAAAGTTAAAGTTAGGAAAAGATGACCTAAAACCATTTTTGACTTAAAACAGTATACTCTCTCGGTCCTAAAAAGAATGTCAAAAATTTGACTAAATTCGCATGTATCAAGTGTATAGATAAAAAAATATATAGATAAATCTTTGACACTTTTTTGGGACGGAGAAATTACTACTTCCTCCATCCTAAAATAGGTGTCGAAAGTTTGTCTAAATTTGGCTAAATTTAGACACTAAGATACATTTGAATTTTAAAAAGTTTACGACAACTATTTTAGAACGAAGGAAGTACAGGATAATAGATACAATATATACTCCCTCCGATCTAAATTAATTGACTTGAATTTATCTAGATTCGGATGTATCTAGTACCGAAACATGTCTAGATCATTCCGAATCTAGACAAGTTTGAGTCCATTAATTTGGATAGGAGGGAGTAGTAGAATTTTGCAACATTAAATAATACGGACGAGTAGGAGCATGTAAGGTGACGGATTGATACAGCTAGAAATGGACGGCGGTCGATCTATTCTATGTCTCCCATTTACAATTTTCAACTACTCCTTTTGACCTTTCTTTGACCCCCCGAAGAAAAAGCAAGTCGCTAAACGCAAAAAGAAAACAAATCTAAACTGATCAACGATTCAGTTACCCGTTAGTATCATCAGCTCCTCAAAATTTTCTAAAGCCACCCACCCGCGTACACACAGACGCCCCTTCTTCCCCTCCCTCCACTTCCACTGCTAGCTCAAATCACTCGCCATCTCCTCCTCCTCCACTGTCACTATCGCTTCTTCAATCTTCACCGCCTCCACCCGGACCAACTTTACCGGGCTCACAGCCGCCAAACTCTAGCCCCGCGCCGCCGTCGCGCGCGCGGGCGGGATGAAGGGCCTGTGGAAGCAGAGCGGCCTGGCGGCTATCGACGTCGGCCACCTCAGCCCGCTCGGCGCCGGGACGGGCCGCTCGAGCCGCCGCGCGAGGCTCGTGGTGTACGTCTTCGCGGCGGCCTTCGCCGCATTGACGGCCTACATCGCCCTGTCCTCACCCGCCGCTGGCGCCAGCGCGGGCGTCGCTGGGGGAAGGGCATCGTGGTTCGACGGCGTGTACGCATCCACGGCGCCCTACCGCTCGCAGGTTTCGAACTTCTTCTCTTCCATCTTGCCCACCAAATCCTCCGCCCCCTCGCCGGAGCCGTTGCCCGGCGCCGGCGGTGGCGCCGCCAGCGGATCGAGCGAGGTGAGTCGTGATGGGGATGGTACGCACGTCGAAATCGGAGTAGGGAGCAGTAATTCTGCTAAGGATGTTTCTGATAAGCAGTTGGGAAGTGGAGGCGGTGCGTCGAGCAGCAATGTCGGCGGCGGGGGTGCACCGCCGGCCGGAGCTGGCGCCACCGCGGCTAAGAGCGGCAGCGAAGACGGAGGGGAGACTCCGACGGATAACTCTGCCACAGGTGGTGGTGCGCCGATTAGTGCGGCAGATCGGATTCAAGAAAACAGTACAGTTAGTTCTAGCAGTCAGGCAGGGGGTGGTGGTGGATCCCCAACTATTAGTTCTACCGGAGACAGAGCAGCCGAGGAGAAAAGTGATGGATCCAATAAGCAGTCGGGAAACGGAGCTCCGACCAGTAATGGTGCCGCCGGAAATGGCACCGCGGTGAAGGCAGACACCAAGGATTCAGTTGGAGTCTCCAGCAGCAGTGTTGGCAGCACGGTGAAGGCAGTGACTGGAAGCGGTGCTCCGGGCAGTGGTTCTGCTGCTGAAAATAACAATACTGCAAAGGCTGACGGAAAAGATGCAGTTGGTGCGGCGAGCAATGGTTCTGCTGGAAGTGGCATGGTTGTAAAGTCTGATCTGAATAATGAGTCTGATGCTCGGCCAGGAAGTGGAAACGGAGATGCAACCCATGAATCAGCAGCAAGTACTAGTCCAGTGAAGAGCAACACCAAAGACCGAGGAGTTGTGCTCGATAAAGCGAGTCCGAATGTGGATCCAACCAGTACTCAGACTGGAAGCCCAGTAATGGCTGGTGAGAAAGATGGTGGTGCTTCAAGCAAGAACCAGACCCTCGTAGCGTCACCAGTTGTGACGAAACAGGACCAGACTACTGAAGCTTCTTCTGGTGGAAGTGGTGGTATAGTGAATAAGAAGGAAACAACTCCCACGGGTAGTGCAGGTTCGTTGAAAGATCATTCATCCCAAATGATCCACTCATTGAAGGGGAATGTGTCATCAACTAAACAAGCTGGTGGTGCCAGTGGAAATAAGAAGGTTGACTGGATAAAGGAGATGGCCGGCTGTGATATGTTCCATGGGAATTGGGTTCAGGACGACTCTTACCCTCTCTACCCTGGGGGCTCATGTCCTCATATTGATGAACCCTTCGACTGCCATCTCAATGGTCGGCCAGATCGAGCTTACCAGAAGCTCCGGTGGCAGCCCAGCGAATGCAGCATCCCAAGGTGAGGAAAGATCACTAGAATAGCTCGGTGAACTAATTTCATACTTGGTGTGTAACTTCCCCAATTCAATTATTTGTTACTGTTAGATTGAACCCAACTGATATGTTGGAGAGGCTGAGAGGAAAACGACTAGTTTTCGTGGGCGATTCACTCAATAGGAACATGTGGGAATCCCTGGTTTGTATATTGAGGCATTCCATCAAGGACAAGCGGAAGGTTTTTGAGGCGTCTGGTAGGCGTGAGTTTAAGACCGAGGGCTCATACTCTTTCCTGTTCAAGGTATTTATGTTCTCCAGTTCAGATTGGTTCTACTTTGCTGTATGTTTTGCATCCATTTTGGTAATTGGAAGTTTCCTTTGTTGAATTTCTGTTGTTTAGGACTATAACTGCAGTGTGGAGTTCTTCCGATCCCCTTTCCTAGTCCAAGAATGGGAAACACGAGTCAGCAATGGAAATAAAAAAGAAACACTTAGGCTTGACATTGTCGAGCAATCATCACCAAAGTACAAGGATGCAGACTTCATCATTTTCAACACCGGACATTGGTGGACACACGAAAAAACTGCCCTAGGGTAACTAATTTTTACTGCTCTCTTGTTGGACAAGCATCTCCATTTCATTGTTATTCACTCGCGGACATTGGAATGCCTGAACACTGAAGATATGCTCAATGTGCCACAGGAAGGACTATTATCAGGAAGGTAGTCACATATACAGTGAGCTAAATGTTGTGGATGCCTTTCATAAAGCTCTTATAACCTGGTCCAAGTGGATTGACGCCAATGTGAATCCCAAGAAAACCACCGTGATGTTCAGAGGGTACTCAGCATCTCATTTCAGGTGTGTGGCCATTTTTGTGAAGTGCTAAATGCTATGTTTTATGAGACTTACCCTTGACTGAACAATATATTGCCATAAATTCACTCTGAACCTACATACTAAAAGATGTGTAGATACATTTGTTTCACAAAAGCTAAAACATCTTATATTATGAAACATAGGGAGTATGTTTTATGAGACTTACCCTTGACTGAACAATATATTGCTGCTCATCTCATTATGCAGCGGAGGGCAATGGAATTCGGGTGGCAGCTGTGACAAGGAGACCGAGCCAATAAAAAACGAACAATACCTTTCGACCTACCCTCCAAAAATGAGCATTTTGGAGGACGTGATCCACAAGATGAGAACTCCGGTTGTTTACCTGAACATAACAAGATTGACGGACTACCGAAAGGATGCACACCCTTCAATCTACCGCAAGCAACACCTGAGCGAGGAGGAGAGGAGATCGCCCGAGAGATACCAGGACTGCAGCCACTGGTGTCTACCCGGAGTACCGGATTCCTGGAACGAGCTGGTTTACGCCCAGCTTTTGATCAGCCAGCATCAGATGCCCCAACAGTAAAGGCAGGTATGAGGTGCTCTGGATGATTGTATATGAAAATGGTGCCAATGATCGAAGTAGAGGTCGTCCGGAGACCTAGGGTTTTTTAAAGACCCAGATATATAGATAGTAAAGCTGCCAGCTGGTGAGATCTCTCTATATACCCACACCACACACGACCTTGAGTTAGAGGCTGGCTGATAGGACTTCATGTTGTAAAGTTCATGCCTAATGGTAGTCAGAATAAAATAATAGTACAGATGAGATGGTACAGAGATGCTTCTGTGTTTCAGGCTGTTCCTTTGTGTCTGAGGATGTCATATGATATATTCTTGCTAGCTGACGAGGTGCCACTCTGTTGGTTCGGTGTTCTATTGGTTGGGTGAATCGCATGACCGTGTCCATTGGGACAGTGAAGGCGGGTGAGCAAGTATCTCTATAAATGTTACTTACTGTATTTATTAACCACATATCATGGCACTTTAGTTACATGTTAGTACTACTTTCAATTTTTGTCCTAGGAAGTACTGTGGTAGTAAACAACGTAGGAGTATTTTGTTTTGGATAGTAAAACCAATGTTTTTATGGAGTGTACCTGCATCAGCAGATATAGGTCCTGCTGTCCTGCGTGAAATTCATGGTGTGTGTTGAAAGTTGAAACCCATCTGCTGGAGCTGGAGACAGTGACGCGCATTGCATCTGCTGCTGTTAATGAGGCTGACCGTCTGATCCTGCGACCACATGTGGTTAGTCTGATTCGAGCCTGCACGCACCTGCTGTTGCCGGCTAGTTAGTTTGCAGGCATTTTTATCCGCCGTGATGTGATGCAACTCATGTGCAAGTTGAGGCCTGAAATGACCGCTTACTGGCAGCCGTTGTGGCATGTTTGCTTGCCGCGGACAGGAGACGTTTTTGTATCAGAGCTTCATGTTTCGCCGACCTGAATGCCTTTTCATTTCTCAAATTTTAGATGATGATGTCTTCGGTTCTTTTGTGTTAGAGTATACGTGTACGCGATAATTGAGTTAGTGTAGGATAGTTAGGACTCTAGCCTAACTTGTCTTGTACTCCAAGATCTCCTGTACGGCTATATATATTCGCCCATGAGAATCAATAATACATCCATCATATTCCGCCAATCTCTCTCTCTATCCTTCTACATGGTATCAGAGCGGCAAGATCCTTGACCTAGCCGCCGCACGCGCTTCCGCATCGCGCCGCCCCCGGGGATGTCGATCTCCATGATCTCCGCCGGGGGCCACGTGACCTGTACGCAGGGCTCGTCCGCCGATCCGTGATCGGCTGTCCTGCAAGTCTTTTTTTTCGATTTCTTGATCGGTTTTCTTTTTTGGTTTACCGATCTTAGATTGGATTGAGTCGCCTACCGCCGTCGTCATCGCCGCGCCTCTACTCCGACCATCGGCATCGACGATCTACCGCGCCCGTGCGTCTGCCATCTCCGCCGCCGTGCCTGCTTTGGCAGGCTGTCGCGGCTTCACGGCAGGCTGCCGCGCCCCACGGCCAGCTGCTATGGCTTTTTCGGGAGGCTGCCGCGGCCGACCCCCCTCGCACCGCCTTCGTCGTCATCGCCCAGGACTGTACGGACAACGCCGCCATCGACTCCGATCTACGCGTCGTCCACGCCATGGTGCATACGGCGCACCATCGGTCTGATCAACCGGTCCCGCGCCCGTCTACGCCAAGCACGTCCCCGAGTACGCGCCTACCACCGATCGAGCTACGGGTTGCCGCTGCGTCGCCCCTTTGGGTCGCAGCGCCGCCGTGTTGGTCTCCGCCTACCGGCTGCCAACGCGCCTCACAAGCGCTTACGCGCCGGTGGCCTCCAGCTGCTGCCCTGGCTCGCGCCCTGCAGCCACGCCGCGCCTTCGGGCCGTGGCATTGCTGCGCACAGTCTACTTCGCCGTGCCCGCGCATCGACGCCCTCGGCCTCCACCGCGCCCTCTCCTGCGACACGGATCGCCGCCGTCTGCGCCCATCTTCGTCGCCCCACCCGGTCCCACGGCGCCAGGGCCTGCGACACCGTCCGCGTTGACCTCGTCCGCGTCGACACCGTCCGCGCCT
This sequence comes from Avena eriantha, assembly GCA_910589775.1. Classification (NCBI taxonomy): domain Eukaryota; kingdom Viridiplantae; phylum Streptophyta; class Magnoliopsida; order Poales; family Poaceae; genus Avena; species Avena eriantha. Next base: position 106,120,376 of record OU342744.1, read on the forward strand.
GGCTCTACTTCGAGCACCGCCGCCGCGCTCCACTAGGTAACCTGCAGGCTGACTTCTCGCCATCGCAGGTCCCACCGACTACCCCGCGCCCTCTAGGCGTCCAGCATGAGCACTCAGGTTGCCGCTGGACCGCCGCCTTCTACATCTTCGACTGTCTCGACTTTGTCGCCCGCGTCATCGCCTCGTCTCCGTCTACACCACCTGCTACTCTACTCCGAGAACCGCGGGCAGGGTCGACATCTTCGTCGATCTGTGACCGCGACGATTCCGGAGGCCTCCTCTGCTAGTCTCTCTGACATGGCGACAAGTTCATGATGGTTCCCACCCCTCGCATGCCCGGTACTGGCAACACCGGAAGTGCTTTCGTCCCCGACGCGTTCCCGAGTCTGGCAAACTCGCGCCGGACGCCTCGTCTTCATCGGCTTCGACAACGTTTTCTACGGCATCGACCCCTCTACGACTGCCTCGACCGCGTCACCGACGAGTTCTTGTCTGCATACTCGGTTCTGGCAAAACCGGAGTGTGCGTTCGTCCCCGATGTGCGCCTAGTTCTGGCAAAACTATGGCCGCACCTCATCCTCGACGGCTCGGACTGCATCGACTTCGGCATCGACACCCTCGACGACTGCCTCAGCGCGTCTCCGTCATCCTCCTCGCGCACTATGCGCATGTGGCTTCATGTGCGGCTTCCTCGACACCGGCCATGACATCGACCACGACGACCCCTCGCACAGCTACCCCGACCACGGCACCGCCCAACGCTCTTGGCTCCCTCGACATCAGCACAAGGGCTTTCACCTCGCTTGAGCTTCACCAGCATCCTCTACAGTCCAAGCTTCGCGCCGCGACACCGTCCACGACACTCTTGCTCGGACTGCGGGGGGATGTCAGCCCACTGGATGCTACTTCGGTTTCTCTCCAGTCTGACCGTCCGCGACGTTCCAGTTGTTTACGACGCTCCCGCAACGACTGGGGGGATGTTAGAGTATACGTGTACGCGGTAATTGAGGTAGTGTAGGATAGTTAGGACTCTAGCCTAACTTGTCTTGTACTCCAAGATGATCGCCTGTACGCCTATATATACTCGTCCATGAGGCTTAATAATACATCCATCATATTCCGCTAATCTCTCTCTATCCTTCTACATTTTGAAAGCAACCTAAAACTGTGTCTAACTGTATAAAGGAGACTCCACTTGACGGTTTTTGGTGTTCGATTTGCTGTGATTTTTAGAACCTTCCCTCCATCTCAAAATAAATGACTAATATTTTTTTAAATTTGGATATATCTAATACTCAAGATATATTCAAATTTAGATAACTTTGCGATACCTATTTTGAGACGGCTCCGTATATTACTACAGCTCCTTCAAGAACTATGCCTCCCCCATGGGCTTGGATAACCGCTGACCGGAAGACCTGAACTAACTCTTCTTCACCATCACACTGAGCTGCAGTAGCCCAAGCAATTGACAAGTGCAACATTACTGGGCCAGAAAACCGGAGTCCACAAAATGGCCTCTCGTCAGGACTTACAAAAGCCCATGAATAACCTTGTGTGTACATTCTACATTTCTACTTTTCTTTAGGGAAAGCCTAGTGACACTTTATTGGTTATAAAGGATAGTTACATCTTTAATATAGCGACGAACCCCGGAGGGTCACCATCCCAGATTACAACTTCATTTGAATCATATGCATGCTTAGCAAACAGATGTGCCGACACTGCTGGAACTTCACCAAATCCATTCATACATTTCTACTTATTTGTCCCATTTCCATTTCTTCTGATTCTCGGTTTCTAACGGTGCAATTGTTTAAGGCGCGGTTTATTGTTGCCACACCGTGATGCCCTATGCCTAAAGAAAATGTAAAACCAAGTCAAAAAACATAAATTATACAAACCAGGATAGATAATAGTCCCTCCGTTTCAAAATATTTGATTGATGTGGTTTTAGTTTAAATTTAAACTAAAACCATGCTAAAATATTTTGGAACCGAAGGAGTCCTAATAACAAGCGCAATGTGATGCACGTTAACTATTCATTTTATAGCTTAGGATGTTTATGGAAGGCGAGTCCATGGCTGAGAGTAGACAATAAAATATCTCATACCCCATTGTCCGTAATTAGATATCTGAGATGTCTAGATCATGTGAATCTAGACAGATTTGCGACATCCTTTGCTGAACGAAGCGAATGCTATAATTTGTCCGCTAAGTTGCTAAGAATGGTCACTTTTAGTTTGAATTTGGCATTATGGTGATTATTATAGCTCGATTAGTACCACCCACTTTGACATATGTATTTTTTGTATTTTCAGCTAATTTTTCTACTACTATTAGGTCATTAGCACGACACAATATAATTAAAGAAATGCTATCGAGGCCTTGTTCTCTTTCCTACTCTTTCTTTTTGTTCAGAAATTTATCCTACTTCGCCAATCTAAGTGCATGTCACCCCGAGGAACGATAGCCCTCGTTCGCATCGGGATAGGCTTCACGGTGGTGTACAGAAGGTTGTATCCTGATCGGTGTACTATACCGCCAATATCGTCTTATCTAAAACTTTGAAAAGGTTGAAATTAAACTTAAACTCATCTAATAATTTCTTAGGTAAAATCTTGGTAAAACCATCAGCAACTAGATCTTTGTTTGACATGAACTTGGCGTCCACAATTTGTTTACAACCCTCTCACAAACAAAGTGACAGTCAATTTCAATATGCTTTATCTGGACATAATAGACAGAACCACATATTAAATGTGTATCTCCAAGATAATCACGTCACAGACATGATTTTTTCCTTGAGAGAAATGCCAAGTTCTCAAACCAATGCTTCAACCCAAACCAATATGCTAAATTGTCATACATTCACCACTGACATTATTTACTTGATCACGCACTCTCTAATCATCACGAGTGTGCTCATGGTTGTAATCATCATCATCATCATTGATGACCCACAAGTATAGGGGTATATCACAGTATTTTCGAGGGAAGTGAAACCCAATTTATTGATTTGACACAAGGGGAGTCAAAGAATATTTATAAGCCTTAACAACTGAGTTGTCAATTCAGCTGCACCTGAAAACAATCTTGCTCACAACAGTTTATCAGTTGCAACAGTTTTGTAGTAGGAATAGCAGAGTAGCAGCAGTAGCAAAACAAAGACGGTAGTAACAAAAGCAGTAAACAGTGGGATTCGAGTGCGGTAGGCATATGGATGGATGTACGGGCGTTGCATGGACAAGACAATTCACATAGCAATCAGAACATAGGGCAATTGCAGATAAATAAGATAAAGCACCCAAGTACTAGACAATCCTAGGCATGTGTTCCATATATAGTCATACGTGCTCGCAATGAGAACTTGCACAACATCTTTTGTCCTGCCAGCCCGTTTGTAGCGGGGCCTCTAGGGAACTACTGGCAATTAAGGTGCTTCTTTTAATAGAGCACCGGAGCAAAGCATTAACACTCCGTGAACACATGTGATCCTCACATCAAAGCCTTTCCCTTCCGGTTATCCCAATTTCTGTCACTTTGGGGCCATAGGTTCCAGACAACGACGTGTGTATATAACTTGCAGATAAGACCAGAAACAATACTATCATAATGAATCAATAATAAGTTCAGATCTGAAATCATGGCACTCGAGCCCTAGTGATAAGCATTAAGCACAACAAGTCGCAACAAAGTCATAAAGCACTAATAAAAGATACTAGGCACTATGCCCTAACAATCTGATGCCATTACATGAACGATCTCATCCAATCCCTACCATCCCGATAGCCTACAGCGGGGGATTACTCACTCATAGATGGGGGAAACATGGATGGTCGATGGAGAAGCGATGGTGATGATGATGGCGATGATCTCCAATTCCCCGTCCCGGCAGGGTGCCAGAACGGAGTTTCTGGTGCTGTTTCGTGGAATCTGATGGTGGCGGTGGAGCGAAACTCCTTTTGGAAAAACGTCAAACCCCCCGAAGTTTTTAGGTCAGAAGGCTCCTTATAGGCGAAGAGAGAGGCCGAGGGGGTGCCTGGGAGGCCCACACCACCCCCTGGCACGGCCTGGCCTGGCATGTGCCACCAGGTGGTGTGGCCACACCAGGGCTCTTCTCCGTCTCGTATTCTGGCTCCTAGAGTCTTCGGGTGAAATAGGATTTTTGGCATATTTTCCGGGATTTTTCCTGATAGTTGATTTTCTGCACAAAAAGTAGACACCAGGGCAATTCTGCTGAAAACAGCGTCAGTCCGCATTAGTTGCATCCAAATCACATAAGTTTAGAGGAGAAATAATAGCAAAAGTGTTCGGGAAAGTAGATACGTTTTGGACATATCAACTCCCCCCAAGCTTAGCTTATTGCTTGTCCTCAAGCAATTCAGTTGAAAAGTGAGTGCGATAAAAGAACTTTCACGAACACATTTGCTTCATATGATGTAAATATTCTCAGCAATATGATCAACTACTTGGACAATTCATAATAAAGAGTATGCAACTAAGTCTACTTAATAGTCATTGCAAGCTATGAAGAGATTCCAACTCAAGAATAATAAGTAGCATGAAGCACGAACATAAGCAACATTATAATGCTCATAAAAAGGTATGATAGAGTGGTATCTCGCTTGCCTTTGATTATGAATGCCAAGGCACCTCTGAAGTTCAAGTGATGACTAGAAGTAAAGATATCAAGGATACAAGCATCAAAGTCATAACACAAATAATCAAGTATTGGGACAAACACAAAGAATGACAACTATGCTCTCAAGAAGGTGCTCAAAGAATAAGTGGAGACTCAACAGGTAGAGGAAAAAGTTTTGAATAATTTGAAAGGCTTCCAAATGCTGAAAGTATGGTACTCGTTAGCTTGAGCTCTCATTGGCCCTATCATAAGCATCTTTAATGTGGTTAAGGTGAAAGTGACACAACTAAGAGGATATGCTTGACAAGTTATAAATTGAAGTCTCATGCCCCTTACTTACGAAGACCGATCCTCATGCTACTCAACTTCAGTCACAAGTAAGCTCTTGTCATTGTAAGTATATACGTATCATAGAGAACTGCCAATGGGGTACCCCTTGCACATGACACGGGAGCTATCCCATGATCAAAATGATAAGGCAAGCAGACAATGAGCATCTCAGCGATCTTTTTATTTACTATGTGCATAGATTTTTATTGAGGATGCTTCATAGAATGCTCATTATGGTTATGCTACAAGTTTCCACCATGATTAGGCATGGCTTAGGCTAGCGGTCTAGGCGTTTCTCTAACATACATACAAACTCCATGATCTTACAAGTTCCACTTTTATTTCACACCGCTGGGATCCATAAGCAAAAGAACATGATATCAACTAAGTACAAAGTACCTATGAAGCGTTGAAAGCGGTCCCCATGATACATGGTTCTGCTAACTTCAACTCATAAAGCGCAAGCATATGCACAACAAAGAAGGACGCAATGGTTCAGGTTTATTAAGTGTGGAAAATAAAGTGTGCCATCAAGTTCGTGAGAGCTTTACTAACTAACTTTCTCATAACAAGCAAACATTTTATTCAGAAGAAAACAAGGCACATTGAATATGCACGAAGGTAGCAAATGATGCTAATGGGTAGGTATGGTGGACACTTTGGAGTTATTCGGTTTAGGGAGTTGGAAACTTGAGTAAAACACTCAGTGGAAGTGAAGGCTAGCAATAGTAAGGGAGCGACAAACGAGAGAGCAATAGCTGTCATTATCATGCTTGCAACAAAACAAGACTACTCATGGCATGCAAATGATTCTAGATCCTCAAGGCAAAATAATTCATCAAGGCTTAACTGATTATCACAGTCATGTGCATGCATGTGCATGCATGAGCATGTGCCAAGTCAATCAAATGAAACATTCAGAGGAGGATACCACGGTGTCATACCAATTTATGAATAGAGTAATGCAAGCGAACATTCATAAAACATACTACAAACTATTAGCGAGCTGGAGCTAATCACAAGAAAGCAAGAACTACTAAGCATCCAAAGAAAACATACACTCTACATGAACGGACAAAATATTTTTGGTGTTTTCGATTTTTAAACAAGAACCAAAAGAGAAAAACAAGCAAAGCAAAATCTTTTTGGGTTTTTCAAATAGTTCAAACAAAGCAAAAAGGGAAAAGCAAAACAAGGCAAAAAGAAGAAGCAAACCAAAGAGAAACAACAGAAATATTTTTGGTTTTTTTGTGTTTTTAGAAAGCAAAAGCAAAGAACAACGAAAACTAAAAAGAGAACTAAAACATGAATATACAAAGTACCGACGCAACATGATATGGAGATGAGTGCGGTGTCGGCGTACCTCTCCCTAAGCTTAGGCTTTTGGCCTAAGTGGGTATCAATCCATATATGAATAGGGGTTCCAAGCGGGCGGATCTTGGTAAGAATGGTCGTAGCTAGGCCCATGAGAAGAAGAAGAGGCTCCCCAATCATAAGCGGGCTGCTGATATGAAGACTCTCCCTCATTCGAGGGCTGGCCCGAATCATCCGTAACCTCCCTTCTAGTGTCCTGCTCCTGTTGGGAGAGCTCTCCCAAGTACGTGTCAAGCTCCTCCTCAGTGAGGGATCATCCTTCCATGTTATCAAGGTTAAACAAAACAGGTGCAGGCAAAAGAACAACACGCTCGGACTTGCTCTTTCTCCAACCAGCTTTGAGAAAGGTTATTTCATAATATAACTCACTCAAACTAGCCCACGAGGAAATAAATTTATGCTGTATCATGGAATTGAAATCAAGCCTCTCTATAGGAAACTGTAGGTCTAGATGATGAGGCACTAAACCATGCAATGCTAGTAAACGAGAAGCGATGAGGCCTCCACAAATTCCACCTTTCTCACGGTTTGCAGCAAGACGGAAAGCTATCAAAGCACCCAAGTTGTAAGACCTATCTCGTCTAAGAGCAACAGAGATAAATGCTAGATCAAATGAAGATAACTTATTGGCAATTTTCCTAGCAAGAACACACTTGGCAATAAAGTAGGCAAAGTAGCGAATGGAGGGAAGATAAATGTTACGGATTTTTTCATTCTCCTTCGAGAAGCTACTCCCTTGACAAATTTCTGCGTATAAATCCATGAGTGGTTCTGGTCTCTCTTTAATCTTCTTACATGATCCCCATTGAGGTACCTTAATAGCTGCACAAAAATCATCAAGAGAAAGGTCGACAGCTATATTGTAGATTTTGTAATGGACCATGGGGTTAGGCAAAGACTGACTAAATTTGAAATCCTGCACCACCGACATGGTTAGCTTCACAAATTGACAAGGTTCATCTTCCAAAAAGTGCTCTAACCCTGCATTAGAAACCAAAGTGTGGAAATCTTGTAGAATTCCTGCAGCTCTCAGAGCATGGATAAATGGAGGGAAAAACTTCCTCCTCCCGGTGGACCTTCATGACATCAGGCACCCAAAGCTGATGTTGGTTTAGGTGGTGTTCACTCATCTTTTATTCTGAAATTTAAACACCTATTAAACAAGTGATTGCAAAGTAAATATAATGAAGGATTCTACTCATGGGGCCTTGCAAGAGGCCTAAACATGCATCAAAACTATATCTCTAAGCATCAAACAAGCTTACAAGCTCTCATAACCAGTCACCTACAGCAGCAAAATACTCAACATACAATCAACTAAACACAAATCTACTTGGATAAGGGGAGGAGTCACATACCAAGGAACAATTGCTCCAAATTTCAGCAAGAAAGATGGGCTGAGCAAAGAGATCGAAGAAGTTGAGAGCAAGCACAGAGAGAATGCAATTCTGAGCTATGAACTGGAGCTTACTCGGGAGAGAGAAGAAAGTGGCAGGAGAGAGAGGTAGTGGGGGGCCAGGGGTGGCCCACACCAGGGCATGGTGCCACCCAGGGCTGGCCGCGCCAACACATGGTGTGCCTGCCTGGTGGGCCCTCCTAGTACCTACCAGGTACTCCTCTGCCCCCTTTTTCACGTAAAAAATTAATATGAATTTTCTGGAATTTTTCGAGACACTTTATTTTTAGGCAATTTTCAGAAATAGAAGAATGATTTTTCTGACAAACAATTTTTTTTCTTTTTGGAAACATGATGCAAGGAAAAAACAAGGCTAGAACTACAGAAGTTCTAGCATGCAAGAAACTAACAACAACAAAAAACTAAGCGAAAGCAAAAACTAAAATGCAAAGGATAGAAATAAACGGGGATAATCATAATGAAAACATTGTTTTGTTCAATGGAATACTTTTGTTAGCAAGGTTGATCAAGTCTTGCTACCAAAACAATTGCATATGAGAAAAAACTTTGTACTCCACTAATGATTATGTTACCTCAACCTTGATAGCAATGGTCCCAATCATAATAGTTTCAAATTTTTCTTTTGGTATGGGACAATATATTTCTCCAACTTGAATGCCTTCAACATGTTCAATTGAATTTAAACCATAAGTCCTTTCAATCTTCTTGGGGAAATAGACAGTATGTTTCTTGTCATTAACATTGAAGGTCACCTTTCCTTGATTACAATTAATAACAGCTCCTGCAGTATTAAGAAAAGGTCTCCCAAGAATAATAGACATATTATCATCTTCAGGCATTTCAAGCACAACAAAATCAGTTAATATCAAGCAATTGTGAGCCACCTGAACAGGTACATCCTCACATATACCCACAAGAATAGTGGTAGACTTATCAGCCATTTGCAAAGATATATCAGTTGGTATCAATTTTTCAAGCTGAAGCCTCTTATAGAGAGAGAAAGGCATAACACTAACTCCAGCTCCCAAATCACACAAAGCAGTTCTAACATAACTATTCTTAATAGAGCAAGGGATAGTTGGAATCCCTGGGTCTCCAAGTTTCTTAGGAACCTTACCATTGAAAGAATAATTAGCAAGCAAAGTAGAGATTTCTTCATTAGGGATCTTCCTTTTATTCGAGACAATGTCCTTCATATACTTTGAGTAAGGAGGCAATTTAATAGCATCAGTCAAAGGAATTTGCAAGAATAAAGGCTTCATCCACTCACAAAACTTATTATAATGTTCATCCTCCTTTGACTTGTGTTTCTTATCAGGGAAAGGCATAGGTTTTTGGACCCAAGGTTCTCTTTCACTACCATGTTTCTTAGCAATAAAATCTTCTTTGGTGTATTTAGTAGTCTTAGTGTGGTTTTCAGGTTCTTCTTCAACTTTTTCTTCATTAGGCACTTCATTTTCTTCATTACCACTTTCAGTTTCAGCATCAGAGATAGATATACTATTAGGATCTATAGCAGGTTCAGAGGGTTCTACAATAGTTTTATGTTTCTTTTTCCTTTTCTTACGAGTAGAACCACTATTTTCAGCTTGTTGAGAATCTTGCTCAATTCTTTTGGGATGCCCCTCAGGATATAGAGGATCCTGGGTAGCAGCATCACTTCTAGTTCTAATTTCATAAGCATGTTTTTCTTTAGCAGCATTAACTAGCAAGTCGTTTTGCACTTTAACGAGTTGATCTATTTGAGTTTGAACCATTTGAAAGTGTTTAACAATCATTTTAACACCATTAGAGGTTCTTTTCACAATATCTTTCAACTCAACAATAGTTCTAGTGTTTTCCATTAGATGATTTTGCACCCTTTTATTAAAGTTATCTTGCTTAACAATAAAGATATCAAATTCTTCTAAGCATTAATCAGGAGGTTTCAAGTAAGGGATATCACCTTCATCAATGTGTTGGAGAGAGTGTACCTCAATAGTGGGTGAGTAGGGAATAGGCTTACATAATTCTTCTATAGGAGGTAAATTCTTGACATCTGCAGCTTTAATTCCCTTCTCCTTAAGACATTTCTTAGCTTCCTTCATCACTTCATCATTTAATTCAATAACTCCCCTCTTCTTTGGTGTTGGAATAGGCACAGGAATAGATGGTTCAGATACAATTACTTCAGGTGTAACTTGTTAGGAGGAGTCCAATCTTCATAATTCTTGCTTATTTTAGCCATTAATTCCTCAGCTTCCTTGGGAGTCCTATTCCTGAAAACACAATTAGCATAACTATCTAGGTATGTCCTAGATTCTTCGGTTAGTCCATTATAAAATATATCAAGTAGTTCATTCCTAGGTAATGGACTTCTAGCCTGTGCATGAATCAAAGCACAAAACCTTGCCCAAGATTCAGGCAATACCTCTTTTTCTCCCTGTTTAAATTCAAAAAGTTCCTGCAAAACAGCATGTCTAGCACTGGGAGGAAAATATTTTTGTAGGAAAGTACTAATCAAGCACTCAGGGCTATCAATAGATCCAGGAGGTAAATTACTAAACCAATTTTTAGCTTCTCCTTTCAGTGAAAAGGGAAAAATCTTAGCAACAAAGTAAGTACACATCTTAATATCATCAGAAAACAAGCCACTCATGGTAGAAAGTTCATTCATATGTGCTACCGCACTTTCATTCTTAGTCCCACAAAAAGGTTCTTTCTCGACAATAGCTATGTAAGATAGATCGAGAGAGAAATCATAATCTTCATCTATAATGTTTATGGGAGAAGCAGCAAACTTAGCAGCAGGAGATAATTTGGGTCTAATAGTACGCCTCTCAAGGAGACTCTTAGCAGCGCTCCTATCATGGGTGTTCTTACATTCTTTAATAAACTCATCGGTCATCTCAACATAATCTTCTTCAATATCATAACTCTCACTAGACTCAAGTGAGCTAACAGGTGTGGCAGTGTCTTCATTAGGAGTTTCGGTATTTCCAGCTATAGTTCTAGCAATCGTAGCATCTAGGAAAGGACCTAATGAACCACTCTTATCAAGCACAGTAGAAGCAGCATCATAAGCATCAGAAGTTTCAGATTCAGCAGTAGTAGCAGTGTGTGTAGCATGTGTATGTGGTGGTGTAAGGAACTTACTCAAAACAGACGGTGAATCAAGAGCGGTAGAGGTGTTCATAACCGTACCTATTCTTGTAGTGGATGGTAAAATAGGAACCTTGCCATCACGAGACTTACCCATGATGGATGGATAGCAGCGAACAGTAGAGAATCCAAGTGAACTTGATAAATAAAGCTATGCTCCCCGGCAACGGCGCCAGAAAATAGTCTTGAGGACCCACAAGTATAGAGGGTGTATCGCAGTATTTTCGAGGGAAGTGAAACCCAATTTATTGATTCGACACAAGGGGAGCCAAAGAATATTTATAAGCCTTAACAACTGAGTTGTCAATTCAGCTGCACCTGGAAACAATCTTGCTCACAACAGTTTATGAGTAGCAACAGTTTTGTAGTAGGAATTGCAGAGTAGCAGCAGTAGTAAAACAAAGACGGTAGTAACAAAAGCAGTAAACAGTGGGATTCGAGTGCGGTAGGCATATGGATGGATGTACGGGCGTTGCATGGACAAGACAATTCACATAGCAATCAGAACATAGGGCAATTGCAGATAAATAAGATAAAGCACCCAAGTACTAGACAATCCTAGGCATGTGTTCCATATATAGTCATACGTGCTCGCAATGAGAACTTGCACAACATCTTTTGTCCTGCCAGCCCGTTTGTAGCGGGGCCTCTAGGGAACTACTGGCAATTAAGGTGCTCCTTTTAATAGAGCACCGGAGCAAAGCATTAACACTCCGTGAACACATGTGATCCTCACATCAAAGCCTTTCCCTTCCGGTTATCCCGATTTCTGTCACTTCGGGGCCATAGGTTCCGGACAACGATGTGTGTATACAACTTGCAGATAAGACCAGAAACAATACTATCATAATGAATCAATAATTAAGTTCAGATCTGAAATCATGGCACTCGGGCCCGAGTGACAAGCATTAAGCACAACAAGTCGCAACAAAGTCATAAAGCACTAATAAAAGATACTAGGCACTATGCCCTAACAATCTGATGCCATTACATGAACGATCTCATCCAATCCCTACCATCCCGATAGCCTACAGTGGGGGATTACTCACTCATAGATGGGGGAAACATGGATGGTCGATGGAGAAGCGATGGTGATGATGATGGCGATGATATCCTCCAATTTCCCATCCCGGCAGGGTGCCAGAACGGAGTTTCTGGTGCTGTTTCATGGAATCTGATGGTGGCGGCGGAGCGGAACTCCTTCTGGAAAAACGTCGAACCCCTCGAAGTTTTTAGGTCAGAAGGCTCCTTATAGGCGAAGAGAGAGGCTGAGGGGGTGCCTGTTTCTCGTGCTGTTTCGTGGAATCTGATGGTGGCGGCGGAGCGGAACTCCTTCTGGAAAAACGTCGAACCCCTCGAAGTTTTTAGGTCAGAAGGCTCCTTATAGGCGAAGAGAGAGGCCGAGGGGGTGCCTGGGGGGCCCACACCACCGCCTGGCGCGGCCTGGCCTGGCCCGCGCCACCAGGTGGTGTGGCCACCCCAGGGCTCTTCTCCGTCTCGTATTCTTGCTCCTGGAGTCTTCGGGTGAAATAGGATTTTTGGCATATTTTCCTGGATTTTTCCTGACAGTTGATTTTCTGCACAAAAAGTAGACACCAGGGCAATTCTGCTGAAAACAGCGTCAGTCCGCATTAGTTGCATTCAAATCACACAAGTTTAGAGGAGAAACAATAGAAAAAGTGTTCGGGAAAGTAGATACGTTTTGGACGTATCAATCATCATCAATCTGAGTACCTCAACCAGCACTCATTAGTGGTATGCCCATATTTCTTACAAATCTGGCACGTGACATCCTAGTGAGGAGAGGGAATGCAACCACGTCCATGACCATGGCCTCCCTAAGGTGCACCACATCCTTGGTTTCCATGTTGCTGGTTATTAGACTGGCCACGGTTATGATTATTAGGGCGGACACTATTGCCTCCATTGCCGTGGTTGTAGCAATCACCATTGTTGTTGCGGTACTGATCATTGCCGCTTTGGGAATAATTCGGGTAGTTGGGACAGAGACCACGAGAAGCAGCATTGGTAGATGATTGAAAGGCATTGGTGCCTTGGACACTCTCGGGCAACATTTGTTGGCCTTGATCATAAGTTGTGAGTTCTGAACACATGTACACAAGGGTGGTGCTGAGTACGTCATTGATGGAGGTCACAAGAGGGGTGTAGTAACCATCTAAGACATTGAGAATATACTTCTTCAAATCTTGATCATCAACCTTCCTCTCGATCGATGCAAGCTCGAAGACGAAAGCTTTTATCTTGGCGATGTACTTGGTATCTTACATGTCCAACTTCTTTGTGTTGGAGAGACCACCACGGAGTAGAGTCATACGGGTGATAACCCCCAAGAACAGGGGATCACTGTAATACCTCTCAATGTTGAAGTAGGGCATCGATCCGTAGTAGGAGTAAGAAGGAAAAGCTATTTATTCTCTCCAACTAAAGTGTCATATTTTTAGTTGTTTATGCACCAAACAAATTATAGGAACAAGGAGGTTGATTTAATACAAGAAAGTAAAATACAACAAAACAATAATATAAAAGTGTCCCAATCCTCTTCAATGCAAGATGACAAGACAAATGTTTTCTCTTATCGGAATAATGGACGTGGATTCATGGGTCCACTCAATCCTATTTCCCATCTAAAATATCTCCAGAGTATGACAAATCATAAAATCCCAACACAACGGTAGATGCATAACAAGTATCATATCTTACCATAATATCCATCATATGAATTACATAGATAGATCCATGATCATGCAAGACACATAATATGGATCAGTCACCGAGGCTGAAGACCTCGCCGTTGCTTCGTGTTCAGCCCGAGACTCTGGCTCCGACGGACCTGAATCAGTCGCTGATGTAGCTACCACCTTTGCCTTGCAAGACATGCTGGGCCACCACTGCCGGTGTGAGTGTCGGGGGAGGGAGAAAAAAGGATCTCCGCTACCATCAGATTCAATGTCGGGGAAGGGAGAAAAAGGACCGCCGTCGCCGCCAACAGATTCTGTGTCGGGAGCTAGGAAAGTATAGTAATGGATTTTCCTCTACGACACGTGCATGGTGGCTAAGAAGGGGCATGGCAGGAACTCGTGTAACGAAATACCCTAACTTAACAGGGAAGATTCGAAAATATATTTGGTTTGGCCACCGTTCACTCGCAATGCCCCTCTCGGCAATTTCCCCCCAACTTTTCAAGTAGTGGTGATTACAAGCAACTCGGGTACCGCTATGCCTTGGCGTATCAACTTTCCGGCCGCAAAATTATATTCTTCTCGGTGAGATCATCATGAAGTCGAACGTCCGTGGCACCGTCTTCACTTTGTCGGTAGGTCTCAATAAAGACTTGGTCTATCCAGGATTTCTTATTGGTTTCACACCAACATTGTCATAGAACAACTCCAAGTCCAATTCTATCTCATCCTCGATGATCATGTTGTGGAGAATCACACATGCTCTCATGATCCCGTCGAGGTTTTTTTGTCCAAAGAACGAGTAGGACCTCAAACAATATAGCAAACCTAACTTGCAAGACACAGAAAGCTCTCTCAATATCCTTTTGCCATGCCTCTTTTGCCTTGCAAAAATAGTTTGCTTCATTGTTGATGGATTTGGTATGGTCTTCAGAAATATGGACCACGACGGGTAAATCTAGCCCATTGTGTAGTCATGACTATTGACGGTGTAGTTTCAAGCAGGTGCATCTCGACTCGCAAGTCTAGCAAAAATATGAGACCTCTGCAAGACATTGATTTCATTGAGAGAACCCGAAAGACCATAGAAGAAATACCAAATCCACAATCCTCCTATGCCACAACTTCAAGAATAATTTTTGGATCACGGCTCTTCCCGGTGTATTGTCCATGTCATGCCGCAAGGGAGTTCTTCCATTGCCAATGCGTACAATCTATGCTACCGAGCATCCCCCAACCAAACTCTCTTCTCGATGTGTGCCATCTATCTCTTCATGTCCTCTTCATTAAAGCTCGAAGATAGATTAGATCAAACAAACAGATGATCACCTTGGAATGGAGATACATGTCGGCGTAGTCTGCCGGAATGCCATAAGCTATCATCCAAGGTGATCATCTGTGAGCGGCGCGGTCAAAACTACGTGGAATGGAGGCGGCCGCCACAACACGACCTTCTGGTGGCAAGAAGTCGAAGGCGGTAACCGAAATCGCACGCGGGTGGTGACGGTGGCGGAAGATGCGAGCGTTCAAGCTGAAATTTCAACGGGCCAAGGGTCCCGAGGAAAAAAGGGCGCCCGTCAATTTGCTTGCGAAAAATGGAGATTTACCGTTGTGCACACCGAATCTAAGGCACACCCTTTTTTTGAGAAAATTTCTTATTTGACACTACTTCGAAATATGATTCCTTATTTGACACTATAAAAGTTTTTCTTTCCTATTTGACACCTTCTTTAAATGTTTTGCTTTATATGACACTCTAGTTCATTTGGAGCATCAATTGTGTTAAATAGGAATATTGAAAGACAGTTTTGCCCTGATGCATTGTGTGACCAAAATTATGTGCAAGACAAAAGTAACAGTGATGTGACATATTTGGTAGTGATGCGATATATTTGGCCTGGTTAAATGACAAATGACAACTGACTTCTGGCAATAGTATAAACCTTTTTTAACAATAAAATGTTGTTGAGAAGTGAAGAATTCTAAATGGGTGAGCGATTGTCTAGTAGTAGTGGACTGCAACGTACATCATGGCCTGGCAAAAAACCTGAAGTTAATTCTCTCAGCTTTCGGTCTCAAAGTAAACTTTCATAAAAGCGAATTGGTCTGTTTTGGCGAGGCCTAGGATGAGGTCAATATGTATCCTGAGTTATTTGGCTGCATCCAAGGCCAGTTTCCTATCAGGTATCTAGGTATCCCGATTCATTATCAGACACTTACAAATGTCGAATGGAAGCTTGTTGAGGAAAGACTACAATTAGGATTAAGCAGTTGGAAAGGTAAGTTGTTATCCCTAGAGGGAAGACTGGTACTTATCAATTCAGTACTTAGTAACATGGTACTATACATGATATTCTTCTTCCAATTACCAAAAGGAGTCTTCGAACGATTGGATTATTTCCGTTCAAGATTCTTTTGGCATGGTGATAGTGAAAAAAAGAAATATCAATTGAATGAGTGGAGTGTGGTTTGTCGCCCCAAAGGCCAATAGGGACTGGGTATTCATGATCTAGGGATCAAGAATACAACCCTACTTGGTAAATGGATCTTCAAATTCCTGAATAAAGATAGGGTTTGGCGGACCCTTCTTAAAAGAAAATATGTTGATTCAAAAGCGCTCTCCGAGATTATTTGGAATCCCGGGATTCACATTTTTGGGTTGGTCCGATGGCAACGAAGAAGCACTTTCTCCCGCTTTGGATCATTTTCGATTAAGAATGAATATGAGATTCGGTTCTAGGAAGATAAGTGGCTAGGAAATGCTACACTCCAAGAGCAGTATCCTGCATTGTATGCAATAGTACGTCACAAAGGCGACACACTTGCCGAAGTTTTGGGTACCTTCCACCCAAATGTGACTTTTAGGAGAGAATTGTTAGGTCATAGATTAGTTTCTTGGCAGGCCTTGCTTCAATGCCTGGCTTCTGTCCAACTAACCAATGGGCGTGACGAATTTCGTTGGAACTTACTTGAGAATTGTCTATTCTCGGTTTCTTTCATGTACAATGCACTAATTCAGTCGAACTCACCAGTTGGTAGTATTAAGAAAATTTGGAAGATAAAGATACCGTTAAAAAACAAAATATTCGCATGGTATCTTCGTCGGAGGTTATTCTTATTAAAGATGATCTTATCGAGTGGAATTAGCAAGGAAGTAAGGCATGTGTTTTCTATTATCGCGACGAGACAATCGCAATTTTGAGACCAGTACTGCATCGCTCTGCTTATGGCTCTACGGGTTTCCCGTCGGTTGGCCGGTGGTTCCTCGTTTGCTCGGTCTATTTCTATTTGCACATGAAACGTACTAGCAAAACTCTAACTCTGCCGTGATCACATACATTGCTGGTCCCGATTTGGTACCCCGTCCGGCACACATTTCCTTAACTGAGAATCCGCCTCACTGAATGGCCGAGCTAAGCACATTTAGGGCCTGGGCGTCACATTCATGGTCAGCTTAATTCGGGGCTGCAGAACTGTCCCAACGTACTCCTCCGCGGCTGGGAAGGAGATCGAGCACTCCCCCGTGCTGGCCAAAAGCTGGGCGCATCGACCACACATGTCCCCATGACGAAAACCCCAATCTCGCTTTACGTCCCTGCTGGTTTCCCGGTTCCCACTGCTAAAATCTGACTAATCACCGCCCCACACCGCCCCCACTTGACCTGACTCTTCGTTTCCATGCACGATCGATCCATATCCACAGCAATCAGGACACCCTTGTTTTGGAGCTTTCCTCTCGTCCAACGTCCCTCTCGCGACTCCCCCAGTGCACTGCTCCTTTTTGCCATCCTTTTTGATCATAGGCGCTCTGCCCTCACTTTCTTCTCTCGCCGGCGTCGGCGCTGGTACCGGTTGAAAGAGGGAGTGTCGCATGTCGGCATGTTGCAACCCCGAAAGTAATGTAGTACTAGATGATTTTTGCGTATGTTCTTCATACAATCCGTGTACAAAGTTATGTGATAAGCTTTCTATTCTTGTTGGTCATGAAAATGAAAATAAATTGAATGACTAAAATAGCTACTTTTGCTTCAGCAGAAACATTTTGTGAAAATTTCCGAATAAGGTTTTCTCAACTAATGTTGCGACGTTGGGGCAACCTATATAGGTTATTATGCAGTTACATTAGTTTTGCTTCTTCGATAAAAGTTGCAAGTGAATAAGATATTTCACTGGAGGTACAAAAGGCTATGAGCCTATGACAAAATGATACTATTTGTTTGCTTCTCCATGAAGCATCTTATATAGTATTTGTGTTAATTAGTTCGTCTCCAGCAAACCCCAGGTAAGCTCCAACACTACCAAAATCATTTTGTAACCCTAGATAGATGGCTTCTACTAACCATTGATCTATCTCTCTTGTATTGTCTTGAAATACTTTTACTCCGTTGATATAGAATACATCGATGACCATGCGATCCCATCTCTCTCATTTATTTGGACAGACCTTCGTACTTAATGGATCTACAAAGTCATATCGCTTTCATCGCATGGTTTGGACCTCGTTGTTGAAGACATTGGTGTGTGTGTCCGGGGGGGGGGGGGGGGGGGGGGGGGGGGGGGGTAAGAAAACCCAGTTACAATACGCATGTTA
This sequence comes from Avena eriantha, assembly GCA_910589775.1. NCBI lineage: Eukaryota > Viridiplantae > Streptophyta > Magnoliopsida > Poales > Poaceae > Avena > Avena eriantha. The sequence goes on from OU342744.1 coordinate 106,138,573, forward strand.
CGTTGTCGAGGAACTCGTCTCAATCTTATGTTTCCTCTGTCCAAAAGGAAAATGATACTGGTATATAAAGACCTTCATAACCAACCGCCTTGATACTCCGCCATATGGCATTGCTTTTCATCTTGATTGTTCATGTTTAGTGGGCGGGTTTACTTTTGGGGGAGTTGGGCCATTTTATAAGACATTCTTCTGTTCTAAACATGTCTTATTCAGTCTTGCACACATTCCGGTATTGAGATCCTGATTAAAACAAGGATATCTCGTTTCAAGGCTAGTTAAATCGGCAAGTATTTGTGCTATCTCGATTCTATTTGATCGCACAACTCAGTGGTCTCCTCTTTATCTCTGTTATTTGTGTTCATAACGTGCCTCTTTATTCCTGCGAGAGTTGAACGTTTTATGTGAAATTCTCATCTTCACAGTAAGCACGTATACACATATGAGGCTCAAAACTAAGAGTTATTCCAACAGGGGTACAACATTCCAAGACTAGTCAGATCGACAAGCCTCTCTGTTGTCTTGATAATAATGGATCACAAGGCATCTCCATTTTCTGACGCATCATCGGCAAACCTTTTTTTTTACTCCCTCCGATACAAATTAATCCTCGAATCAGCCTTTTGCCCCGCTATATTAATATAGCAACCAACACAACCGGTACAAACACGATAACACTGCGAGGACAAACAGCACAGGAAAGCCCAAAAAGAAGAAAAAAGAAAAGAAAAAGAATACTGACAGCGCCGGATCGACAAAAGCGATGATGGCTCCTATACAAATTAATGAAATCAGATTTGACTAGATTCGGGTGTATTTATCACTAAAACATAACTAGATACATCCGAACCTAGATAAATCTGAGCATTAGTTTGGATTGAGGGAGTAACAAATTTGGTGCATCATCGGGTGGTATTTTTTGTAACCAAACAAAATTGTACCAACATGTATTTGGGCACATTAATTCTCATTTCTCACCGGCACATATAGAGCGGCTCCAAAAATAAACACATGAGCCTATGCGTGCAATTTGCAAGCCAGTTGCACCACCCACTCGCCCCCAAATCCTCATATGCCATGGATCCAATCCACCACAGCTCGACCGAATCAGATCGGTCCATGCTCGGACAAGCCGCCCAGAAACAGATCTTCACCGTCGACTGCCTGATCCGACGGCTGTGGACGCTGCTCCAGCGGCCGCAGAGGCCTAGGAGGCACGTGCTGCATGCCGAGCCAAAGCCAGACAGCAGGCAGTGCTGAAAACTGCACCATCTAGCACTATTCTATTTACTGGTTTCCTCCTCCTCCTCCTGCTCCTCCGCCCCCATAAATAAATGCAGGCATGATGAGGCATAAAAAGCAAGCCAAACACCCAAAAGCCCCCCATCTTTAATTTGCACCCTCCCCAAATCTCCTCCTCCTTCCTCCATTGCTCCCATCCTCCTCTCTCATCCATGAGGATCAGGAGGAGGCCACAGCCCTCCCCCTCCCCCTCCTCCTCCCCTGCTCCCTTCCTCCTGCCGCTGCACTCAGATCCGTCCACATCCGTTGCGCCCCAACAAACCCCACGGAACGCGGAGAGGAGCCAAGAACGTCGTGGCCTCGACGGAGGAGGAGCCGAGGAGAGGCCGCCGCATCTGCATGCCAATGCGGATCTCGGGCACAAATCCGCGGTGGCCAGGCGCCTGGCATTGCCGCAGGTGCGCCGTTGTGTCCTTGATTCGCATCCTCCTTCTTCTTGCACCCATGGTGCCTAGATCTAGACATCTACTACTAGTAGTTAATTACATCCAGTTTTTTTCTTTTGTCCCGTTTGGGTTCGACTCTCCAGGACAATGCAGTGGGGAGCCCGGGTGCAGAACACGGAGCCGACGATCTTCGCAGGAGGTATGGATTGATTTTTGATTAGTTATTAAACAAGTAGTACAGAAACAAAAAACAAATGGAGAAGTGAACATCTCCTCTGTAAGGAAACGGATTATTTTTCTGTTAGCATCTGTCTCCCGCGTCCTACTGTTCCATAGTGCCAGCTTGACCCATGAGTCCAGAGTCTAGGCATGGCCGGATCCAATTATTATTTTAGTGCACACACACTTACCTGTCAGACAAAACGGCCCTGTAGGCATGTTCTCCAATCCGCCCGCCCATGATTCCACACATACATAGGCGCCCTCTTGTTGCCATCTTGGTCGTGGATTTGTTTGGTTTCTTTCCATGATCGATCGATCGGTCGGTCGGTCACAGCCTGGGTCTTGTTTTCTTGTGCGTAGCATTGGCCTCTAGCGCGCATTGCCATCATGCCCTGCCACCTACCTCTTCGGTTAGTCACGTTGTGATCGGTGCTACTAAATTCGAGGTTTGTTTCTCGCAACGAGAATATGAGATGGTGTGTATTTGTTGCACTTGCAGAGGTGTGGGGAATGGCCATGGTGGCGCGCACTGGAAGGTGGATGTCGGCCGGCTCGGCGAGCAGGCGGTGAAGATGGAAGGGCCCGTGGCAAACGGCCTGACGATGTTGGCCGTGAAGGCCAAAGACGAGAAGATCAATGGCAGCGGCGGTGCGGGCGGTGGGGCCAAGAAACGGCGTGGCCCAGCGGTGCTGTTGGAGGGGTCGCGGTGCAGCCGCGTGAACGGCCGCGGGTGGCGCTGCAGCCAGCCGACGCTCGTCGGCTACTCGCTCTGCGAGCACCACCTGGGAAAAGGCCGGATGCGCGCCGCCACGGCTGCTGCCGCGGGTGGCATGGGCGGCGGCGGCGGACGTGGCGGCCCGGGCCAGCTTGGCCGTACGGAGCACAGGGCTAAGATACCCGTCGCCGTCGCCATCGGCGCGGTCACCGCGGGGTCGGCCAAGGCCGAGGATCCGGGCCTGCGTCAGGGAAGCTATTAGGTGGTGAGCGACGTGGGCATTTCTTTTGTGGGTATCAATGTCGGCGGTGGCATGCAGGTGACGGCACATGGGAAGCTACCGATCTGGGCCTGCGATTACTCTTGCGCATCTGCGCGAGCTAGACCGAATTTGACCGAGGATTTCCTTGTAAATCGTGGCACTCGCAATCATCAGCCCAGCCGAGCCATGCGACATTGCGACTGTGCAATCGCGCTTGTGAGAACAGTATCCGCCCATCATGTAGATCCTTCCTGTGGTTGGTGCAACTTTCAGATTGAAAAGCACATGCGTTTTGGGTCCAAGAAAATTAGTCAAAAGTGAAATAACGACCGAAATAATAACTGCAAATCGGATTGACTTGGTTAGAAAAAATGTTTTCTATTTTGGATTATTTTGAGACCTGTTTCACTTTGCTCTAGAACATATTCATAATAAAAAATGATGGTTAAAATGTAGAGTGGAAATACTACTAGTACCACTTAAAGAGTAAATATTGTGGATTTGTGTAGTATCTGAGACTCTGATATGGGAGAGACGAACTGTACGTTACGGCGATCCGGATCTGCCACCGCATCAGACGCGGGCGTGCGACGAACTGACGCACGCACAACTAGCCGTGGCCTTTGCATACTTTCTAGTGTTCTACTACTTGTTCCGTTGTCACGTCGCCGTTCTACTTCTACCGTTACCGCCATCACGGTGCACCGTCTCACTTCTGTTGCTGGCTAGCTGCCCGGCTTGCCGCCGTCGCCGGTACCATCCGCACCGCCCCTGGCGCATCTGGAGCGCAACCGCGGGTGCGCGCGGCGCCGGTACGCTTGCCGGCTGACGGGAGGAAGACGTGGAAAAGAACCGGCCGAGGTGTTGGGCCTGCCGTCCACACGCACCGAAAAGAAATTTTACCAGACTCGGTCTATTTTTCTCAAGGATAGACCTACCTCATGCATAGAGGCTAAAAAAAAGTTTAATTAACGGATGAAAAAAACTAAAAAACTAAAAAGATGGACATGTGTCACGCAAATCTATCAATAGACCCGGTCTCAAGGAAGACGGCGTCCTAGAACATCGCCGACATCGTGACGCCAGCGTAGGTCAAGTATTTCTCCTGGTCAAAGCCCCCAATCCCGCCACCCAACAAGGCCAGATCCGGCGAGCTAAAATACCATGGTGGAGGATGGGTACAACACGGGACGAGGACGCCGTCTTCAGAGCTGACGGGGCTGATGGGGCGACCTCCGAGATGACCACAGTTCACCACCCCCTCGCCCCCACGCGTCTGAGGAGGCGAACTGCAGCACCGGTGTGCGCCTCCCGCCGCCAGGATCAGCGCCGCCTGCCACCTCCCAGGGCCGCTGCCCCGGCTTCCTTGGCTCCCACCGACGCCATCATTGCCAGCACCACACCGACGCTTTGTTACGGTTGACTATTTTAGAACTCTCTCCATTTAAAAAAAAGATGTTTTAGTCTTTTAGAAAAAACACATGTATGTACCTATACACTTTTAGTATGTAGGTTTAGCGCAAAATTAGTGAACCTACTTATATGCACACATTTAGGGAGAGTTTCTTTATCATGTTGGAAACATATTGCTATAATCTATTGATCTTTATTGCAAATCTGAGTATTGTCATCTAACACAAAAAATGGGGAGATTGAAAGAACATTTTCTGGTCCTTTATGGTTTCGTGTGTTAGATAACAACACTTGTGATAATCTAATCATGTCCTTTATGGTTTTGTGTGCAGGTAAAACATGTGTATAGATGTCAGCATCGAGCCATCAAAAGAAGTGAAAAGAGCCCGTGCTGATTTTCTGGAAAAATCAAGTTCTATAGGTTAGATAATCCGGAGGGAGACGGAATATTCAATAATCTAAGGGAATTTCGATGTCGAGATGCACGAGCCCCAGTATAGGGGTGAATTATTTCCCAAACATTTCGCCGGGGGTCGGAAATTTTGAGTGCCGGATTATCCGCCACAAAAAAGCTCCAACAGCTACATTTTCGGAGGGGCTATAAATACCCCTCCCCTTCTCCCACCTCCAGCTGCTCGCTCTCCACCTCAAGAACCCTATATGTTGAGCCACTACAACTACTAGATCTCCTCCTCCAACCACTGAAAGTTGTTGATCTTTGGAGAATTGAAGGAGAAGACCTAGATCTACATCCTCACCGAAGCGATTTGAATTTCCCCTTCATTCACTTGAGGGACTTCCTTCTAGGTTTTCATTGGGGAAATCCTTGGTGTTGATGTCACCTTGCTAAGTTTGTATTGTGTTGTGACATCTTGTGCTAAGTTCCCCTCCAATTCAGTTGTGGATGTGTGCTCCGAGCATGTTGTAAAGGTGTCGGTTCCCGCCTCGAAGGTTACCGTTAGTGGAAAAGTGAATCAAGCCATTATGGCAAGGTTCACTAGATAATAGGGTGAGGACATTGTGGCGTGGTGATCTTAATACCGCCCACCCCTTCAACGCAGACGTACTTCTCCTCAAAAGGAAGGAACTCCAGGAAATCACATCCCGTGTCTCCACGTGCTTCACTATCAGTTATTTCTATCCTTTAACGCTCTTTACTTGTATCATATAGGTAAATTCACCCTAGCTACATATATATAATATACCTTTGTGTCAAGCCTAAACTAAAAAAGAACTACAATTTGAAGTAGCACCTATTCACCTCCTCTAGGTGTCCATATGATTATTTCAATTGGTATTAGAGCCTTGGCTCTTTATTCGGGCTTCAGTGCCTAAGAGAGTATGTGTAACAATGAAATAGAAGGGAGTGTAGGTGATGGATCGGTCACCATGGAGGATCTCAAGAGCTTAGAAACAACCTTGAGTACCAACATGGCGACTCAAATGCAAGAAATGTGTGAAATGATAGTGCAGCTCTTGCAAGACAATAAAACCCCACCTCCTTCCCTTCTAGAGGACATAACTTATACCCCAAAGGATAAAGCTTAGGCTAAACCCAATGTGGAGAAGTTGGGGGATGAAAACAATGATAATAGTTCCTCATCAAAATGGGTAGATGGGAAAGATGGGTATCATGATGTTCCTCATTGGTACTCACCCAGCTCATCTATTCCTCATCCTCATATAAACAATAGAGGTGATCCACCTAAGCTAAGTGCATCTTATTGTATTGAATGGTAATTTCAAATGAAGTATCATGTGTGCAACTCATCAATTGAGCTATGGAAGATTATTGAAGTTTGGTTCCCAGCCATGAAAAATCCAACCAACTTAACAAGAAGAGAGGTGGTTGACAGTCAACTCAACGCAACCGCCTTACACATGATTCAACTTGGTGTGGGTCTCAAGGACATACCTCACATTGAACATCTTTGCACCACCAAGGAAGCTTGGGGTGGTCTTACCAAGTTGTTTGTTTGGAATGAGAGCATGGGAGAAATCGATATGATGCATTTAGAAATCAAGCTGAGGGTTTCTATATGTTGGATGGATAAGACAATGAAGATATGTATCGAAGGCTCAAGTTGATTGTGACTACATTTAGAAATCATGGTGCTTCTTATTTGGATGATTCTTGGATCAAGAGGAAGTATGTCAGTACCCTCATGCCCTTTGAACCCACTGATTTGAAGAGTCTCCAAGGAAGGCACAACTATCATCTCATGACCTCTAATGAAGTTATGCAAGAGACGGCTGCTTTCAAGGTTGCTGCCAAGAATGTGGAAGATGCTCGGGCCATTGGAATGAGCAAAGGAGTAACTCTTGCCTTGAAGGCTAATGTTGTGTAGCATGAGGAAGTAGGAAGAAATGAAGAAGACAAAACAATGAGCTGTCTTGAAGACATCAAACTTGCTCATGGTGAATACATGGCTTTCTATGTAAGAAACTTTTAGAAAGATCTCGTCAAGGCAAAGTCAGAACTTGATCAAAGTAACAACTTAAGTGGAAGAAGGGAGAACCATCCAAAGATGAAATCATGCTACCATTGTGGAGTCCATTTTCACTTTGTTGTCGAATGCCCATATGAGAGGAGAGAAGATCACGATGGTAGACTTATTCTTAAGGACAAGTCAAAGACTCCTCGCAAGAAGCCTTTCATTAAGAAGAATACCACCAACAAGAAGCCACCAAGAATTGTTTTGTTGACTGAAGAGGAGTACTCAGCCGATGAAGATGAATATGAATTAGAAACCTCAAGTGAGGTGGCTACCATCGCCACCACCTCTACATCAACCTCATCTTTTTTTGATTCCCCAAATGAGAACTCCTCCAACAAGAATGCCAAGTGCTTCATGGCAAAAGCCTCCGAGGTACTATCACCCTTCACACTTTCCTTGAGAGTAAAAACCTGAAATGGATTATCGTATGAGTCTTAAGGTAAAATAAGAATTAGTTTATTTTGATATATTTGTACCTAATTTGCGAGGTGAGCCCAAGAATAACATTGGGGCTCTCATGAGTCAACTTACTCACATTGGGGCTCTCATGAGCCTCTTTGAAAAATTCTCTAGAGGAAGAGGAGGAGCTTAGAGCTTCTCTTGAAGAGAAGCTTGAATCTATTAATGAGTTAAATGATGAAATTGTCTCAACTTATTAAGGAATATTGCTAAGTGTAAAATACTTAAAAAGGAAAAGGTTAAATTTGGTGTTGTTTGTTCTAGACTAACCGAGGATCTAGAGAAACTTGACAAAGCTCACAAGGCTTTGGAGAGTGAATTATATACTCTCACCAAGTCTCATGAACAACTTCAAATTCAACTAAATAAATCTGAATTGCCTAGTTCTTCTACTCTTGGAGGTCAAACACATATTATTGAGGAAATTGCTAGGTTGAAGGATGAGTGACGAGGGGTAACCTCGGCAATGCCCATGGTGATGGACTTAGGGTTTTGCGGAAAAGAGAATGTTGGGGATTTCGTCGGATGTCAGGAAAACAATGAAGACAAAGTTGCCTGAATATTGGGAAAACACTCTATTACAAGTTGTCCTCTAGATTTCGGTACCCTCGCTTAGGCTTCTCCCGTCCTATATATAATCGGCCGGGTCTCAAAGTTGTATGCGGATAGGTTTCATACATGCGTGATTACAATACCAACATAATGTTGGTTCAGGTTTCTTTCCTAATACAACTAGAGGTCTCTGTCGGTTGACATAACACCAATGAAACACCGTTCACTAGTATTACATCCCTCAGAGTAGTACAACAGAAACACAACATGTCCAAGACATGACTATAGGTTACAACTCGACTCTTTACAAAAGATCTAGAGAACACTCTAGGTTAAAGAGAGAGAAAAAACTTCTTACAAAGAAGAACCAGAAATAATAACTCAGAACTATCTAGAGACTAAGACTAGTGTCTAAACTCTTTGGCTTGCAATTGCTACTAACGCAATGCTCTACAGAAGTAGGTTTTATGGCTAGAGAATCTACTCCTATCTAAACAGAGACTTTGTCTTCAATCAGCTGATGTATGTGTTGACTTCATTGACTTTATTGAAGAACTTGAGCTGTCGATGATGGTTTCTTGAGCAGAAATTGATATTGATGTCGTCTTCAATGGCTTAGAACCTATCAAGGGTTAAGAAGGTACGGTTGAGTACAAGCGTACTCAGCAAGTTCACTAAAAAGGAGTGTATGATGCACTATCTCTATAGCCACAGACCAAAGGTCGTAGGCAATACAGGTATCCGTAAACATCTCTTCAAAGGTTGCTTTTATTCTGAAAACTATGTCCGACAGCCTTCACAGGTTGACCAGAACCTTCATGGGGTTCATTTCCTGTCGCATTCGTAGCTCCTTCCTAGAACAAGGAGTAACATATCACAATTCTTACACTCTTCACAGGTGCGTCACTTTTCCCACAAGAGACCTTCAACTTTGTTGCACAGCCGGGAGTATGTCGCCGTTCAAACTTCCATGGTTTGAGGCCCAACTTAAGATCCAAGCCAATCGCTGCCCTTCTCCGCGACCCCGCATGAAGACACGATCCCCCGAGCCAACTACCACGGTTACTCTTTGGATAGCCTCTCGGAGACTCAGTGCACAACTCTGTCTGGCGGTCACCATCAGCTATGATGAACTCAGACCCATACAGAGATACACAGATAATCTAGACACCTAGCTCGCGGGGAACTAAGGGGTCCCACCCATGTGCTGGATTCTCTAGAACTCCACGAGAAATCAACAGCCTCACGATAAGGTCATCCATCCATGCGAAAGGAAGAAGATCCAGCTGACTTCTCCATCCCATTCCAAATCTCATGGTTGACGCGTAATATACGGCGCTAGAATCACTGGCAACATTGGTTGTTAAGTCCTAGATATTATGTTCCTTTACCACTAGAACTGTATCAGTAGATTATTACCATCTGGTAAATAATCCATAATTATATTATTATGAAAATAGTGTTTTCTGACCTTTTTGGAATGCAGGTGATGACAACATTTGAGTTATAATCATTTGATAGAAAATAATCAAAGGACATGAGCAAGTTGTGAACTTGTCTTTTGTGATTGCAAAATTATGCACTCATGGTCTTTAAGATAATAGAAGATCCAAATTCTGTAAATAGAATTATTGGTCCAGTAAGGAATAATGTTTAAAGAAGCAAGATGCAATTATGCATGAGTACTGTAATGAAGTTTGATAAACGTGAAACCCCGGGATAATCGTATCTGATCTAGGGTTTGGAAATTGGGAATGGTTCTTTAGAATGTGTTTCAGTTTTATATCAGCTTCACACTTGTGCTTCTTATTAAGGCTTGTGAGAGTGTGTGAAACAATATGTAAATATAGCAAGTAGCCTACCATACTAAAGCACTCAAATGGGGCATGTGATCTAAAAGATTCCTTAAACAAGATGATTAATCAACTAGAACTTTTAAAGAAGTGTTCCAGGATTACTTTTAAAATTTCTTGAAGGAATAACTTTTGAAGAAAATATTACTTTACAAAGTAAAAAGTATTTAAACTTTAACACTTTAAGGTTTTCTTATTAGCTAAGATGATTAAAGAGGAAAACATTACTACATTAAATAATCATAGCATAAGTGGTGAAGATTTACATGTTTTGAATAAGGCATCTTATTATAGATGGTTGACTTCTTAACAGTCCACAAAGTTAGAACTTAAGATTATTACTTGAATGAGGTGGTGTTTTATTAAAGTTATAAGTGAGTATAATCACTTACCTATTATAGAGTTAATACTTATTTCTATAAACATGGGAATGGTATTATGTTATATACTTAAAGACTTTGTTTAGCTTTTAAAGTAGATTCCCAAACATGTAAAAGAATTAATAGTCAAATATTGATGATTTTATAATTGATAAAATATTTTTAGAGAGTAAAACTTATTTAATTCTAAATGGTAGTTTTAGTAAGTACAACTTGAATTGGTTAGACCTATCTTAAATTCACTTAAACATAACTTGCATTTGTTATTACACTTTTAGACTTTAAACAAATAATGCTAAAGGTAATAGTAAGTATTTATATATTTTTAATGAATTAAAATAAAAGAAAAGAGTTAAAATAAGATTTATTAGACCTTTACCTTTTATTCTACTTCAAAAGTGAGATTTGACATTTTTTATGTGTAGAATTTATTTTTGTGATCATTTTGGTATATTATAAGTATTTTTGTGATTTTTAAATAATAAGATATGATTTTTACAAGTTTTGTCACTTTATAAATACTAAATAATTAATAAATATTAGTTAAGTGATATAATATTTTTATTTTATAATTTTACATTTTAGTTCTTATTTTTCCAAGAATTTTAGTATATTATTTATATTTTTCTTATTTACCAATATTAAAATATGAAACTTCAAAGTATTATAACTTATAAAATCTTTATTAAATAATAACTATTTAAATAGTTAACATATTAATGTTGGATAATAAGGTTAAATTATAGATTTTTATTTGTTGTACATTTTCATATATTAAACATAATTTTCTGAATTATAAAACAAAAGATATTAAATTTATAAGATTTAATCATTTATTAAATTTCTAAAAATTATATTTATATCTAACCTTATTTGTTTTATCTCTTTATTAAGCAGAGAATACTTCTTACACCTGGATCCAAACTAGCCCCAGCCACTGACCAGTGGGGTCAGGGCCACGTCGGCAGGCCACGCGTGCAGAAGACTGGTCAAACCGGCTGGCTGGGCGGGCGGTGACGCGAGCGTGGTGTCAGCCTGGTATCACCTTGCCGGCCACCACCAGATGGCCACCGGCGACGGCGGATGCGAGTGCACGAGTGGCTATGGAGGGTTGCGTTGGAACGAGGAGGCCGAGGCGAACCTAATAGTGGTGGCGCCGCCCGGAAAGGGTCACCGCAAAGCGGTCACCGACGACGAACATCGGCGACGGTGTTGGGTGCTCATGGCGGGAACGACCGAGAAGGAACGGGAGATAAAGGAGAGGTGCGTGAGCACCGGTAGCTCACCGGAAAGCTGAAGGACGTGACGGTGAGGTAGGAGGAGATCGGAGACGACGACACGAACAACGGCAAACCTCGTCGAAGATGATGAAGAAGATGGCATGGGGATCGATTCCGTGAACCCCGGTTCGATTCCTTCGGCGAGCCAGCGTAGAAGATCATGGCGGAGCTCCTAGGCTACTCTTCTGGTCACGGGGCAGCTCAGAACGACGGCGATTTGGGGTGGTCGAGACCTAGGGTTTTGGCCATGTGGGAGATGGAGACACAGAGAGCTTCAGAGAGGGAGGGAAGTGAGGATGAGGACGGAAAGGAGATGTCTCAGTGTCGATCTTATCCTCGTCCAGGACGGCGGCGAGTATCTGGGCGGTTGGTTCCCGCTGACGCCGGTGATTTGCATCCAGCGGTGGCACGATCCTCCAACGAGCTGCTTGTGTGCGTCGTGGTGACAACTACGGCAATTTTCCAAAAAAAACCTATCGCTTCGAGGAACTAACCCGCAGTCCATCCATGGTCCCACCTGTTAGTGAGAGCGAGAGGGAACTTGGGCTGATGTTGCTGGGCCATAACTGAGTGAGCGAAAAATTACTGCTGCTGCTCATGGGCTGGGAGTAAGGATGGGCCATGGGCCGAGTCTGCTGACTGCGTCTCTCTTTCTTTTTTTACAATTTCATTTTCTGTTTGCTTTTCTATTTATAAAACCTTTTTAGATTTGAATTTCTTCAGGGATTTAAATATCTAGAGAATTTATAAGTCAAGAATAGTATTGTATAAAGCAAGTATGACTCTCTTCTTCTAATTTCTTTTTGTGCATTAAAATATATTCATAATTATATGAAAAGTCCTTTTCATTAGGAAGTATTAATAGAAATTAGGGTTTTAGGGATTTGTTTCCTATGATAAGATTTCACAGAAATAATTCTGTTTTCACTTGATAATCTTAATGGTACTTAGTTTGAGATGTTTATTGATGTATATAGAATCTTGTTCCTACTTATCTTCATAAAGGATTTATCTATATATATAAGAAAGTATTAATCTTTGTGGTTCATAATGGGATGATATAGGTTTCATGGTCCTCCATATTTGGTGATTTGCCAAATCCAACTCTACTTGGTTTGTAGAGTTTAGAATTACCACAAAACAATTTTGGTTAGGTCATTATGAATCAATAACAAACATTGATGGATAAATGCTTAGGTTTATTTAAATGTAGGTATATGGGCTTTGAAAGGATTTAATAACTCAGATTCAATTAGAGATAAGGAAGATTATTAAGGCTATTACATATTGCCATCATGTTTGGTGACCAAGGTGATATCTCAACTTAGAGTGAGCTATTGAGATTACTTCTTAATGTGGTCTTGATGGTTCAATGAGACTAGTTTTTGATTAGGGTTTAAGATAATCAGGTGGACAAGGCTTCCATCACTACACTCTCAACTGGGATTCTACTTGTCTCTTAGAGATTTCATTTGACTAAGAGATATTATCTATTGGATGCCTAAAAATAGGAATTGGTTTAACTACCCTCTTTATTCTAGATGTTAAATAAAGAGGTAGACATGATTCTATCATGGCTTGATATACTATTAATTAAAGGTGTCTAAAGAATCTTTACCTGAATACCTCACTAGGCTTATCTTGAGATAAGGAATTCCTTTCCTAAATATACTCTACGAATCTCTCTTATCTTACTCACAAAGATCACATCTTCCTGAATAAGATAATCATATGACTCCACCATATCCATCATCATATGATGACATGGTCATGCCACTTCAACATTACCACTTTTATCTTCCCCTAGTATATAACTCCTCTTAATTAACTACCATTGATGCACCTATCAATGTAGCTACTACTAACTCCATCTATTAATTCCTTTAATCCATCTTGCAACTTCTTCCAAGGCTTGCAAGATTATAGTTCTCTCTATATCACATGTGATATCAATCCTCTGGAATAGGTATGGTACTACTCTCCATAATACAAGATTGTTCTTGTATTAGCTTAGTTAAACTACTATGCATTCAACTACTCCATCCAACTTATATTATATATTTCATCCAACTCTAGCTTGACTTCTCATAATCAAGCTAGATGACTCATCTTACTAGGGATTGACCTAATTTGGTTTACTCACAACTCTTCTTCCACACCTAGTCATCTATTCTCAAGTGATTTGAGAATAATGACCACCAACCTTTAATCCAACAAAGCTTAGGCTTCTAATTGTCTGATCAAGATCTATACTCAACTAAGTAGTAGACTTGTACTAGTCTCTCTATAGGCTTATCTTGTTAAGAAAACTTACTTTAAGCTTATACCTACTTGGCTTAATAGGGTTATTATTTGATACACAAACACTACTAGCTTACCCATGGCTCCTCAGTTACTAGCTTAACTCTTAGGTTTAGGTACTGCTTCTAATTAACTCATAAGTGAGTTAACTCCTCCAACATCAAATGATTTGATCACCACTAAGGATCTCATTCCATTGATGATGGCACACTCTACCATATATAATTGATCCTTCTTATTAAGTTTACTTAAGGTCTCTGGAAGGTCAATATAATAGGTCAAAGGCTATGAGTCAATAAGTTCTTGGTCAGGAATCTACCACTCAACACTGATGATCACTTGAGACTAGGACTTAACTATTTAGGAGTGTCATATGTTAATATGACAACAAGGGAATGTGATGAATGGTCTTGGCTTGAATTCCCTTTCTACTCTCTTTGTAATAAGAGTTAATGTTTAAGAACTACCATGGTACCCATGGTAAGCGTAACTATGGCAAACAATGATGGGTTCGTAGCATGGAAAACAAAAATTTTCTACCGCAAGAACAAACAAAACCCAGATCTAATCTAGATAAAAGCCAAGATCTAATCTATTAGACATGTGCAACGAGATAGATCGGTACTAACCCTTGTAGACCTGAAAGCGTTAACGAGATTGGATCTCGTGGTTGATGTAGTCGATCACTTGCCGATCTCAAGATCGTGTGGACGATCCTTCCGGCGCCGCGTTCCGGCAGCGCTTCCGCAGTCGGTCACACGTGCGGAGTCGAAGCAGACCTTCCTCTCCTCGTTCCAGCGAGCAGCGGAGGTAGTAGATCTTCTCCACGGAATCCCAGCAGCACGACGGTGTGGTGGTGGTGGAGTAGAGAATTTTGCAGGGCTTCGCCTATGCCTGTGCAGAAGAAAGGAGGAGGAGAGAGGCGGCGGAGATTTGGAGTTATGGAGCAGGGTTGGAGGGGGCGCCCCTGCCCCTCTATTTAAAGGGGGTGAGGCGCCATGGGAGGGGAGTCCTTGTAGGACTCCCCTTCCCTCTAGGGCCGGCGGATTGGGGAGTGGGGGGAGGAGTCCTCCTCCCCCACGACTCCTAGTCTTGACCCACCAGGACTCCTTGATCCCTTCCTTGGTTTTCAAGCAAACTCCAAGAAACCTTCTAGAACCTTCCGAAACATTCCGAAACCTTCTAGAACCCTCATACAAATACTCCGGAACATTTCCTAACTCAGAAAATGATCCCCAATATATGAATCTTATTCTCCGGACCATTCCGGATCTCCTCGTGATGTCCCGGATCCATTCCGAGACTCCAAACAACATTCGGTCTCCAACGCACATTCCATATCTACTTAAAACAACTTCGAACCTTAAGTGTGTCACCCTACGGTTCGTGAATATGCAGACATGACAGAGACACATCTCCTATCAATAACCATCAGCGGGATCTGGAGATCCATAACGGCTCCCACATACTCAACGATGACTTCGTGATCGATAGAACCATTAACATATGAAACCAATTCCCTTTGTCACGCGATACTATACTTATCCGAGGTTTGATCGTCAGCATCTCCATACCTAGTTCTACCTCGTTACTGATAAGTACTCTTTACTCGTTCCGTGATATGTCATCCCTTGTGACCCAGTCACATGCTTGCAAGCTAACTAGATGACATTCCACCGAGAGGGCCCATAGCATATCTATCCGTCATATGGATGGACAAATCCCAATCTTGGTTCATGCGCTTCAATATATACTTTCAGAATACCCAATGACACCTTTATGACCACCTAGTTACGAAGCGGTGTTTGATGTCATCAAAGTACCCATGCGGTGATGGTGATTAACACAACCTCATGGTCGAAGGATTAGGTTACTATGCATTTAAAAGCTTACAGCAATACGAACTTAATGACTTGATCTTATGCTACGCTTACTATGGGTGTGTGTCCATCACATCATTCTCCTAATGGCATAACCTTGTTATTAATCACATCCTAATGTCCATGATCAGGAAACCATGATCATCAATTAATCAACAAGCCAGTTCAACAAGAGGCTTACTAGGGACTCTCTTATGTTTACAAAACACACAAGTATTAATGTTTCCGGTTAATACAATTATATCATGGGATGTAAACATTTATCATAAACATGAAGATATAATAACAACCACTTTATTATTGCCTCTTGGGCATATCTCCAACAGTCTCCCACTTGCACTAGAGTCAATAATCTAGTTAAAAACTTGTGCATTCAACACCTATGGCTTTCTGGTGTTGTATAGACACTATTGCAAGTGGTAAACATAATCTTCGGATCTGACACTTCCAGGGGCGTGTGTATTTGCATGTCCTTGCGTCTCTACGCATTACTCATTCTCCAATGAGATGGCATTGTATAAATTTGGTCCTTTGGTGAGACCTTTAGTTCCTTCGGCTCAAAATATGTTGATATGATTGTCACACAATATATCTTCATAGTATTATCCCGCTAGGAACCACACCTAGTTTGATAACAAACTACTTGACGCAAATGCCCTCATTTACTGCTACAATAGTAGTCATATACTTAGCCTTTTGTTGTAGTATCTGTTACAATGTTTTAACTTTGGTACTCAACCAAATCCGTTATGGAACTTCCTTTCCATTACATTGTGCCACCCATAGTTTAAATTGAGATAAATTTAATTTGTATCTTGTGACAAAATTAGTATCAATGTAACACTTTACAATGAACTACCTTTAACTATTTGTCACTTATATATGGTATATTCTTAGTTCTTCCAAAGCTCATAAGAATATCTTTACTATTGTCCAATGATCATCTTATGAATCATTCTGGTATATACTCATAACATTTAGAGCATAGGACATATCTGGATGTGTACATCTCAAAGAATGATTGATCAAAATATTCTTGTGATTTCACCAAGTGTCAAAACACTTCAATCTCGTGTCAACACACTTGAATCTTGATTCAGTCCTTTCCGTGCATTAAGAACCTTTCTTGTTGTTTCCATATTGAACTCATTCAACATCTTATCTATGTACATTTGGTAAAACCATATTAGCGCCTCAATCTATTCATATAGACATTGATGCCTAATTCTTGAGTTATGCCTAAGTCTTTCATCGAAATGAAATTCTTAACCTGTGTCAATAAAAGATACATCATTTCCAATCAACAATATGTCCTCTACATAATGTATTAGAAATATGTCTCAGCACTCCCACTTAATTTCTTGCAAATGCAAGCATCTTCATCATCTCCGATGAATTTAAACTCTTTTAACAGTTTCATCATGGTGAAGATTCCAACTCCGCTATGCTTACTTCAACCATTGAAGTTTTGCATACTCTTTTAGCATCCTTTGAATTAACAAAACCCTTTGGATCGTGTCATGTACACGTCCTAGGTTACCGTTCTATTAGAAGAACCTTGTTTTGTTTATTCAACTACCATATACCAAGTTATATGTAGTGGTTGCTACATCAATCCGTCAAGACTATATATCGCTATGAAAGATCAAATCTTATCATAGTCAATTCCTTGAACATTGTCGTAAACTCTTTCTGACATGTCGACTATTTCATAGATTTGAAACATCCATGTCTATTTCTTTATAGATCCAAACACGACCGATAGGCTTCACGCCTTTCCGGAGGGTCTTCTAAGTTCAGAAACTTGATTTCTCGTGTAAGGATACTATCACGGATTCCATGACTTCTAGTCATTTTATGGAGTCAGGGCCCATCATCGCTTCTTTGCATGTAGTCGGTTCATCATTGTCAAAACAATAACGACTTGCTTATCAAATCTTACTATTTGATTCTTACCGACCCACATGGTTCTATAGGAACTCTAATCTCCGAGATCACACCTTTTGTAATCACGAGAGCCATGAGCATTGTGGCCGCCACCGGGACACTTTCCAGCGTTGCGCTACTTAGCACATATAGCTAAGGTTCAACAACCTTATCAAAGTTCTATTGTCCTCCCACTTAACTTTTCACGAAAAATTCCTTCTCAAGAAACTTGACGTTCCAAGCGACAAACTCTTTTGTCCTCAGCGTTATGGAGAAATTCCCAACAAATTCTTTGGAATAACCTACAAAGACGTGCTTATCCGACTTTGGTTGTAAACATTTTACTTATGCATAGCATACCAAAATTTAAGAAAAGACAATTCGGGTTTTATCCCAAACCATAACTCATATGGTGTCATTTCAACGGATCACGATGGAGCTCTTTTCAGTGTAAAAGCGGTAGTCACTAAAGCTTTAATCTTTTAAATATAATGGCAGTTTTATAAATGACACCTTTGATCTTACCATGTCAAACAAGGTTTCATTACATATCTTGAACACTCCATACTCCTATGGTGTTTTGGGAAATGCAAATCCATGGAACGATTCCTCAAATCTTAGGTGTTTTGCTAAACTTGTAACTCAAACATCTTTCCTCATGATCCAATCATAAACTCTTTTATTTTCTTGTTACAATGATTTTCCACTTCATCTTGAAAGTCTTTGAACATTTTTCTAATGTTTCATACTTCTTCCTTATTGAGTAAGTATATCCATATACTCACTCAAATCTTCGGAGAAAGCATATGAAGTTGAAATCCATCGCCCATGACTACACATAATGGACTATATACATCAATATGTACAAATTCCAATCAGTTAGTCGTCCGTTCCTCTTTTGGCCTACGAACGGAGTTTTAATTATCTCCAGGAAAGTATCACAAGCGTCATTTGATCCAAATCAAAGACTCCAAAAATCCATCAACATGGAGTTTCTTCATATGTCCTTCCAATATAATACGGCGATGTCACTTCGCAAGTGATCTTTCAATCATTTGTCTTGCGACATTTTAGCATTAGTTTTATGGTCGTTATTTCTCCAACCAGACTTGTATATCATCCATCTATTATGGAATACGGTAATTATTTGAACAACCTTTTGTCGTCATAATACCTGATCAAAATAACAATTATTGAAACAAATCTTGAAGGCAAGCTTTGATGTTAACGAGCAACACAACAACCCTTTGTTTGTTTTCGATGAACATCATCACATTTTGTCTTGCTAGTTACTTAGGCCATTGCAGTTCATGAATTGTGTTGTCCTTTATGACACTTCGTACCAACCAATTTTGTATCCAATACCGGAGAACCACATTGTTTAACAAGCAAGGAATACAACCATAACATGTATATCTTCTATATGCCTAAGTTGGACATCTCCAACCTTTTATTTTCTGCCAAATATTTTATAGATTCTCTTTCAGCAATTCCTTTTCTTTTAAAAGAATCTATCAACATCAATAGTGATGTCATTCACATGACACACAGTACAAAGTGTGTATAGTCAAATACCAATACCTTTGGACTTGCACTTTGAAGTGGATCACCTTCATCAAATGTTTGACATTCTTTCAAAATTCCATTCTTTAGTAATCTTTTAGTGTAGTAAACATTTTACTTACATCTTCTATTCATCCTTATCATGACAACTTTCATGATCAAGCTGCTATAGCTTATAAAGGTGAATTGCGAGTATAATGTTTCTTTTTCAAAACCTTTTGGAGGATTAGGACGACTAGCGTCTCCAACCTTCAGAAATTCTCATCAAATATGAGGATGTATACTCTATCATGTTGTAACCAACACATTGTTTTAGATATCGCAATACCTTTCACATATGATGGTTTCTGAAACATTGCTTTCAGCTCTTAGATAAACTTGATATTAAAAACAATCTTTTGAGTATCAAGAATCATGGAGGCAAACATGATACATTAGATACTAACACTGGAATTGTTACTCTTGATTTAATACTATTTATTAAACTTCATGGAGTAAATAGAGTTGCTGAAAGTTTGCAATAGGACTTATAAACTTTAAATTGACATTCAAAACAATACGATACCAGTTCGTAAAGTAAATATCCAGAATTTCTATAGTTCCACTATCTCAACTATAACTAAGCGTAAGGTGGTGAACGGATGCCAATGACTACAACAAATTATGCAAATTCACTTTGATTGTGTTTACGATAAATTGAGTTAGACTAATCCAAATTATAAATGAACTCCCACTCAAAACAACATCCCTCGAGTTGTTTTAGTGATTACACGAACCAAATCCAC
Organism: Avena eriantha; assembly: GCA_910589775.1. Lineage (NCBI taxonomy): Eukaryota > Viridiplantae > Streptophyta > Magnoliopsida > Poales > Poaceae > Avena > Avena eriantha. Next base: position 106,158,347 of record OU342744.1, read on the forward strand.
TACACCAAGTCCGATCATCACGTGAGATGATGTAGCTTTAAAGGCGAACAATCAACATGTTCATCATATCATCCATATGACTCATGCTTTACCTTTCGGTATTCCGTGTTCCGAGACCATGCATGTACATGCTAGGCTCGTCAAGGTTAACCTTAGTTTCCGCATGTGCAAATCTGGCTTGCACCCGTTGTATGTACACGTAGAGTCTATCACACCCGATCATCACGAGATGCTTCGAAACGACGAGTCTTGGCAACGGTGCCAACTAAGGATGAACACTTTATTACTTGATATTTAGTGAGAGGGATCATCTTATAATGCTACCGTCGCGATCTAAGCAATACAATATGCATAAAGGATTAACATCACAAGCAATTCATAATAAGTGTGATATGATATGGCCCTTTCTTCTTGCGCCTTTGATCTCCATCTCCAAAGCACGAACATGATCTCCATCATCACCAGCATTGCGTCAAGGTCAGTGGCGCCGCTTCATGGTTGTCCATCATCACTAGTAACTATTACAACTACTTGGAATAAAGCTATTACAAGATGAATAGACACGCAGGTCTTAACAGAATTAAAAGACAACCATTAGGCTCCTACCGGTTGCCATATTACAACAAAGATCATTGCATACATCAAATATAATCATAATCACATGATGGCCATATCACATCACAAAACCCCTGCAAAAACAAGTTAGACGCCTCTAATTTTCTTTGCATGTTTTACGTGGTTTGGGGCTTTCGCATAAGACCGATCTTACCTACGAACAAGAACCACAACGTTGATACAAGTGTTGTCAGATGCTCATTGTAAATTGAATCTTAACTATGGTGGGAGAGACAGACACCCGCAAAGCCACTTGTGCAAAGCAAGTTGCACGTCAAGCGTGGAGCAAGTCTCATGTGCGATGACATGTAATGTTAGCCCGAGCCGCTTCATCCCATCATGCCGCAAGATGCAAAGTACACGCTAAGACACCGACAACAAAAGCATCAACGCCCACAAAAACATTGTGTTCTACTCGTGCAACAGATCTACGCATAGATACGGCTCTGATACCACTGATGGGTTCGTAGCATGGAAAACAAAAAATTTCTACCGCAAGAACGAACAAAACCCAGATCTAATCTAGATAAAAGCCAAGATCTAATTATTAGACATGTGCAACGAGATAGATCGGTACTAACCCTTGTAGACCCGAAAGCGTTAACGAGATTGGATCTCGTGGTTGATGTAGTCGATCACTTGCCAATCTCAAGATCGTGTGGACGATCCTTCCGGCGCCGCATTCCGGCAGCGCTTCCGCAGTCGGTCACACGTGCGGAGTCGAAGCAGACCTTCCTCTCCTCGTTCCAGCGAGCAGCGGAGGTAGTAGATCTTCTCCACGGAATCCCAGTAGCACGACGGCGTGGTGGTGGTGGTGGAGTAGAGAATTCTGCAGGGCTTCGCCTATGCCTGTGCAGAAGAAAGGAGGAGGAGAGAGGCGGCGGAGATTTGGAGTTATGGAGCAGGGTTGGAGGGGGCGCCCCTGCCCCTCTATTTAAAGGGGGTGAGGCGCCATGGGAGGGGAGTCCTTGTAGGACTCCCCTTCCCTCTAGGGCCGGCGGATTGGGGAGTGGGGGGAGGAGTCCTCCTCCCCCATGACTCCTAGTCTTGACTCACCAGGACTCCTTGATCCCTTCCTTGGTTTTCAAGCAAACTCCAAGAAACCTTCCAGAACATTCCGGAACATTCCGAAACCTTCTAGAACCCTCATACAAATACTCCGGAACATTTCCTAACTCAGAAAATGATCCCCAATATATGAATCTTATTCTCCGGACCATTACGGATCTCCTCGTGATGTCCCGGATCCATTCCGAGACTCCGAACAACATTCGGTCTCCAACGCACATTCCATATCTACTTAAAACAACTTCGAACCTTAAGTGTGTCACCCTACGGTTCGTGAATATGCAGACATGACAGAGACATATCTCCTATCAATAACCATCAGCGGGATCTGGAGATCCATAACGGCTCCCACATACTCAACGATGAATTCGTGATCGATAGAACCATTAACATATGAAACCAATTCCCTTTGTCACACGATACTATACTTATCCGAGGTTTGATCGTCAGCATCTCCATACCTAGTTCTACCTCGTTACTGATAAGTACTCTTTACTCGTTCCGTGATATGTCATCCCTTGTGACCCAGTCACATGCTTGCAAGCTAACTATATGACATTCCACCGAGAGGGCCCAGAGCATATCTATCCGTCATATGGATGGACAAATCCCAATCTTGGTTCATGCGCTTCAACACATACTTTCAGAATACCCAATGACACCTTTATGACCACCCAGTTACGAAGCGGTGTTTGATGTCATCAAAGTACCCATCCGGTGATGGTGATTAACACAACCTCATGGTCGAAGGATTAGGTTACTATGCATTTAAAAGCTTACAGCAATACAAACTTAATGACTTGACCTTATGCTACGCTTACTATGGGCGTGTGTCCATCACATCATTCTCCTAATGGCATAACCTTGTTATTAATCACATCCTAATGTCCATGATCAGGAAACCATGATCATCAATTAATCAATAAGCTAGTTCAACAAGAGGCTTACTAGGGACTCTCTTATGTTTACAAAACACACAAGTATTAATGTTTCCGGTTAATACAATTATAGCATGGGATGTAAACATTTATCATAAACATGAAGATATAATAACAACCACTTTATTATTGCCTCTTGGGCATATCTCCAACAAACAAGTGTTTCAAGATTTAGTTATAGAGTTTATTTTACTTAAGTTATATACTTAACTTTGTATTTAGGGGTTGTGGTAGATAATACCTTGATATCATCTTTAGAATGTTAAGTATTCATCCTTGAGTTGTTGTATGGAATACCATGTCATGATCTCTAGAAGATCAAGTACTCCTTATTAAGTAGTGTGTTGTGACTTAGTTTTATTATATTTGATCTACCCTTAGATCAAATTATATTACCCAAAGATAAGGTTTTAGCAAAGATCATATTGAAACTTATCGCAGTTAACTTGATGATATACTTCTGTTCCACCAAGTTAAAAGAAGCTTCAATCAATTTGGCAAGTTTTATTTAAAAGCACGAAAATTATCCAAATTTTCTATGCATGAATGCAATGCGCACACCTGGGTCCAGCTTATTTCTAAGCTCTAATGCTAGGGTGTTACTGACTCTCCCCCTTAAAATAAACTTCGTCCCCGAAGTTCGTACTCTCTTGCGTTTCGGAATGAGGAGTTGACTTGTATTGATCACGCCATTTCTCAAAATCCATTGTGATCACAAGTGGGGATTATTGTGGTATCCTGTATCCAGATCTTTTTCCTTGAATCCTCTTCATACTTGGCACTGCTAGCTATCATTTTTAACTTATAGCATACCTCCTTCTACTATAATCCGTTAAGTTTATGTCCTCACAGTTCTACTTAGAATTGGTTGTGGACACATTTTGTCCATTCTAATAAGGTTTTTCTACTACTATACACTAAACTATTTTAGTAGGCTCTCCTTCTCAAGGAAAACGTACCAGCTGTTTCCCCTTTATAACTAGTCCATTAGGGTTAAGCAGTTATGTCTACTTCGATCATTCATCCAGACATACTCTTGAAAGTACTCTTATACAGATGATTTCTTATAACCTTATGAGAATAAGGCTTAATATCATCATGGTTTAGTACTTCTTATCCAACCTTTAGTTAGAAAGTTAGACAACAACACTTTAGTGTTTATTGTTTACTCTCCCCCTTGGAGTTTTCTAATGGTCTCTAAACTACATGTATAATACCCATTAACTCAATAGCAAGGATATTGGTCTCTATCTAGCTTATACGTTGCCTATATATAAGGTCTCATGAAAGAATATGCGGTATAACCACACAATTATGGATCTCTGATATGAATCTTCCAATGTTACTTCCCTTACTTTTACCTTTTTAGACATTATTTCCCACCGGTAAATCCGATGTCGCGAAAACGTCTCGAAAGTCGTTCGCTTTTAATTTTATACTTCTTTATGCCTTTATTAACTTAGGCCAAGTTTTATACTCCTTATCTTATATGAGGATGACCTAATTAAGTAAATTGCTAGGATACCAGCTACGGATACTAGCTGCGGATCCTCCTAGGTGTATGGATTACCCTACGGGTTTCCTACTTCTTACTGGCATTCTCTCTGAGTTGTCAGAGCTTGAATGCCCCTTTTGTTCCAAGACTTCTACTTTGGACTGATTCATGATACTTCCATGAACTAGGTACAACTACTTCATTAGCTTCTTAGCAACATCACCTATCTTGAGTGAACTTAAGTTCATCCTTCATGTTGCTCCACACCTTTTCTGCACTAATATTCCTTCTTGTTACCAACTAATAATAAGTTGGGATTAATCCATCCTTCAAAATAGTGTTGATACTCCTTATAATTAGCTGCACTCTTCATGTAAGCCTTCATCTTGATCTTCGGAACTCGGCACTCCCTTGCACGAATTCCCTTTTCTATCTAGGTCTATAACATCAAGTAATAACTTGATGATGCAACATGCATTTGCATACCAAGTCAAACTTCATGTAGAGATCTAGTCAATCAAGAAGATCCAAGAAAAACCAAGAAATCCAAATGTGGTACATATAACACACATCATTCTAAGCCTGGAATATAGTAGTTGAGTATAATACCTCTAGAATTCAGGCTTAGCTGTGTAGTATATGACACCTCCTAGTATAGGTTTACTTTGTGGTACTTAGCACTTAGGGGTTAAACTTTCCTTTGTCTCAATATTTACCGAAACTGCCCAATTGCAACTGGATAATTTTGAGCAAAGTGGCCTCACTTTGGTTCTGACTAACCTCTTACCTTTCTTTCGGGACTACTAAAGATGATCAACTTTCCCATTCTATCGTAAACTATTCTCATATGATATCTCAAAACTACTAACAAAATCGTAGTTACTACCTTAATCCTAAAATTATCGCAATATTATGACACCTATGGCTCATATCATAGACCTTCACTATTCCTTACTTACTATTATTACAAGATTTGTTACTGAGTACTTGTTCTAATTACAAACTTATCATGGTCTCGGAGCTATTCTCACCACGAACTTGTTAAGATTTACCTAGTCATCATGATTAAAGAGCTAATATCACCATGATGACTCTTCTTCATAGCTTACTATTAATGATTCTTAATAGAATTCTACTCCATCACATGGAATTCTCAAGTAAATGCCACATGTACTTCCAATTGTATCTGTACATACTTTGATGGTCTACCCTGTATGGTATAGTGGTATCAACTAGTGGTAAGATTTTGCTACTTCACAGGGTTCTAAATATAGACTCAATCACTAATACCTCTCCACATGATATCCTAATTTGATATCTTAACTTACTAAAGGTATCTTAGTGGTGTTATACGTTTTTAGAGCTACACTAAAATGACATTTCTCTAGAGAAGACATATAACTAATCCTTAAGAAAGATGATAAAAACATCCAACTTAAGTGTGACAAGGTTTATCCTCAAGTAGATACTATCTCAAGTCTTGGTTTAGATAAGATGGCTCCTATAGTCACTATCCAACCTATAGATCTTCCTAAAAGGGTTTTAATCCTAAGGTCAAAGCATATGCTCTGATACCAGCTGCGGTGACCCAGTATAACACTTCGTGATGTAGTACACTATAGTCGTTGACATAACACCAATGAAACACCGTTCACTAGTATTACATCCCTCAGAGTGGTACAACATAAACACATCAGGTCCAAGACATGACTATAGGTACAAGTTGACTCTTTACAAAAGATCTAGAGAACACTCTAGGTTAAAGAGAGAGAAAGAACTTCTTACAAAGAAGAACTAGAAATAATAACTCAGAACTATCTAGAGACTAAGACTAGTGTCTAAACTCTTTGGCTTGCAATTGCTACTAATGCAATGCTCTACAGAAGTAGGTTTTATGGCTAGAGAATCTAATCCTATCTAAACAGAGACTTTGTCTTCACTTCAGCTGATGTATGTGTTGACTCCATTGACTTTATTGAATAACTTGAGCTGTCGATGATGGTTTCTTGAGCAGAAATTGACATTGGCGTCGTCTTCAATGACTTAGAACCTAGCAAGGGCTAAGAAGGTACGGTTGAGTACGAGCGTACTCAGCAATTTCACTAAAAAGGAGTGTATGATGCACTATATCTATAGCCATAGACCAAAGGTCGTAGGCAATGCAGGTTTTCGTAAACATTTATTCAAAGGTTGCTTTTATTCTGAAAGCTATGTCCGACAGCCTTCACAGGTTGACCAGAACCTTCATGGGGTTCCTTTGCAGAGGTGCGTCACTTTTCCCACAAGAGACCTTAAGCTTTGTTGCATAGCCAGGAGTATGTCCCCGTTTAAACTTCCATGGTTTGAGGCCCAACTTAAGATCCAAGCCAATCGTTGCCCTTCTCCGCGACCTCGCATGAAGACACGATCCCCCGAGACAACTACCACGGTTACTCTTTAGGTAGCCTCTCGGAGACTCTGTACGCAACTCTATCTGGCGGTCACCATCAGCTATGGTGAACTCAGACCCAGACAGAGATGCACAAATAATCTAGACACCTAGCTCATGGGGAACTAAGGGGTCCCACCCATGTGCTGGATTCTCTAGAACTCCACGAGAAATCAACAGCCTCACGATAAGGTCATCCTTCCATGCGAAAGGAAGAAGATCTAGCTGACTTCTCCATCCCATTCCAAATATCATGGTTGACGTGTAATATACGGCGCTAGAATCACTGGCGACATTGGTTGCTAAGTCCTAGATATTATGTTCCTTTACCACTGGAACTGTATCAGTAGATTATTACCATCTGGTAAATAATCCATAATCATATTATTGTGAAAATAGTGTTTTCTGACCTTTTTTGGAATGCAGGTGATGACAACATTTGAGTTACAAGCATTTGATAGAAAATAATCAAAGGACATGAACAAGTTGTGAACTTGCCTTTTGTGATTGCAAGATTATGCACTCACGGTCTTCAAGATAACAAAAGATCCAAATTCTGTAAATAGCATTATTGGTCCAGTAAGGACTAATGTTTAGAGAAGCAAGATGCAATTATGCATGAGTAATGTAATGAAGTTTGATAAACGTGAAACCCCGGGATAATCGTATTTGATCTAGGGTTTGGAAACTGGGAATGGTTGTTTAGAATGTGTTTCACTTTTATATCAGCTTCACACTTGTGCTTCTTATTAAGGCTTGTGAGAGTGGGTGAAACAATATGTAAATATAACAAGTAGCATACCATACTAAAGCACTCAAATGGGGCATGTGATCTAAAAGATTCCTTAAGCAAGATTATTAATCAACTAGAGCTTTTAAAGAAGTGTTCCAGGATTACTTTTAATGTTTCTTAAAGGAATAACTTTTGAAGAAAATATTACTTTACAAAGTAAAAAGTATTTAAACTTAAGGCTAACACTTTAAGGTTTTCTTATTAGCTAAGATGATTAAAGAGGAAAACATTACTACATTAAAAAATCATAGCATAAGTGGTGAAGATTTACATGTTTTGAATAAGGCATCTTATTATAGATGGTTGACTTCTTAACATTCCACAAAGTTTGAAGTTAAGATTATTACTTGAATGAGGTGGTGTTTTATTAAAGTTATAAGTGAGTAGAATCACTTACCTATTATAGAGTTAATACTTATTTCAATAAACATGGGAAGGGTATTTGGTTATATACTTGAATACTTTGTTTAGCTTTTAAAGTAGATTCCCAAACTTGTAAAAGAATTAATACTCAAATATTGATGATTTTATAATTGATAAAATATTTTTGGAGAGTAAAACTTATTTAATTCTGAATGGTAGTTTTAGTAAGTACAACTTGAATTGGTTAGACCTATCTTAACTTCACTTAAACATCACTTGCATTTGTTATTACACTTTTAGACTTTAAACAAATAATGATAAAGGTAATAGTAAGTATTTATATATTTTTACCCTTAGATCAAATTATATTATCCAAAGATAAGGTTTTAGCAAAGATCATATTGAAACTTATCGCAGTCAACTTGATGATCTACTTTAGTTCCACCAAGTTAAAAGAAGCTTCAATCACTTTAACAAGTTTTATTTAAAAGCGTGAAAATTATCCGGATTTTCTATGCATGAATGCAATGCACACACCCGTGTTCAGCTTATTTCTTAGCTCTAATGCTGGGGTGTTACACATACCCATGTCAGTAGCCCCCGAGATTCTACCTGAATCCGTAGTTTTCAGGTTGAGTCTCAAAGTTTTTCTTTTCTCCTTTCTTTGCTTGATTTTATTTTTTGTACTGATTTTGGTACAACGAGTCTGATGCTTACGATGGATCGGGAATCAGCTAATTGCTCCTGGGCAAAAACAAGGTTAACCTACATCAAACTCAAGTCCCCAGGCTTCAATCTAGAATTTGTTGCTGGCGTAATTCAGTTCAAGCCGCTGACGTCTTATCGAATACGGAATTCCAGTTTTCTATTTTTATCGGGTACCCAATGCGTCCATCGGGATTTTTCATCGTATCGATACGGATTTTTACTGGCAGAGCGCATTCTTGTGCGGTTACTAGGCCACACAGGACGAATCTTGGGGTCTTACCTTCATGTTTCTAAACACGGCATTCGGATTTTTCCCATGTCTGAGCGTGATCCGAGTTTTTAGGCTTAAACGACGGTTGGCATGCTAGGCCACCAATTTATTTTATTATATTAGATAATTTAATTTTTCTACACTGTCTCCTGGTGGGAGTAATACCTTTTTGAGGATACGCTAAGGTAAAACTCAAAAGTTTTTTGCAATCATCAATATACTTCATACACAACTGAATTTCTTTTGGGTGCACGCTAGTGCTCCCGATGGGAGTAGCCCCCGAGGCTATGTTCGGATGCCTGTATCTGCACATAGGCTCATAGCTGCTGTTAGCTTTATTGAAAGCATATCAAATTACAAATATCTTATCTCTTTATAATTCAACAATCAACAATACATTATTCTTTAATGGGTGGATTTTTTTAGCCTTTTCTCTTTGACATCTTGGCTGATAATCCGAACTGTGATTCTTATCATATTGCAAATAATCTTACGCATAAAAGCGTCGTAGTTGTGCTACGTTCCATGGATTTGAGTAATTTACTCTTGTCTTCTTGTCTTGTAGTCGATATGCCCCTCCTGGAATAACTTCTGTGACGATGTATGGTCCCTCCCATGGCAATTCTAGCTTTGTGTGGCCATCTTTCTTGGGCGAAGAACTAGGTCCCCTACTACGAAGGACCTAGGCCATAGTCTTCTACTATGGTAACTGTGCAAGTTTTGCTGGTACATAGTTGCTCTTTGAAGGGCTTCGTCTCGAGCTTCATCAAGTGCATCTACATCATCTTCAAGTGCTTCTGGTGATTCCTCCTCATTATATGCAGCTACTCTTGGTGATTCATGTCATACTTCAACTGGAAGCACGGCTTCCGCGCCATGGACTAGGAAAAAAGGCGTCTCTTGTATTGAATTATTTGAAGTTGTACGCAAACTCCATAATACGGATGGCAATTCGTCCACCCAAGCTCCTTTTGCTCTGTCAAGTGGTGCCAGTAGTCTCTTTTTGAGTCCAACGGTAACTAGTCCATTGGCTTTCTCGACCTGTCCATTTGTTTGCGGGTGAGCTACCGAGGCGTGATACATTGCAAATGTATCTATAATTTTTGATATTCCATGCTTAGTTTTATCCACTTTCTTGTGTTTTGTTCCAACTTTGGAGTAATTTTCATATAATTTCTTGGACTAACATATTAGCAAGAGCCATAGTGCCAGCTGCCTGTTTTCTGCTGTTTTTGGTTCCAAGAAAGTCAGAAAATGAATATTCTCGGAATTGGACGGGACAAAGCCAAAGTGCCTATTTTTCCGGAAGTCATGAAGTGCCAGAATACGAGACGGAGAAGGGACAGGGCACCACCACACCACCTGGCCACGCGGCCAGGCCTAGCCCGCGCCAGGGGGTGGTGTGGCCGCTCCCAGCACCCCCTCGGCCTCTCCTTCCGCCTATATATTGCCCTCAGGACGAAAACCCTAAGTACCCTATCAAAAATCCACTAAAGAGTCTGTAGCCGTCGTCATCTCCATCCCTAGATCGGGAGGGATCTAAAGCTCTTCCCGGCACCCTGCCAGAGAGGGAAATTCACCCTGGAGGCCTTCTTCATCACCATGCAAGCCTCCGGTGTGATGCGTGAGTAGTTCATCCTTGGACTACGGATCCATGTAGTAGCTAGATGGCTGGTTCTCCTCCTTTGTGCTTTCATGTTTAGATCTTGTGAGCTCTGTTCATGATCAAGATCATCTATTTGTAATTCTGCATGTTGTGTTTGCGGGGATCCGATGGATATTGAGATGCTATTTCAGATTGATTATTGACTCTATCATGTCTTTGTTATTTGTGATCTTGCATGCTTTCTGTTGTTAGTAGCTATCTTGGCCAAGTAGATGCTAGCAACTCCAAGAGTTAGTATTTATGCTCGATAGTGGGTTCATGCCTCTGGTAATCTGGGGAAGTGACAGAAATATCTAAGGTACTAGATGTGCTGTTGCTACTAGGGAGAAAACAACAATCCTTTGTTCATATAACAATCGTATTGTTTACTTTACACGCAGTTCGTAAAGCAATAATCTGTTACTTGCAACTTAATACTGGAGGGGGTTCGGATGATAACCTGAAGGTGGATTATTAGTCATAGGTGCAGTTGGATGGCGGTCTATGTATTATGTTGTAATGCCCAATCAAGGCTCAAAGGAGTCAAGATGATTAGTATATGCATGTATTGCTTTCTCGATGTTTGTCAATTGCCCCACTATAATTTGTTCACCCAACATGTTATCTATCTAAGGAGAGCCACCTCTAGTGAACTATGGATCCTGGTCCTTTTTCTTTACATACAATCTATAAACTGTTTCTGCTTTGTGTTTACTTTCTGCAAACTTTTACTTCTTTCCATTCGATACGTTTAATCCTTTGTTTTCCACAAAACACGGTGAGACTGACAACCTCATCGCAAGTCGGGGACAAAGTTATGTGGTTGTGTTGTGTAGGTCTCCACGTTGCTACTAGCACCGGTAGTGCGCCCTGCCAAAGCTCAGCTAGTAACACCTTTGGGGTGTTTCCTTGCTCCTACTGGTTCGATTAAACCTTGGTTTCATAACTGAGGGAAACTTGCTGCTGTGCTCATCATACCTTCCTCTTGGGGTTCCCAATGAGCTCTACATCAACACCGCCATCAAGCATTTTTCTGGGCGCCGTGCATTGAGCCATCAAGGCGTATCTTATTTTGATGCCTATCTCTTGGCAATACTCCTTGAACTCATTGGAAGTGAAGTTGGTCCCATTATCAGTGATGATGTTGTTCGGTACACCATACCGAAATAATATGGATTTGATGAAATCTACAGCCGAAGTTCAATCTTGGGTGGTCACAGGCATTGCTTCAATCCATTTAGTAAATTTGTCGACTGCTACTAGCAGAAAGACGTGTCCTCCTGGCGATGATTTGTGAAGTTTTCCCACCATTTCGAGTCCCCACTTAGCGAAAGGCCAAGCCAAAGTTATGGGATTCAGCTCAGCGGTGGGTGCTCCAGGCTTTGTTGCGAATCGTTGACATGCCTCACATGTTCTAACAATGTATTTTGCATCTTGTACTATAGTGAGCCAGTAAAATCTAGCCCTGAATGCTTTTGCAGCAATTGCTCGGCTACTAGCATGGTGACCACAGACTCCTTCATGTATATCTTTCAGTATAATTTTTCCTTCTTCGGGTGTTACGCAACGTTGCAACAAACCCGAAATACTTCTTTTATATAGTTCTCCTTTGATTATCCTGAAGGCCTTCGATCGTCGGGTGATTCGCCGAGCTTCTATCACATCCTCTAGTAGCTCTCCTTTAGTCATGTATACTATATACGGCCGCATCTAGGTTGATTCGATTAGCATGACCTCTTCGATTGCTTGTTTGTCCTCTTCGATGGCCTCTTCTATGCTCTTGGTTTCTGAAGGAGCCCTCGACTCTTTTTGCGGATGTTTCTTTTTCCCTGTTTTTGGTGCCACCACCTCGGAAACTCTTTTGCTTTGATTGACCGCTCCACTATTTCCTCCCAAAAAACTCCTAGTGGTATTGGTAAACACAATGATCTGATGTTTGCTAGATTGTCGGATTCCTGATTGCCTTCTCTTCCTACGTGTGATACTTCACACCCATCGAATTGAGCCTCCATGATGTTGTATAAGTCATGATAAGCAATCATATTTTCGCTGACAGCATCGCACTTGTTCATTTCCTGCTGTGCCACAAGATTGGAACGTCCGAAGATTTTGAGGCGAGTTGCACCGCAAGCTTTGGCCATCCACATGCCATGCAATAGGGCCTCGTATTCTGCTTTGTTGTTGGATGCATTTGTAAATCTCATCCGAAGAATATAGCGCATCTTGTCGCCTTGAGGTGATATTAGTATGACTCCTACTCCTGCTCCCTCCGTTCTTTTTGATCCATCAAAGTACATTGTCCAGGCACTAGAAATATCTGGTGGACCCACACATTGCAACTCCATCCACTCTGTGATGAAATCTGGCAGAACTTGTGACTTAATAGCCTTGCGCTTCTCATAAGTGATATCCCTAGGGGATAATTCAATGCCCCATAAAGAAACACGCTCAGTTTGTTCTGGATTGTTGAGGATTCTTGACAAAGGTGCTTCGTTGACCACTATGATCGGGTGCTCCGAAAAATAGCGGCATTGTTTTCGTGTTGTCATAAATACCACGTATCCGAGTTTCTGGTAGTGTGGGTACCTTTGTTTAGATGGCGATAAAACCTCGCTCAGGAAGTAAACTGGCCTCTGCACACCGTGGGTCTTTCCTTCTTCGGGTCGCTCTACGACCAGGACCGTGCTGACCACCTGATGTGTGGCGGCAATATAAAGGAGTAAAGGTTCTTTTTATTTTGCCGACACAACGACAGGGGATGTCGAAAGTGTTCTTTTAAGATCTTCAAAGGCATGCTAAGCTTCTTCCGTCCATTTGATTTTTTTATTTCCTCATAAGGGCGTGCAATGGCAGCGCTTTTTCTCCCAATCTTGCAATGAAATGACTTAGTGCCGCCACTCGTCCCGCCAGTTGCTGTACACCACGTAGATTTGTTGGCTTCTTCATTATAAGGATTGCTTGTATTTTTTTCAGGATTAGCCTTGATCCCTCTAGCTGATACAAAATATCCAAGGAGTGGCCCTTTCAGAACTCCAAAGGAACATTTCTTTGGGTTCAGTTTGATACTAAACCTGTCGAGATTTTTGAATGTTTCTTCGAGGTCTTCGATGAGTGCAGATCCTTGTCTTGTTGTAACTATAACATCATCAATATATACTTGTACGTTTGTGCCTATTTGTTTTCCCAAACACTTCTGCATCATCTGCTGATATGTTGCTCTGGGGTTCTTGAGGCTAAAGGGCATCGTTGTGTAGCAGAATACACCATAGGGCGTGATAAACGCTATTTTCTCCTGATCTTCTTCCTTCATCCTGATCTGGTGGTATCCTAAGTAAGCATCCAAGAAAGAAAGACGTTCGCATCCCGCGGTTGCATCGATTATTTGGTCGATTCACAGCAATGGGAAGTGATCTTTTGGTCAATGTTTGTTCAATGCAGTAAAGTCGATGCACATCCGAAGTTCCGTAGTATTTTTCTTTGGAACACATACTAGGTTTGCAACCGACTCTACTTTTGTTAGTTCTTTGATAAAATTGGCATCAGTAAGGCGATGGAGCTCCTTTCCAATGGCTTTGCGCTTTGGTTATGTGAAGCATTGAAGCGGTTGCTTTACTGGCTTTGCCTTTGGATCTAAATTTAGTGCGTGCTCAGTGAGTTCCCTGGGGATTCCCGGCATGTCAGAAGGTAGCCATGCGAAAATCGCCCAGCGCTCACGGAGGAACTCGATGAGCGCGCTTTCCTATGTGAGATCAAGGTTAGAGGCCACACATGTCGTTTTCATCGGGTCGGCGGGGTGGATTTGTACTTCTTTTGTGGCCTTAGCCGTGTCAAAAGCCTGATCAGGATTGACGCATGCTACCTCTAGAGGCTCTTCGTTTGCTGAACTTTTGAGTTTCTCAAACTCTGTCGCCATTCCGAAAGATTTAGAAATTTTGTTGAACTCTCGATCGCAGTTGTCCACACGTGTGAAGCTTCCTTGTATTGTGACAATTCTCTTTGGTGCTGGCATTTTCATTACTAAGTATGCGTAATGCGGCACTGTCATGAATCGTGCAAAAGCTAGTCGTCCCAGGATTGTATGGTATTGTGATGGCCAATCCATGACTTCAAATTCCACTACAAGGAATCTGGCTATTTTCGTCACAGAATCATCATAGTAGTCCATTTATGACAATTTTGAGATCGTTAAAAGTTGAGCGTCGCAAATGAACTACAACAACGATTTTTGCAAAATCGTCATAACCATCTATGATGATATTGGATTGTCACAGACGTTATGACGATTTGATATCGTCACGACTAAACTGGCCATGCCATGTTGGATCCTGCGTGGCCAATCCGACGTGGCGAAGAATCAGCCCACTCCAGGTCTGTCATTTAAATGGGCCAAGCCTAGATTTTAGCATGTGTTTTTTCTTGCTAGTACTCATCTGCTACATGGGCCAATTGAAAAATTTCAGCCTTTCTATATTATGGGACATAGCCTATTTATAGTCCATTAAAATTTATATTCATCCTTATTTCAGGACCTGGCCCCACTTCTCAAATAGGTCCCACATGTCAAGTAAATCTCACAAATTGGCTCCATTCGTAAATATTCATGACAGAAAGCAGTGAATAGATAACCAAAAATGCATATTCGTTTCAGTCATTGGTTTTATTCACCAGTTTGAGGTTACATACATAATCAATATTCGAGGCAGATAATAATCTTACAACCGATGAAATTATTTAAAACTGGCTATTACAATCTTTTAGTCTATTATAGATATATGCTCAACTATTACAAGAAGCGACTACTATTTGTTGGCTACTCTTCACGGCTCACTTTACAAGAAGAGAGAGATAGCAATCTCACTCACTTCAGATTTCTTGGCTCTTGAGCTCCTGTAAACAAGGAACAACCACATTAGACATACCTAAAATACAAAAAATCAACCTGGCAACCAATTTGTAAATAAAAAGTTTGAGTAGTCTATAGTATATACAAAAATAAACATTGCAAAGAATCAAGAAAGCTTCTTTACAACAGTACCATGAGCTGATAACGCACATGCAACATGACTCTTTACATAAAGATGGATGTAGTATAGAAGCTAAGACCTAAACATAATTGTCTTTGCATAACATGGGATCATTGACTCTTACTTATTTATTTAGTGATCTAATTTAACTACTCCAGCAACTCTCTGATTGGGACATGGATATACACCTTCTGACAATAACACAACAACTAGAAACAGAATAATGAAAAAATGTTGAAGCATCTAGGATTTGATCCTAAAGCATGAGGGCTTACACAATGGGCATCTGTAGGTCAAGAAGATCTGGTCACTATCATCGTTGACACAGACCATTGCAAGAACTCGTCGTGTAGAAGTCCACCATGCGCCCCGCCAACATTCATAATGCTTCGGTACACATGTATCATGCAACCAAAAGGGATAACTGTGAGATAACAATTGAATGAACAAAATATAGACCATACACAAGGATCAGTGTTAGCGGAATTAAGATATATTAGTACAGGGCAATGATAGTACCAATCCAGTGCAAGATAATAGAGCAAAAAATTAATCAGGCTGTTCGAAATACAGTAGCAAAAAAGGGATATGCCACATAAAACAACTTGAGGTATAAATCATATATATAACTTGAGTTAACATGGTTAACATGGTGTGCTTAAGTTAACACATCAGCAGTAAAGCCACAGATAGTATGTGTTCTTAAGTTAACACGTCAGCATCATTTTTCAATTTAAGTAACCCAAGTTTACACGTGTAGATTACTGCCAAGATTGCACTAGATAAATATCTTATCTAGTCTTGAGGTAACCACAAGTAGAACAAAGCATCATAACATATAGTGGCCACATACAAAGTAGAACCAAGCATCGAAGGCACATACATTCCACTGAGATTTGGCTAGACATTAATGAAGATGCAATCACCAGTAGCTACTAGTCCAAACACACAAAGGGAACCACAATCAAATTTGGCAGAATAGAATAAGGATTTTTACATGATCTAGATAGGAGTAATCATACAAACCACATGCTCGATTAGTGTGTATCATCAGTGCTGCTATAGTACTTAATTCTCTTTAGTATACCATTTACCCAATAGTGTAAGTCTCAATCCACCAAAAGTACATAACATGATCAAAGATCCTATAGCTACGAGACAACCATCTGCACATAAACACTTAGTACAAGTGACTACAAGTGTCCACTAGAATATCATCTCCACATGAACAGATGTACATCATCAAGAAAGCATAAACTTGTCAAAATACACCATTGGACAGAATATGATACCATGTCAATCATCAAATCTGCTACTTATCGTCTATTAACCAAGATTGCATCAAAACTACACAGGAATAAAGAGTATAAGAACAAAACCCTAAACCTAAAGACAAGTTTTTTGACATAAACCTAAAGACAAGTTGGAACAACGTATTTAACTACAAAACTGTTTATTAGAACTTAAGTCAGTTTGAGACCACCTCCATAGAACGTGATACCATAAATCGAGCACCAACCCTACATACATCGAGCCCAAACCATACCACATCGACAGATTTAAATTGTTCTAGTGTAAAGCTTTGCCCCATGAACAATTCAAAGAGAGTAGGACGCTATCATGCCTGGATCTAGCGGCTGCCTTTTTCAACCACCACACACAGGGCTTGTTGTCGGGGTGAAGTGCATCTGGCGCGGCCTTGTCAGAGAGAAGCAGATCCAGTGGCTGCATGACCGGGACGAGGGGATCTGGCGATGCCCTTGTCATGAACGATGCATTGATGGCCGTCCCTATGGTGGAAAGACATGAGTCAGAGGGAGATAGGGGTATGGGGATTCGGAGAGAAGGGGATGGGGAAGAACTTAATGTGTGCAGGCGGCCGGATATGGTGGTATGGAGGGCCCGGGACAGCCAGATCTATGGGATGCAAGCTGATGGAGAAGCCCGACACCAGGCTCCTTTTGCGCATTGGTCTCCTTCTCCGTCGGTGCCACTAACGCAAGAATGTCGCCGCCATCGCCATGGACCTCCTTCCCCTCTGTGAATCACCAAGATACCAAACTAGGGTTTTTGTTGTAGGTGCGGGTTTATGATTCCACGAGGTGGAACAGAGAGAGGGGAGGAGGTGGGGTCCAGAGAGATGGTCGGTGGGGCAGGGAGTTGCCGGAGTTGGCCAGGATCTAGGCAGCGGTGGAGGTGGAAGAAAGCGCAGGAGGGAGGAGACGCTGTGAGTTGTGAAGGTTTCATCGTCGACCCAATGTGGTGCGGGATGAGATGATGGAGTTGGTCCACACATGGATTAGCTAGTGCAGGCTCGCCATGTCATCATTCCGCGTCAACACCCCAGATTGCAATTTTTCCGTCCATTCTCGTATGATCCAACGGCTGTCCTCGCATCTCTCAATTTGCATTCTCCAAGTGTCAAAATTAGGGAGTTTTGTGAAGCAACACCAAATTGTTAATTCAAAATGCCACCACCCCATTTAAAAAAATTACTAGACCACCTTATATGGACAATTTCCCGACCGAGGTATCTCAAACCTTTCTGTCCACCCCTGCCGAAAAAGACAAGTTCCTGCCGAATCGGTAGGAAGTGGGTCCGGTTTGAACTACAGGTACATGATCTGATGCTCATGATTATTTAAAAAAATCATTTTTATACTCGCAATATGATGTTTCTTTAGAGATCCAATGCAAGTTTAGTGAGGCTCATCCCTATCTTCTTGCCCGCTGTTTTGACCAAAGTTTGAAACAGGAAAACTTTTAAACGGGCATAAGAAATTCAAAGATAGTCCGAACAATGTGAATCCTTCACGTGGTGTCATATTATGTGACATGGTTGCAAGGAAAAATACCAAACTTGGTATATTGATTGCATATCAGAAAAACCTTCACATAAAGGAGCTATCATGTTCGAGGTTTCATGGCTTTCAGCCCAAACGACCAATGTTATGGCCATAAGTGTGATATAGTTTGTGATAATGTGCCCATATTGTGCATGCATGTGCATCATGGGATGGCGAACAATGATGCAGGAGAAAGTTTTTTCCTTTTCGTCGCATGGAAAAACCATTTTCTATATTTTCGAGTGCCAAAATCAGGGAGTTTTGTGAAGCAACACCAAATTTTCAATTCAAAATGCCACCACCCCATTTTTCAAAAATACTAGACCACCTTCCATGGACAATTTCTTGACCGGGTATCTCAAACCTTTCCGTCCACACCTGCCGAAAAAGACAAATTCCTGCCGAATCGGTAGGAAGTGGGTCCGGTTTGAACTATAGGTACATGATCTGATGCTCATGATTTTTTGAAAAAGTCATTTTTATACTCGCAATATGATGTTTCTTTAGAGACCCAATGCAAGTTTAGCGAGGCTCATCCCCTATCTTCTTGCCCGTCGTTTTGACCAAAGTTTGAAATCGGAAAACTTTGAAATGGGCATAAGAAATTCAAAAATAGTCCGAACAATATAAATCCTTCGCGTGGTGTCATATTTTGTGACATGATTGCAAGGAAAAATACCAAACTTGGTATATTGATTGCATCTCGAAAAAACCTTCTTAGAAATGACCTATCATGTTCGAGGTTTCATAGCTTTCGGGCCAAACGATCAGTGTTATGGCCAGAATCGCGGCATAGTTTGTGATAATGTGCCCATATTGTGCACGCGTGTGCATATTGGGATGGCGAACAATATTATAGGAGGAAGTTTTTCTTTTCATCGCACGGAAAATTTCCATTTTCTAAGCGCAAAAAACGAGGCGTTCTGTGAAGCAACCACCAAATGACTAATTTAAAATGCCATCATCCCATTTTTAAAAAAATACTATACCACCTTACATGGACAATTTCCCGACCGGGGTATCTCAAACCTTTCCGTCCACCCGTGCCGAAAAAGACAAATTTCTGCAGAATCGGTAGGAAGTGGGTCCGATTTGAACTACAGGTTTATGAGTAAAATTATTTTTATACTCGTAATATGATGTTTCTTTAGAGATCCAATGGAAGTTTAGCGAGGCTCATCCCCTATCTTCTTGCCCGCCGTTTTGACCAAAGTTTGAAATAGGAAAACTATGAAACGGGCATAAGAAATTCAAAAATAGTCCGAACAATGTAAATCCTTCGTGTGGTGTCATATTATGTGACATGGTTGCAAGGAAAATACCAAACTTGGCATATTGATTGCATATCGGAAAAACCTTCACAGAAATGAGCTATCATGTTCGAGGTTTCATGGCTTTCAGCCCAAACGACCAATGTTATGGCTATAATCGTGATATAATTTGTGATAATGTGCCCATATTGTGCACATGTGTGCATCATGGGATGGCGAACAATGTTGCAGGAGATAGTTTTCCTTTTTCGTCGCATGGAAAAACCATTTTCGATTTTTTGAGTGCCAAAATCGGGGAGTTTTGTGAAGCAACACCAAATTGTCAATTCAAAATGACACCACCTCATTCACAAAAAAATACTAGACCACCTTAGCTGGAAAGTTTACCGACCGGGGTATCTCAAACCTTTCCGTCCACCCCTGCCGAAAAAGACAAATTCCTGCCGAATCGGTAGGAAGTGGGTCCGGTTTGAACTACAGGTACATGATCTAATGCTCATGATATTTCGAAAAAATCATTTTTATACTCGCAATATGATGTTTATTTAGAGATCCAATGCAAGTTTAGTGAGGCTCTTCCCCTATCTTCTTGCCTATCGTTTTGACCAAAGTTTGAAACAGGAAAACTTTGAAACGGGCACAAGAAATTCAAAAATAGTCTGAACAATGTAAATCCTTCACGTGGTGTCATATTATGTGACATGGTTGCAAGGAAAAATACCAAACTTGGTATATTGATTGCATCTCGGAAAAACCTTCACATAATTGAGCTATCATGTTTGAGGTTTCAAGGCTTTCATCCCAAACGACCAATGTTATGGCCATAAGTGTGACATAGTTTGTGATAATGTGCCCATATTGTGCAAGAATGTGCATCATGGGATCGCGAACAATGATGCAGGAGAAATTTTTCCTTTTCGTCGCACGGAAAAACCATTTTCTATTTTTCGAGTGCCAAAATCGGGGAGTTTTGTGAAGCAACACCAAATTGTCAATTCAAAATGCCACCACCCAGTTTTTCAAAAATACTGGACCACCTTACATGGACAATTTCCCGACCGGGGTATCTCAAAGCTTTCCGTCCACCCCTGCCAAAAAAGGCAAATTCCTGCCGAATCGATAGGAAGTGGGTCCGGTTTAAACTACATGTACATGATCTGATGCTCATGATTTTTTGAAAAAATCATTTTATACTCGTAATATGATGTTTCTTTAGATATCCAATGCAAGTTTTGCGAGGCTCACCCCCTATCTTCTTGACCGTCGGTTTGACCAAAGTTTGAAATAGGAAAACTTTGAAATGGGCATAAGAAATTAAAAAATAGTTCGAACAAAAACTTTTCCAATTAAAAATATTCAAGCATTCATATGTTTGTGCATTCAATTAGGAGTTGATTTGAATTGCCATGATTAAGTGATCCATTGCTTGTAAAATGATCCTTAGGTGAAATAAACATCATCTAGATCATTCCCAAACAAATCCCAAAGAAAAACAAATCAAAATGAATAAAAGAAGCAAATGGTCATTTGTGCTATTTTAATCAACATGCCTACTTTGGCTATTCCTAGGACTCAGTTCTAAACAGAAACAAATGTGGATCTTTGCACCCCTTGCTAGTACATATAGGGATGTACCAAGGCCCACTTTGTGATCTGCCAAAAACTTTCAAACACTAATTTTAAATGGATTTAGAAATTGAATCTAGTGTAGGCATCAAGATCACCCTATTTCAAAAACCACTCAAATGAGCTCCATTTTCAAAACCCAAGCAACCACAGAGGCTTAAGCATGTGTCTAGCAACTCCACCAAAAATCATCCAAAAATTCAAAACTTGAATTCTTGCGGCCATTTTACAAACACCTTGTGGGCAGAATTCAAACAAAACCAAAAACACTATTTGGAGCACTGTTTGGACCAAATTGGTCTCCCATTTTGCAACCATAGCTACCCAGTGCACTCCCCTACCCCTCTCTAGCACGGCCACCCACTATGCCACGACCAAATGGTCATGGCCATTAAGGCCGAGCACCATTTGGGCACCCCACCAGCGACAGCACGCCACAACCACCACCAGCATCGTCCACCATGTCCAGGAGGTTGCCTGTCGTCCACCTCCACCGCCCAACCAGCCCTAGCCCGAGGACAGCGACCAGAGTAGCCAGGAACCGCCGCGCCCAGAGACTGTCGGCCATGCCGCCGCCGCCCGCAGAGCACGCACGGTCCCCGCTCAGCCAGACCTCGGCTCGCTCCAGCCGCCCATCTACACGATCACCATCGGCCTAGGAAGCTAACGGACATGCCCTTTCCCCCGACCGTGCCCCGTAGTCGTCGGCCGCCGTGAAACTCGCCATCGGCAGGAACATAGTGCGCGCAGCCCCACTCACCTCCCTCGGCCACGAACCACTGCACACTCACCGCCGTGACACTCGGCAGGGCACCACCCACCGTCCTAGCGCACCACCCACACCTCTAGCTCGTTGTGTCGTCGTCACCGGCGAGCACCACCCATGCTTCTCTGCCGCTTCGCTGAGCCTATAAATAGAGGCCTCCCCAGCATCGTTTCCTCACACCACTCTCATCCCCTCCCTCTCATAGTGCTCCCAGAGCCCCACCAGAGCAAGCCGCCGTCCGCAGCGCCAGAATTTCGCCGGAGTCCGCCGCAGAAGGAGGAGAAGGGTGTCGTTGATCAAGGCCACCTCTCGGGACGCCGCCAGTACCAGGAGGATCGCCGTCGTCTACCAGTTCGTTTGCCCGCCTCGCCGTAGTAGTTGGAGACCTGGTATGCCCTCACCATACCCCCACCGAGCCGCTAGGGTTAGCCCTCACCGGCGACATGTCTGTCGTCGACGACGAGCCCTAGCCGTCGATCTAGGTTTTAATCTAACGGCCCACATCGCCTTGTACTGCTTCACGTGTAAAGAGCCAATGACATGTGGACACCCCCTGTCAGCTGTTCTCTGTGCCACGAAATTCCACTGGGCCGGCCCATTTTCTTTCCCGTGCTAGCCCAGTAATTCAAATCTAGGTTTTTCTAATTTAGTTTGAACCTAGTTCTGTCCCTTAGTTTAAAAATCAATTCAGAGAGATTTACAAATCCAAATCTAGTGATTCCAATTGTGTTAGAAAGGTTCTGAAAAGATATATCCAAGGCCGTTGGAATTAATTCATTTAGAGTTAGAGATCTCTCCTAGTAAAAATAACAAAATAGAAGCGTTTGCACCTTGCAACATTTTTATAAAATCAACCATGTTAGCTTTTGAGTTGATTCCAACTCTCAAAAATCACATTTCACCATACCTATCTGAATATGTAATAATATTAAGGTTTGAATGTAGTGACTTTGGACTAGTACCAAAATAATGCTATATAGGCATTTCTAGTCACTTTAAATCACTAATTACTAAACTTAAACTTATTAAAATGTGATCCAACCTTTAAATCACATTCCCACATGTTAGAATATGTGGTGAGGACATGTGCCCACATGATATTATATTTTAAGTGGTGAATATTAAATCTTAGTTATTTTTCAATGAGTAGAAATTACTTTTCTCAAATAAAAAGAATGAAACTAGTTAATAAAATCTTGTGATGCTTGTGATGGTAATAGATCATCAAACGTGTGCCTTAGAGTACTAAGTAGACTAGTTAAGTATTGTTTGCTGAGTGTGTACTCCGTATGCATTTATAGACGATAGTACCGACCAAGCTTTAGAGGAGGAGGAGTTCTACCAAGAGGAGGAGGAGGAAAACTTCAACCACTTCACTACCCAAGGCAAGCTAACACTTGCAAGTATTATACTAGCAAGCCATCATTAACAATGCAAGCTAACACTTGCAAGCTAGATAACCTAAGCCAAGGCATTAGGCATGCTTTGGTGATATCTTTTGGATTTATACCTAGTCCATGATTTAATTACAAGCTTTACTTCTTTACTTTACCAAAGTCCTTTACTTGTTTTGAAGGTAGCATAAAAAGTATAAAACTTGACCTATCTAGATAACTTTAGATTTCATTCTATGGCATGAGATTGATCCCATCTTTCCACCTTAGTGAACACTCTTAACTTAGTAGTTTAGAGTAGATAAAAACTTGAGTCACTTTAGATGGGAACACTTGGTGAAAATGAATTGTGAAAACCTTAGAATGATGAGTCATTCTATTGAGATGTTTTGACATGTGTTGAGAAACACAAATGGTTTATGATGATGAAAATGTTGAGGCATGAGCCTTAACCCTTTTATAAAACTGATGGTTGGATTCGGATGCGATACCATTCCAATTTTACCGTACAACCACAATACCTGAATTGGGTAAGGCTTAGCCGGAAGTTCATATGCATTAGTATTAGTTCCCTCGTGGGATAGGTTTGAGCTGAGGCTACCTCTCAATGTTGTCCACCTATGCAGTGCCCAAGATGAGAGATGGTCATGGTTGGGAGGCCATGCTCATAGGAGAGGTGCTTACACTATGGTGTGTAAAGGAAATGTTATGTTTGATTATTTGCATACTAAGTATGATGATTCAGGGTTATCCCTAACAGATGTATTAAATCTTGTGGTGAAAGTGTACCACCTCTGCAGAGTGTCAAACTATTCGAATAGCCGCGTCCGCGGTTATGGACAGTTGGAGTGGCCATACTATTTCGTTGTCAGATGTTTTTAAAATAAATTATGAAACGAATGATGAACTTGACTTGGCCACAACAGGGTTGTAACAATGATACTAGCTTCCTAACTTTGCTAAAAATTAGAGCCAAAAATCAATTCATTTGGACTTCTTATGAAAAAGATACAAAAAATAAGAAAATAAAAAAGGAAAAAAACTTTGCTAAATGGACCACCGAGCTAGACCGGATCTTATCTACTCGCCACCGGATGCCAAGGCCCATGCCGCAGTTAAAACAAATAAAAGAGGGAAGGCACGGGGGATTCCCTTTGATAAGGCCCAGGTCCAACCAATAAGAAGGAAACATTTATAAAGCAGTAGCGTGGCTGTATTTCTAGAAAGAAGTGTTGGCTCGATGGTTAGATCCGCACGTTCGGTGGTAGAGATACTTGGTTCTTGTCCTGGGAGCACCTCTTTTTGCGACATGATTTGATTTGTAAATGCCTAATATACGATTGTTATAATAAACCAACTATGCAATTGAACACAAAAGAATATGTGTCGTGGTGGTTGTCTGCGGGATAGCTAGTTCGCTGGTCGCTGGTTCGATCCCCCTAGGCCTCCTTTATTGACATTATTATTTCCCGAAGAGGTTTAGATATATATTGACATATGGGCATATATATATAGGAAAAATACTTCTTACTCCCGGGTGTAACTATACCCACGTCTCATATACTACCTTACGGAAGTATTTGTAATACTTTATCTGTTTGAGTATGTTCATATACTATATGTTAGATACTTCCAAGCAAGTTAGGTGAAAAAATTGCAAATCCACCCAAAGTTTTCAGTATATATGTAAAATACCGTCATATTTATACGTACAAAAGGAGTATGTGAATAAAAATTACATACTACAATAAAATAGTATATATGCTGCTCAAATATTATTATATACTTCATACTACCCATATATAGTCTCTTGTATGATAGATACTGCCTAAATTACGTGAAACACACGTGGGTGTAACTACACCTGGGTGTAGTACGAATATGTCCTAATACGCATAATTGCTGATGTGGCTAACTAGTTAATTTAATGTGTATTGTTTTAGACAATATGACGATTTAAATTGATCATAATGGGGTATAAATAAGACTCTAAGCTGTACCGTGTAGGTTATGACGATTTCATGTGATGAAATTATGATGATTTTGACACAAATCGTCGTAATTCTATAGGATTTTGACATCTCCAAACAGTGTATGACCATCTTGTGCAAAATTGTCATAAATCTATGACGATTTCATTCCTCGTCACTATGAGAAGGTCACAAGTTAACACATTTCTTGTAGTGTTCGAGTTTTTCTCGCATGAAATTCATTTTGGAACCAAAAACAACGTCAAGAAAAACTTTGCCTAAAGGAATTTTGGCTTTACCGGGTACTATTCTGTGGAAAGAGGTTTTTGTTGGAGCGAGATTATCCAGGGGTAGCCTATTGTTCGCAATGTTTTTGCATAGATTAGATTTATGCTGCTCCCTGCATCCATGAAGACCTTGCTCATATCGAATCCGCCAATTTGGGCTTCGACTATCAGGGCTGAATGACCTGGTCTTGGGAGACGAAGTGGGTGATCTGCTCTGCTAAATTTGATTTCTTGCTCTGACCAATGGAGATATTCAGGTGTAGCTGATGTTGATGTTTCCGCCATATTGATTTGTCTTGTGATGAGCTTCTGAATTCTGTTGGGTGGACACCCTTTCTGAATCTTAGACATTGTTCCTTTTGATCTGGGGTACTCGTTGTTTTGATTGTTTGTGTTTTATGGTGGCGCTGCCCCAATGGCTGGTGCACCAGGCATGGATGTGTATACTCGATTTGCTACTTCGGTTGCCTTTGCGTTGCATAATTCCTGCATTTTCAGTAATGTTCGACAGTCTTTCATCAGGTGATTGGATTGTCGTCTGCCTGCTGAGTCGACGTAAAAATGCATATTGCAGGGCCCTTCTAGCATCTGCATTGCGGACATAGGTGGGTCTCGTGATCTTGGCTGATATCGTTGTAAGGACTGGCTTCCTCCCACGTCGTCTCTGTTTTGACGGTATCCGCCAATATTGTCGTTGCTTCTATTGTTGCCTTCACCCGAAAAACCTGTTGCAACGTAACTTGGTCCTGCATTCCCATCGTTATTCCTTCGTCTTCTGTCACTACCGTGTTTATCACTATCTTCTTCGGGTGACTGTGCATGCTTATTATGTAGCGCGTCTTCTCCATCAGCCCAGCGGTTTGCTATTTCCATCAACTGTGATATTGTCTTTGGTTTCACCCGACCCAGCTCTTCTATGAATTCTCGGCGACGGAGGCCGTTGCTGAAGGCGTCAATGGCCCTTTCGTCGGATATGGATTCAGCTGAGTTTTTGATAATATTCCATCTCTATATGAACACTCTTATTGATTCTCCAGATTTTTATTTGCACGCTCATAATTGATCCAAGGATGATGGTCGTTTGAATGTAGAGTGGAAATGGCGGATGCATTTATCTTCTAGGTCATTCCAGCTGCCTATTGAATCTTCGAGTAACTGCCTTAACCATGATCTTGCGGCTCCGGTGAGATGTAGATGTAGGCTTTGCATTGCGGTAGTCGTGGAGCCACCCTGTAATTTGACAGTGGCCAAATAGTCTGCTAACCAAGCTTTGGGTTCCTGGAGTCCATCGTACTTGTGACGGTCGTGTGGAAGTTTGAAGTCCTTGGGTACTGAGGCCTTGTGAATCCTCTGCATGAAACAACTGGCCCCGCATAACTCGTGATCGTCTTCATCGTGTCCATCCTGGTATCGTCGGCTGGAGCTTTCATCTCTGGGTCCGC
This sequence comes from Avena eriantha, assembly GCA_910589775.1. Lineage (NCBI taxonomy): Eukaryota > Viridiplantae > Streptophyta > Magnoliopsida > Poales > Poaceae > Avena > Avena eriantha. The sequence goes on from OU342744.1 coordinate 106,185,297, forward strand.
TGCTCCTGTGCTGGTTGTTGTTGTTTCTTGTATTGCTTCATGCCTCGGATCCTACGAGGTGCGTCTGGTGCGGTGATCGAGATCGTCGGGTGTGTCCTACTTGCCGAGGACTATTGTGATGGCGTGGGGATCTTTGTGTGAGTCCTTGTTCTGCTTCCACGAGTGAGGCCCCTACCATGTCGAGGTTCATCAGGGCGGAGTGGTGGAGGGCCACGTGTGGATCATCGGGCGCGGGTTCAGTGGTGATCAGATATGTTTGCGCGGCCACAATGGCTGCCTGGGCTGTTTTTGCCTTGATGTTTCCTGCTTGATCAATCAACATGAATGATAGGTTGAGGTCTCGGACGATTTTGCTTCTTTCTGCTTTGGGGATATTCTGTAATCGAGATGTCGCCCTTCTTGGTGGTGCTGCTCCTGTCACACTCCTTGACCCTCGGGTAGAGCTTAGTTGGGCCCGTCGTAAACTTGATTCATCGGCTAGTCTTTTTCTTTCGTCGAGTTGTCTTTGCATCCAGAATAGGTCTCTCTTCTTGTGGTGGAGCAAATATTGGTATGCCAGCAGATCCTCATGTGAAGCATCTGTCGTCATTGGGACTACTCCCAATATTGCCTCCCTTGCTTTTTTCCATGCCGACGCTGGTAGCCGAAGTCCTGGTCTCTCTTTTGTGCGGGGTTCTCCACCTGTTCCTCGAACTATGTGATTGCCTGATGTTTCACCCCCGTTTCTGTGTTCTCCTCCGTTGTTGTGTTCTCCTTCATTGCCGTGGTTTCCTGCATGGTCATCTGATAGAATATCATCGGGGTTTATTATAGGATTACCTTTCGTCATGTGGTGTTGAGGTATCTTCGTTGATCATATACACTTGGTAGCATGTTGTGTGTGTCCTGACGGCATCGTCTTTTGTTTCTTCAGGTGTGCTTGTAGTACTCCGGGATCGTAGCTCTGGATAGATGTTCGCCATCCTTTCTTCAAAGTCGACGTTTTCGTTGCTTTCATCGGATTCTGAGTTTGCTGGGTTTGCTCCGTGTGGTGAGATTGACTGCTGACCTTCTTTTCCTGTTTCGATCTGAGCTTTGCTGTCCGTGGAGGATCCAATGGGCGATGCTGGTACTACTATAGGTGTGGCTTTTCCCACTGATAGTTCTGATACGATCAGGGTCGAAGGGTGTGATTCCTGCATGTTGTCTGCTTGGAAGTGGAGGCTTCCGATGATTAGATTGAATCCGCTGTTAAAATCAGCGGGTACCAATACAAGGGTGGGTGGGCGTGGGATTGCTTTCGTCGAGTTGATGCTTGGTGGAGAGCGTTCCGCCGAATCCGTGGTTCCAGCGTCCAAGTTTCCCACAGACGGTGCCAATTGATGAGGGGTAACCTCGACAATGCCCATGGTGATGGACTTAGGGTTTCGCGGAAAAGAGAACGCTGGGGATTTCGTCGGATGTTAGGAAAACAATGAAGACAAAGTTGCCTGAATATTGGGAAAACACTCTATTACAAGTTCTCCTCTAGATTTCGGTACCCTCGCTTAGGCTTCTCCCGTCCTATATATAATAGGCCGGGTCTCAAAGCTGTATACGGATAGGTTTCATACACGCATGATTACAATACCAACATAATATCGGTTCAGGTTTCTTTCCTAATACAACTAGAAGTCTCTATCAGTTGCTTCCTTGGGCCATCATCTAGAATCTTCATGGGCCGCCGACCTTTTACTTAATGTAGGGTAGCGAATAATGAGTATCTGGGTAATCATACCCATGTCAATGAGCTTGCCAAGTCCTCTTTTCCCAAAGGTAATGAAGTTCTAGATGACCTTTTGATCAAGAAAATGTCAAACAATGGGAAAGAGGGTCTTGGCTATGCATCCAAGTAAAAATAATAATAAGAAGAACAAGTAGAAGGTCAAGCCCGCACAAGCAAAGAAGGATACAATTGTGGGTGGTGATTCCAGTAGGGGCAAAGCTGATCATGATGACTTTGCAGGAATTTCTAGCCCTCACTAGGTTTTATTTCATGATTATTATGGTGATGTTTATTTATGCTAAATATGTTGGCCCATATGATGGTTACATTGATTGGTCTATTTGGGTTCCCAAGGCCAAATAAGAAGAGGAGATTCGGGCTTCTCTTGAGGAGAGTCTTGAGTGAATTGAGGAGTCAAATGATGAACTTATGGCCAAACTTATGAAGGAACGGGATCATGCTATTGCTAAGTAAAAGAAGCTAAAAAGGGATAAGGTTGAATTTGGGGCTGCTCATGCTAGACTTTTCGAAAAGCTAGAGACACTTGACATTGCTCACAAGGCATTGAAGAGTGAATACTCTATTCTCAATGAGTCTCATGATCAACTCCAAACTCGACTATCCAAGTATGATGTTCCTAGAACCTCTACTTCATTGTGAAATCATGAAGTCATTCTTCAAGAAAATGCTAGACTGAAATATGAGCTTGTCAAGTCATCTCTTCCCAAAGGTAATTAAGGAAGTTCTCGATGAGCTCTTGAGCAGGTAAAGGACAAACAATTGAAAGGAGGGACTTGGTTTTGTCCCCAAGACTAAGAAGAAAAAGAACAATAATAAGAAGGCCAAGAATGCTAAAGCAAAGAGAAGCACCACAAAAAACAACACCACGAAGAATAAAACTGACTATGATGGTTTTGCAGGACTCAATAATCCTCATTATGAGTTGTTTCGTGATTATTATTGTGATGTTTATGCTAGCTATATTGGTCCTTATGATAATTATATTTCTTAGTCTATTTGGGTTCCAAAGACCCTTGTTACTAACATGAGACGACCCATTGAAAAATGGGGTACCTAAAACCAAGAAGTAATTCTCTTGCAGGGCTATGATTTCGGCCGGTCAAAATGAGTGCTTGATAGTGGATGCACAAGTCATATGACCGGAAGCAAGGATATCATGGAGATGAGGCCTAATAATGACCAAATAACCATCTCCTATGGTGATAAGTTAAAGTCTAAGGTATTGGGTCTTGGAAAGGTTGTGGTTACCCATGATATCTCTCTCATGGACATCATGCTTGTTGAGACTCTTGGGTATAATTTATTTTCTATTTGTGCCCTTGGTAAGATGGGATTTGCAGTTTTCATTAATGATGATATCGTGGTACTCTTGTGGAGCAAGTCTCTCAAGGTCACTTTTGTTGGGTACGTCGAAAATGACTTGTATGTGGTGGACTTTTCGGGGAGAACCACTGGAGGTCTGATGTGCCTATTTGGAAAGGCCGATGTGGGTTGGCTATGGCATCGCCGACTCGTTCATGTAAATATGAGAACTTTGCAAAGTCTTCACAAGGGTGGCCATATCTTTGGACTAAAAGAAAATGTTTCCTTTGCCAAAGATCGTGTTTCCAGGGCTTGTATTGAAGGAAAGATGCACAACTCTCCCCATCGAAGGAATACAATATATAATCAAAGAGGATATTAAAGCTTCTTCATGTGGATCTCTTTGGTCCACCATCTCATGCAAGTCTCGGTGTGAATAATTATTGCCTTATCATTGTTGATGACTATTCAAGGTACACATGGGTTTACTTCTTCAAGCAAAAAAGTGAAACTCAAAAAACCATCATCGACTTTGCCAATGAGGTTCAATGACAACACAATGTCTCCATTTTGGTAATAAGAAGCGAAAATGGCTTCAAGTACAAGAACTACACCCTGGATGAATTCCTAAGTGAAGAGGGGATAAGACATCAATATTTCGCTTCGTATACCCCTCAACAAAATGGTGTAGCCGAGAGGAAAAAACGAACCTTGATGGACATGGCAAGATCTATGTTGGCTGAATTCAAGTCACTGTATAATTTTTGGGTTGAAGCCATATCCATCGCTTGTCACTCTTCAAACCGGCTTTACCTTCGCAAGCTCTTGGACAAGACTCCCTATGAGATGCTTACCGGTAACAAGCCAAACATTTCATACTTCCGAGTATTTGGTTGTAAGTGTTTCTTTCTCATTAAAGGAGTTCGTTTATCTAAATTCGAGTGTAAGGCTTTAGAAGGTATTTTGTTGGTTACGGTGCCGAATCCCACACTTATAGAGTCTACAACAAGACCATTGGGATTGTTGTAGAATCTTGTAGTGTGGTGTTCGAAGAAAATGACGGCTCCCATGTAGGGCAATTTGATGTTTGTGATACAAATGTTGAAATACCACAAGATGCCATAATAAGAATGGGTGTGGGATTCTACCATCCCGTTGAGGAACCCCTTGTGGCGGATCAGGAAGGACAATGCTCAACTCGAGTAGAGCCTTCATCTACAAAAGATCAACAAATTCCACCTGTTGAAGCAACTACTGCACCGACACAACAAACTTCTAAAGATCATCCATCTGCTGATCAAGCTAGAAGTCCTAGGCCGGATTATCCGGCCAAGGAGGCCGAATTATCCAGCCCTGCATCTCCCTCATAGTCCAGGAACGACGAAGAAGCTGAAACTCCCAGGCCAGATTATCCGACCACTCCCTTGGCCGGATTATCCAGCCCTTGAAGCCCAGTATAGCAACCTCCTATGACGGTTGTAGATCAAGATCAAGGTCAAGTCTCTCCATCAACTATCAGTATTGAACAATATGTTGATCAAGATCAAGCTATTAGTCAAGATGAAGACCAAAATGATGAATATATTCCTCCAAGAAACAATAAGTAAATCGAAATTCATCACAAAGCTCGAGCTGAATGAAACCTAGAACTCAGGGGTCACACACTTGATAAAGTGGTGGGTGATCTAAGGAGAAGGGTGTCCACAAGGGGTGAGTTAGCAAGATTCAGTGATCATCAAGCACATATATCCATGGTGGAACCCAAGAAGGTTTTTGAAGCTCTTGAAGATTAGAATTGGGTTGTGGCTATGCATGAAGAGCTCAACAAGTTTGAGCGCAACAAAGTCTAGAAGCTTATTGAGAAACCTAAAGAGTGCCGCAATGTTATCGACACAAAGTATATTTTCAAGAATAAGCAAGATGAGAATGGAATTGTGGTGAGGAACAAGGAAATACTTGTGGCACAAGGTTTTCCCCAAGTGGAAGGCATCGACTTCGGCGAGACTTATGATCCAGTGGCTCGCCTTGAGTCCATCTGTATCCTCTTTGCTTATGCAGCTCATCATAATTTTAAATTATAGCAAATGGATGTTAAGAGTGCCTTTATTAATGGTCCATTACATGAGTTGGTATATGTTAAGAAACCCTCAGGCTTCAAGGACCCCAACTTTCCTAACCACGTCTATAAACTCGATAAGGTGCTCGATAGCCCTAAACAAGCCCCACGTGCATGGTATGAGCATCTTAAAGAGTTACTGTTAGACCGTGGTTTCGAAGTTGGGAAAATTGACCCCACTCTTTTTACTAAGAAGGTTAATGGGGTGCTTTTCGTATGCCAATTGTATGTAGATGACATTATTTTTGGCTCCACTAACTAAGCTTTTAACGATGAATTTTCAAAGCTTATGACTGACAGGTTTGAGATGTCTATGATGGGATAGTTAAGCTTTTTCTTTGCTTCAAAATCAAGCAACTACGAGAAGGGACTTTCATTAATCAAGAAAAATACATACAAGACATGCTCAAGAGATTCAAGATGACTGATCTGAATGGCGTTGCTACCCCGATGCAAATGAAGTGTCATCTTGAGTTAAATCCTAATGGTAAAGATGTGGATCAAAAGGTATATTGGTCCATGATCGGCTCCCCTCTACGCATCTAAACACGATATTGTGTTGAGTGTAGGAGTGTGTGCAAGGTATCAAGCAGATCCTAAAGAAAGCCACTTAATGGCGGTTAATAGATTCTTCCGATATTTGGTTCATTCCCCTAACTTTGGTCTATGGTATCCCAAGGGCTCTAATTTCTATTTATGTGGATACACAGATTCTGATTGGGCTAGTGACAAGGATGATAGGAAGTCAACTTCTGGAGCTTGTCAATTTTTGGGAAGATCCTTGGTATGTTGGCCTTCTAAGAAGCAAAATTGCATATCTCTCTCCACCGCCGAAGATGAATACGTGCCTGCTGCAAGTGCATGCACTCAGTTGTTATGGATGAGGCAAACTTTAAAGGAATACAATGTTAATTGTGACAAAGTGCCTCTTTTATGTGACAATGGAAGTGCCATCAAAATTGCTTACAATCCGGTGCAACACACAAGTACTAAACATATCGAGATCCGCAATCATTTCATCCGAGACCATGTTGCTCATGGAGACATTGACCTATCTTTTGTAAGCACGAAGAATCAGCTTGCAAATATTTTTACGAAGCCACTTGATGAAGCAAGATTTTGTTATTTGAGGAATGAGCTAAATATCGTGGATTCAAGGAGCTTGACTTGATTTCCCTTGCATACTCACCTATATATCTTCCTTTATTTGGTTTAGATATGGGCACGTGTAACATCCCAAAACTTAAATCCAAGGTTAATTAAGATCCAAATCATCAAATTGAGGGTTAACCAAAACTTTTCCAATAAAAAAATATTTAAGCATTCATATGTGTGTGCATTTAAATAGGAGTTGTTTTGAATTGCCATGTTTGAGTGATCTATTGATTGTAAAATGATTCTAAGGTGAATTACACATCATCTAGATCATCCCCAAGCAAATCCCAAAGAAAAAGAAATCAAAAAGAATAAATAAAGGAAATGGTCACTTTTGCCATTTTAACTAACTAGGACACTTTGGGTGTTCCTAGCACTCAATTTCAAACAGAGATAATTGTGGATCTTTGCACCCCTTGCTAGTACAAGTAGTGATGTGCCAAGGTCAACTTTGTGATCTACCAAAAACATTCAAACTCTAAATTTAAATGACATTGGAAAATTGAATCTAGTGTATGTATCAAGATCACACTATTTCAAAAACCAACCAAATGGACTCCGTTTTAAAATCCCAAGAAAACCTAGATACTTAAGCATTAGATAAACAACTTGTAGCATCCCATCTGTCTAACATATGTAATGCTACTTGGTCTAGTAATATAATGTCTACTTCCTACATATATTTGTTGCATCATAATTATATCATGCTCATGTCATCATGCCACCTTGCATTTGAGCATCATCTAAAACCCTTTTCATTTGGTTCTTCTCTCATATGCATTATTATTTATATTTGGCTCTTGATATATTGTATTTGAATCTTGATAAATGCTTGATGCCCAAGTTGAGTTGGGGCATATCTTTTATTCCACTCCACCACCTTTCTTTGTCACCACTTTATAATTCCACGATCCAATTATCCATGAGCTTTACTTTTCTTTTAGCATTTAATCTAGCTCATGTGGGTTGGGATGGATCCAATTCTTTTACCTTTAGCTTGGCTTTACTCCATATTATGGGATGCATGTGTATAATGCCATGTTACATTATTATTGTTTTCACAAGAATAAAACATGGCATTTAATACCCATGCATGGGCCATGCAAATCTCCACCATTCTATTTTTGTTTGGGTTTTACTTGGATTTGTGAGTGGAGCTTGGTACCTTGAGAATTAATTCATGTTAGCTATATTCTTTTGCTTATCATCAACCTTTTCCCCTATCTCTTTATCCATCACCCATCTAGGCATGATCTTGTGGGATCTTCTCTTTATTTATTTTAAACCCCACCTCTCTCTCTCTTGTGTTTTTTCCTCACCATCACCTTGTGCTCAAGTACCAAACCCTCACCTCACCATCATCTACACTTCTACTTGATCTTGGTGGATCACCACAAAAACCTACACCACCCCTTTGCATGATCTAGTTAGAACCCTAATCCACACCTCACCCTTACTTAAACCCTCTCTCCCTAATCTCCCTCTCTAACCCTAACCTCACCTCATCACCTCAACATGCCGAGGCATCTACCCCCTGGCTCTAGCTACTCCCCTCCAACCCTAACCAAACCTAACCCGAGCCCTCCCAAAACCCTAGTCGAGGCTAACCTAGCTACACCCGAGCCTCCCTCTCTCCATTCTTTCTCTCTCCCTGCCATGCTGGCCCCAGCCCGAGCCTGCCCCCTCCTTGATCTCTCCCTGGCCCACCTGCCATGCCCCTGCCTTGCCCTGGCCGCCAACGCCGAGCACGTGAAGGAGGAGGAAAAGGTGACCGAGGCCACCTTTTCGCTCTACCCCGCTCCCACACGGCGCCCTCTCTCCCCTTCACTATCTACTCCCTCTCCCTCATCTGGTAGCACCCCAGATCCACCCCAGGGCCTCGCCCTTCTCCTTCCACCACCGCTGCTACCCCCTCTCTCCTCTGTTGCTGTTCACCGTCGGCCTCCTCCTTCTCCTACCGTTCCAGCCGACGGCATGGCGAGTTGGACGTCGAGGAGGACCAAGCTGTTCCCCTCGTCAGCCCAGTACACGCCAGCAAGGAGGAGACGATCCCCTGTACCTGCTGCACGCCGCCGCCGCCGAAACCCTAGCCCGGCTATCCGTCTGCATCACCGACGTCCTGCTGCGCCCCTTCCCGATCCGACCACTCCATCGACCCCGCAGTGAGCCCCAGATCCTCTCTGACACCCTCTCTCTCTCTGACACGGCCTGGCCTCGCCGGACCACGGGACGAACGCCCTCTGTGCGCGTTCATGTCTGCACGTCCCCGCGTCGTCCCGCGTTAGCCAGCCGCCCATCCCTCTCCTAACAACATCCCCCGCCTATCGCAGCGGCTCCGTCCCTCTGCGCGCGTGCACAGCGTCGTGGGTTCGAGCCCCCGCCGCGCCGCGACTTTCCGCCGTCAGTTTCATCAGAACGCGGAGAAGAACAGCAGTGCCGCGTGCACTTTACACTTTACCCCACCCCTTATTGGCTCTCTCAATCCGCGCTCCCCTCCGACCCCACCTATTTGTGCCTATGAACATTTTACAAAAAGAGACCCCGGTTTTCGTAAACCTCAACCCGCGCTCCAGCCCGTATCCACCTGTCAGCCCCTGCGGGCTCAGCCACTGGCACGTGGGGCCATTTGACCATAGGTCCCACCTGTCTGCCTCGTGGTCTAGGTAAGCCCGCGGTGAGGAAAGTTTTGCGCGTGGTTTTCGCCTAGTCAGCAGCAGCCCACCCGTCAGTGACTTGGGTTAGATGCTTCCGGGTATAAAAAAATCAGCAGTTCATCTGGTTTTAATAAAACAATTTCTGTAAATGTTTTAATTCAAATTCAAATCTGTTTTAAAATAACTTTTAAATTACAAATCCAAATAATACATATGATATATGTTTTGAAATCAGAAAAATGTGAGGAATTAAAATATGCCATCCAAAATATCATTTGAGCACTTTAAAATTTCGAGATGATTAAAATTACAAATAAAATGCCCTTTTCTTAATAAATTAATAACTTAAATTCTATAACTCCAAGTTCAACAAATAATATGTCTAAATCGATCAGCGCGACGAGCCCGTTCTATCTATGCATTCCTTGTTCTGAATTGAAGCATGCATCATGTCATTATTAAAAATCAGAACTATTTATGGCAATAAAACTTGACCAAATAAAGAATAAAATGCATTATTCTTGTCCCCACACCTCACCCATGCCATGCTACTTTAATGCCATGTAAATTGTGCATCATTCATCATGGCATGCTTGTTGGCTTGTCACATTTTAATTCATATGCTTGTGCACTTTATTTATGTTGGCCCTTGTTTGTTTGGTTCTTCCTCGAATAGACGCCCAGCAGGAGAATTATCAGGAATCACAAGAGTTCTACCCAGATCCATCTCTCGCTTCAACTGAGCTGCCAGGCAAGCACTACCACATGCTTGCATACATATAGTACCTATTGCCTCTATCATATTCTTGCATCATTGTGTCGCGATTGCATTAAATTGAATCCCACGTATTGCATAGCCTTTACTTTTAAACCCCACTGAAGCTTGTTCCTCCAGCCCATGAGCCATTACTACGGGAGTTGTTTGAGCCATGCGAGTCGTAGAAAAGCACGTGTAGGGTATGTGAGTGTCTGTTGGGTAATGAGGTACCTAAACAACTTAACCTGAGTAGTAATGGGATAACTAATGAAAGAGGCACCGGTGAGCAATATCTGCTATTTGGTTCTTCACGCCCACTTGTGTCCCGTAGGACCCCGAGTACTTGATTCCTGTTCCTTGACTATTCGCACTATCCACATCCGGGAGGCCTTATGGACCCCCCCTGAGCCAGAGCTTGATTCATTTCTATTTCTTGGGGCCACAAAGTAGTTTGGGGCTTTGTTACTATTCTGTACTTATGCCATGCTTACTGTTTTATTTAAGATTGTGCGTGGAGCACCTGTTCTGTTTTGGATCGCGCCACGTTTTCGCGGTATCGACAAGCCCAGTCATATTTTCGGGTTCCTAGTCGTTTACAGCCGTCGTCGCAAACCCTGGGTCCGTTCCGGAGCCGTCCAACTTCGTTGCGGGTAGCTTAGTGGGGTGACCCCCTGAAATATTTCTGAATCCTGTGACCACTTTGTCGTGAATGCCTCGTTGGGTTTTGAGTTGGTTTTTCCGAGGTTGATCGAGTGTGTGTTGCTATTCGTGCACCCCTGCAGGGTAAATCTTTCTGAAAGCCGTGTCCGCGTTATGGACGACTTGGAGCACAGTTTCTCGATCATAGACAAGTCTAACTAAAGTACCGCTTTTAAATTGACTAAGTACCTGACTAGTAAATAGTGCAATACTCATGGAATGGATAATAAAACTGCCAACAGATGGGGGTTGTTCGTCCGCTTCCTTGTTGGTAAGCGAGGAGGAGGATGGATCTGTTAATTATACTGCTATAACTATTGTTCTTAATTCATAGACATTCATCTATCATTGGTTAGGCGGATGGTTAGCGAGTATCTATAGACTTGATAGTTATTATCTTTTGCTGCAATTGCGTCACCTCAGGTTGTGTCCCCTTTAGAGGCATAAAGACTTGTTGAATACCCCTAGGGTCTCACATGATAAATTGTTTGATTCAGATGAACAGGTGTACTCGCAAGATGGATACTGGGTGGAGGAGATGGATGATGTTGGCAACGATCACTCGGTGTAGAGATTCCGGGAAAGGGGATCCGTGAGATCTGTGGGCGGGATGTGTTATTTATGTGGCATCTAATGCCGATTTGCTTCTTATCCGTACTCGGATCTTGTTTCGTTTCCGCCTGATACTCTGATGTTTGATGTATGAGGAGCTATCCGAAACTATTATGCCTATCTAGGGTATTTGGATCTTGCCGTATGGCGTTGCAATATTTTCTATTTCTTTTAGATGGAATGGCTCTAAGGACTGTTGTATGTGGCTTGCATACATACTCACTTGTGTATGTAGTTGATCCCTTCGCCTGCTGATTACGCCGCTCGTTCTTATCCCGATGTTCTGAAAGTGGTTAGGACGGCCGAAAGGTCTACCGTGAGTGGCCCCGGCCCCCACCGTACTATTTTAACCACTTTCGCTCATCCAGGCATGTAACTAAGAGCGTAATTCACCGAGGTAGTTACAATTGGTATCAGAGCCATCCCGCCCTTCAGGGTCTCAGCCAAAATGGTCGTTGTCAGTCTAGCAAATATTTTTGGTAGTAGGGAAAAACAAAACGTGAGAATAGGACTTCTTCCATTTTTGTTCTTACCCACCCACCCACCCTTTTTCTGGTAAGGAAGTGTAACGTTTTCAATCCTCTTCTAAAAATTCAAACTAAGATTCACGTGTTCTGGGTTCCGTAGTACCATAGGTTGTGTGTGTGTGTGTGTGTGAATTCTTTGTCTATCTGTTGCATCCAAATGTTATCGCTATCTGCCTTTTGGTTATCAACTGTTGGTACATTCCATACCGACAGGTCTTTGTAAACCGACGCGATCTATCTGATTTGTTGTATACCGGTGCGATCTGTCTTACTCTTTGTTATCCGACGTTATCTTGTTTGGGTTGTTCGTTTCCGTAGTTACTAATCTTTAGGTTCATCTTAAGAAGAAGGTGTAAGGATATGTGTTTTGCTGATTCATGTGCGGAGTAATGATTTGAGTGCGGGATGGAGTCGCGACCATACCACTACTTTTATCATTCGATCTTGTATATTGAATCAGTAGAGTTACTAATCTTGATTCGTTAAGTGGTTTTGCGCATATAGTGGTATTTTAATGCCGAAATTTGCGGAAATGTTTTCTTTGTTAGCTTGTGTACCACACTCCTTGTTCAGTCGTGTGCGTTATGCTTAAAATCTTCTAGGTGCTTTGAACTTTGTTGATATTTTAATATCATCTCAGTGAATTGTATCCTTTAATCTCGGTTAATCCCATTTTGGTACTATTTTGGATTATTATTATTCTCCATTAAAGTACTGACTTGTGTTTTATATCAATCACAGGATGGCACCACCATGCCGTTCTGAGGAGGACATACCACCTGAACTGGGGGCTGCTTTGGCAAGTATTGCAAATGCCTTGGGCACTATGCAGCAGAACCAGCAGCGCTTTGAAGAAAGCGTGAGGAGGAATGAGTTTGTTCCGCTACCTCCACCTCCCAAGCGAGGAGACATCAAGAGTTTTCTGAAGTTCAAGCCACGCCAATTTGAGGTGTCTGATCAGCCACTTGATGCGGATGATTGGCTGTAGGAAATATCAAGGTTGCTGATGACTGTGGATGTTCCTGAGCAAGAATGGGTCAAATGTGCCACTCACTTTCTAAAGGAAGATGCAGCTCTGTGGTGGGAAAACTACCTCAAGGCATACCTCTCTGGTTTTCAGCCTACTTGGGAGCAATTCACTGCGGCGTTCAAAGAGCAATATCTGTCAGAAATTGTCATGGAAAGGATGAAGGAAGTGTTTCTCAACCTCAAGCAGGGCAATGACAATGTCAATACCTATATCAGAAACTTCATGAACCTTTCTCGGTATGGTGGCGATGAGATCTCTGATGACAAGAAGAAGCAAAAGAGGTTCAGGCAAGGACTCAATGCTTCCATCAAATATGCAATCACTCATGCAAGGCCAGGGTCTTTTCTGGAACTCCAACATACAGCTCTACAGGAGGAAGCAAGTAGGCAAGTGTTTGAGGAATCAAACAAACACAGCCACGATGCAGCAAGCTCTTCAGCTATGACAGCTCCTCCTATGCATCGTGTCTGGGTTCCTAACACCCCACCGTCGCTCCCGGCTCCACCAAGACCGTCAAGCTACACGGCAAGGCCACCAAACTCCTTCACTGTGGCTCCCAGGGGCTACAACCACAACTACCCTGGAGCACCTGGCGGAGTCCCTGGGTACGCTGCTCCACGTCCACCACGGCTCAATCACCACACCATTCCACTCCCCTCTCTCCACTGATCATTTCCCCTCTCTCGCCGGAGCCGCTCGAGCAGCCCATCACCGGAATTCCACCTAGCCGCTGTAGAGGAGGAGACGTGGTCATCGATCTCGTCCACCTCAGCCCCTGCCGCGACTTCGCCTAAGCTTGTTGTCGTCCACCAGTTCGTTTGCCCGCCTCGCCGCACTAGCTGGAGCCCTGGTACATCCCTAGTAGACCCCCACGAACCGCTTAGGGTTCAGTCTCGCCGGTGATGAGTCCGTCGTCGACGACGACCGTGGACCTTAGATCTTGTTCTAATCGTGTGGTCCTGATCGCCCCGTATCACTTCGGGTTTTAAGTGCCACTGACATGTGGACCCACCTTGTCAGTTGCTCGCTGCGCCGCTGAGCGTCACTGGGCCGGCCCAATTAGTTTCCCGCGCTGACCCAGTAATTCAAATTAGGTTTTTTCTATTTAGACTTAAAATCAATCATGTCCCTTAGTTTAAAAATCAATTCAGAGAGTTTTACAAATCCAAATTGAGTGATTCCAATTTTGTTGGAAAGGTAATGAAAATCTCTATCAAAGCCTGTTGTATTTAAATCATTTAGAGTTAGAGATCTCTCCTAGTATAAATAACAAGACAGAAGCATTTGCACGTTCAAACATTTTTATAAAATCAACCATAATAGCTTTTGGGTTGATTCCAACTCTCAAAAATCAAATTTCACCATACCTATCTGAATATGTAATAATACTGAGGTTTTCCTATAGTGACTTTGGACTAGTACCAAAATAATGCTATATAGGCATTTCTAGTCACTTTAAATCATTAATTATTAAAGTTAAACTTATTTAAAAAATCCAACATTTAAATCACATTCCCATATGTTAAAATATGTGGTGATGACATGTGTCCACATGATCCTTTATTTTAATTGGAGAATATTAAATATTAGTTATTTTCAATGAGTAGAAATTACTTTTCTCAAATAAAAAGAATGAAGCTAGTTAATTAAACCTTGTGATGCTTGTGATGACAATAGATCATCAAATGTGTGCCTTAGTATGCTAAGTAGACTAGTTAAGTATTGTTTGTTGATTGTGTATCCCGTATGTATTTATAGACGATAGTACCGACCAAGCTTTCGAGGAGGAGGAGTTCTACCAAGAGGAGGAGGAAGAAAACTTCAACCACTGCACTACCCAAGGCAAGCCTAGCACTTCAAGTAAACTGAGCAAGCTATTGTTAGCAAGCTAGAATTAAGCTAGATAACCTAAGCAAGATGCATTAGGCATGCTTTGGTTATACCACTTTGACAATTACCTACCCCAAGTTTTATTTCCAAGCTTTACCTTCTTTACTTTACCAAAGTCCTTTACTTGTTTAATGGTAGCATAAAAAGTATAAAACTTGACCTATCTAGTTAGACTTAGATGTCATTCTATGGCATGAGATTGAGATTAGCATTCCACATTAGTGAACACTCTTAACTTAGTAGTTTAGAGCTAAATGAAAACTTGATTCACTTTAGATGGGAATACTTGGTGAAAGTGAATTGTGAAAACCTTCGAATGATGAGTCATTCTATTGAGATGTTTTGACATGTGTTGAGAAACACAAATGGTTTATGATGATGAAAATGTTGAGGCATGAGCCTTAGCCCTTTTACAAAACTGATGGTTGGGTTTGGATGCGATATCATTCCAATTTTACCATACAACCACAATACCTGAATTGGGTAAGGCTTAGCCGGAAGTTTATATGCATTAGTATTAGTTCCCTCGTGGGAGAGGTTTGAGCTAAGGCTACCTCTCAATGTTGTCCACCTATGTAGTGCCCAAGATGACAGATGGTCATGGTTGGGAGGCCATACTCATAGGAGACGTGCTTATACTAGGGTGTGTAAAGGAAAGGTTATGTTTGATTATCTGCATACTAAGTATGATGATTCAGGGTTATCCCTGACAGATGTATCGAATCTTGTGGTGAAAGTGTACCACCTCTGCAGAGTGTCAAACTATTCGAATAGCCGCGTCCGCGGTTATGGACAGTTGGAGTGGCCATACTGTTCCGTTGTCAGATGTTTTCAAAACAACTTATGAAATGAATTATGACATGACTTGACCACAACAGAGTTGTGACTATGACAATTAAGTTCCCACTTAGGTGATTTCAAACTGTATTTTATTTTTCTTTTTTTCTAAACTCAACTTAGGTTTCAAACTTAACTTTACAAATGAACTTAGAGTTAGCAATCCTACTAGCACTATCTTACTTGTTAGTGATAGTTTGCGAGTACTTAAAGAGTACTCATGGCTTTTGTCCCTGGCTATTCCCGTGGCCAGACTATGAAGGAGATTACCAAGACGAAGGACAACAGGACGGCTATGATAACTAGGACTATCTTCCATCGTCAGCATTTCCTATGACCCTGAAGATGGACCCCACCGCTATGCTTACTATTTATTCCGTTGCTTGTTGTATTAAGACTGGATCATGAGATCCTTTATTCGTGTAAGACCTTATTATGGTTTGTAATGGATGATGTACTGTGATATCCAATTTGTTATGTCTCACAAAAATGGTAATCCTGGGATTGCGATGTATGGCATAACATGCATCTGGGATTAAAAAAACGGGTGTTGACAATTTGGTATCAGAGCCATCCTGACCATAGGAGACCCTAGTAAGAATGGACGTCCGAACAAAAATTTAGTTTCAAAAACCAATGTGAGTATTTATGAAAACTATTTCCTCTCTTACCCTTGGGAATTCTTTCTCTCAAAAAAATTCATGTTCCTCCAAAATTCTTACATTACTACATAAATTTTTGACATACTTGATCACTTCACTAACTTTCTCATCCTCAATTCTTATATATGGAAACTCAGTTCAGCAAGTTCTACCAGTTGGGCAACGGAGGCCAGCTGATCTTCGAGAGGGATCTTGATGCACTATCGGAGTACTTGGGACGCCCACATCCGGAGTTTCTGGGAGCTCAACTTCCTGGACTCCCTGGAGGATACGTACAATGGCTAGTCACCGCTGATCTTCGAGGCAAGATAGAAGCACCAACGTCCGGGAGGATCCAGTTCTCCGTGAGAGAAAACAACTGGCTAGATGGCTTAGCCAGGGCAATGCATGAAGCTCTCGCACGTCTGTGTGCCATGAGTGTCAACCAAATCCAAGGAACCCGCTTTGCTCACTATGCAAGGCGTGATTTTATGGCAATGCCCATGGAGATGCCAAGTCACCCGGAGTTGAAGCGTCAAGTGGAGAACCTTGATTTCCTGCTGTACGACAGACAGAAGGAATTGGACAATGCCTGGGAGTTCGCCAACCACAACCTCGCCCTTGCCGCCCAGAAGGCCCGGACTTTCTCACTGCTCGTCAAGGATCGTCAGTCTCTTCGCTATCAATGCGCAAAGAAGGATCGCACCATCGATCATCTTCGCAAGAAGGTGGCCGACCTTGAGAAGACCATCAAGGAGCAAGAAGCTCAGCTTGCAGCAAAAGAAGAAGAGGAAGGTGAAGACATCCAGGGAGATATGGACTCCTACCTCTGCAATTATGATGACTTTCTAGAGGAGGATGCCGTGGACTTCTACACCGACGATGATGACTCTGACTTCATTGATGATGAGTAGATGCACTAGAGCACTATTGTAGCGTGAGGAGTATCGGTCCCATTGTATCGTAGCTTAAAGAATGTTTCTTAAAACCATCTGTTTTCCTTTGATGTTGTGGTGTGTGTGTGTGTTTGTATCGTGTGCTTTGCTTGGATGAATGAAAATAAGTTAGTTGCAAACCCTGAGTCAAACTCAAAGTTTTAGCTTTGGAATCAAAACCATGAACCTTAGAACTTTCCCTCTTACCCCTTTATCTATCTCAATCTTCAGATGACTCGTGGAAACCCTGGAGGGAGCAGCTCATCGCAGGACTCGATGCTGCAGATTATGCAGATGCTAGTTGCAGACCGTGAAGCTAGTAGGGTAGAGCACCAAGCCAACCTAGCAACACTGCAGCAGATCGCCCAGATGGCCCAAAACAACCAAGGCCATGGAAATCAGGATCATCAAGGATCCAAACTGAAGAACTTATAGAATACCAATCCCCCAATCTTTAGCACTTTGGAGAACCCACTGGATGCTGATGACTGGTTGCAGACAATAGAGAACAATTTAGAAGTAGCTAGAGTTGATGACAATGAGAAAGTTCTTTTTGCCACCCACTATTTGGCAAGAGATGCAAGAGCATGGTGGAACAGCACCCGCACAATGAACCATGATCAAGTGATGACATGGGAAGCCTTCAAGATCAAGTTCAGCCGCACCCACGTGCCACAGGGTCTAGTCACTAGAATGAGGGATGAATTCAGAGAGTTGAAGCAAGGCAAAATGACTGTAGTGGAGTACCGTGATAGATTCTTGTCCCTTGCCAGGTATGCACCTAATGAGATCAACACGGAGGCCAAGAAGAAGGAGAGATTCGGACTGCATGATGAGATGCAGACTATCCCCGTCAACATCCGTTTTGAAGATCCCGAAGAGCTAGTCGACTCTGCCATCCAGATGGAAGGGAAGATTAACCAGGAAAACGACAACCACAAACATCGGATGATGCACCAAGCTGGATCCAACAGTCACCAAAAGTACCGTCCCAACCCTTCTGCAGGATATGCACTACGGAAAAACCGACCCCCAATGTCTCGCCCAAGCTACTCCAACCTTAGCGGAGGAAATGTGAAGTCCGGAGGAAACAACAATCACCCCGGAAACGCCAGTAATTTAAGCCGTGCACCTCCCAAGAGCAACAACAACAACAACAACTACTACTACACTGTCCCTAGAACTGGAAGCAATGTTGTGCCCGTGGTAGCAAAAGACAAGTCTCAGATCACTTGTTTCGAGAGTGGAGTGAAGGGTCACTATTCCAATGAGTGTCCCAAGAAGATTGCCGCCACTGCCAATGTGAATGCCCCAGCTCAACAGCAGCGTCGTGTTCAACCAGGAAGAAGATTCGCCCTAGGGAACCCTCACAACCGCAACGGCCGTCTTTTCCTCATGAACGCCGAAGAAGCCCAAGAAGCACCAGATGTAGTGTTGGGTATGTTTTCTGTCAACTCGGTTTTAGCAAGAGTGTTGTTTGATTCTGGAGCATCGCACTCATTTGTCACCGAAGAATTTGCATGCACTAGTAAGATTCACCCAACCAATTTGAAGCATGTCATGATAGTTCAAATCTTCGGTTTAACTACAAAAGCTAGAAAAAATTGCAAAGTTGTGCCTATCAGAATACATGGAATAGATTTTTATGCCAATCTAATAGTACTTGGAACCAAAGGTTTTGAAGTAGTACTAGGCATGGGTTGGATGTCAAAGCATAAAGGACAGATAGACTGTGCCAAAAAGTCATCACCATGACCAGTAGTTCTGGAGTCTCAGTAGAGAATATATCTGAAACCTTACCCCGCCAATTCAAGTGCAACAAGAGTCTAGCCCTACCCACCATAGACCAAGTCAGAGTAGTTTGTGAATACCCCAACGTATTCCTAGATGAATTGCTAGGTATGCCCCCGGATAGGGATATTGAGTTCATTATTGAACTAATCCCCAGAACCAGACCCATAGCCCAGAGACCCTATAGCATGAACCCCTCAGAGTTAGTGGAATTGAAGAAGCAGTTGGACGCTATGTTGGCAACAGTCTTGATTCAACCAAGGGCATCGCCATGGAGATCACTAGTGTTGTTCGTCGACAAGAAAGATGGAGGCAACCGCTTGTGCATAGATTACAGAAAGCTGAATGACGTCACCATCAAGAACAAGTACCCTTTGCCAAAGATAGAGGATCTATTTGATCAGTTGACTGGAGCAAATGTGTTATCTAAGATCGATCTTAGGACTGGTTATCACCAACTTAAGATTCGTGCAATGGATATTCCGAAGACCGCCTTTACTACTCGTTATGGTTTATACGAGTATACGGTCATGTCTTTTGGATTAACTGATGCCCCTGCTTATTTCATGAATCTCATGAATAAGATCTTTATGAATTTTCTAGACAAGTTTGTCGTTGTGTTTATCAATGATATCCTTATCTACTCCAAGTCAGAAGAAGAGCATGAGCAACATCTGAGAATCATCCTTGAAACCCTGAGAGAGCACTAGTTGTATGCCAAGTTCAACAAATGTGAGTTTTGGCTGAAAGAAGTAGGATTCCTAGGACATATAGTGTTTGCCGGAGGAATAGCTGTTGATCCCACCAAGATTAGAGATGTCGAAGCATGGGAAGCCCCAACCACTCAAACCCAAGTCCGTGCATTTCTTGGATTAGCGGGATACTACCACAAGTTCGTAGAAGGATTTTCGAGCATAGCAAGACCCATGACCCAATTGTTGAAGAAGGACAAGAAGTTTGAATGGACTGACAAATGCAAAGAAAGTTTCCAAGAGCTCAAGAAGAGATTGATTTCAGCCCCAATATTGATCATGCCAGATATCATGAAGCCGTTTGATGTGTATTGTGATGCATCCAAGATTGGTCTCGGATGTGTATTGATGCAAGAGGGCAAAGTCATCACTTATCTGTCTCGACAACTGAAACAGCATGAGCAGAACTATCCAACCCATGATCTTGAATTAGCAGCCATAGTTTTGGCATTGAAGGCATGGCGTCATTATCTTATGGGTAATCGTTGTGAGATTTACTCAGATCACAAGAGCTTGAAGTATATTTTCACTCAGAAGGAGCTAAATATGAGGCAAAGGAGATGGATAGAGTTAATCAAGGATTATGACATTGGCATTCACTATCACCCCGGCAAAGCCAATGTGGTAGTGGATGCTCTTAGCAGATTGCCGTGTAGGTTAAACACCATGATCAAAGAGAAGGAACCAAGTTTGTATGAGGAGTTGGAGCAGTTTAGGACTGAGCTAGTTAGCAAAGGATTTTTAGCTAGCATTGAACTTCAACCCACATTGATTAGCCAAATCAAGGAAGCCTAGAAGGGAAATGAAAGTATCGACGGAATCAAACATCGTATTGGTACAGGAAAGGTACCTGGATTCACCAAAGATGAAGGAGTTCTGTGGTACAAAGGCCGTATCTGTGTGCCAGCAGATTCGGAGCTGAAGCAAGTCATCATGCAAGAAGCTCATGATACTCTTTATTCTATCCACCCCGGAGGAACAAATATGTATCAAGATTTGAAAGAGCAATTTTGGTGGCACAAGATGACGAGAGAAATCGGAAGCTACATCGCCAAGTGTGATATCTGTCAGAGAGTCAAAGCGGAACATCAGAGACCCGCAGGACTGTTGCAACCATTGCAGATTCTAGAATGGAAATGGGATTCCGTCGGGATGGACTTTATCACCGAATGCCTACTTCTAGTAGGGGAAATGACTCAATCTGGGTCATCGTTGATAGACTATCCAAGGTAGCTCATTTTATACCTGGCAAGACAACCTACCAGAGTTCGAAGCTAGTAGAGTTGTACATTGCTAGAATTGTTAGTCTGCATGGAACCCCCAAGACCATAGTATCAGATCGAGGAACCCAATTTACCTCAAGATTTTGGCAGAAAGTCCAAGAAGGATTAGGAACCAAGTTGAATTTCAGCACCGCTTATCACCCGCAAACTGATGGACAGACTGAAAGAGTCAACCAAATCCTAGAGGATATGTTGAGAGCTTGTGTGTTGGAGGTACGGATCAAAATGGGAAGATTGCCTGCCTTTCACAGAATTCTCATACAACAACAGTTATCAAGCCAGTTTGCAAATGGCACAAGTTGAGTTCCTATACGGAAGAAAGTGTCATACCCCTTTGAATTGCTCGCAAGTAGGAGAGAGTCAGATTTTTGGACCCGACATTCTCCGAGAAGCCGAAGAGAAGGTTCACAAAGTCCGTGAGCACCTCAAGACCGCCCAATCCAGACAGAAGAGTTATGCTGACAAGAGAAGGAGAGACCTGACTTTCAATGTCGGAGAGTTTGTATATCTCAAGGTTTTGCCATTGAAGGGAACACAACATTTTAGTCTGAAAGGAAAGTTAGCCCCCAAATATATCGGACCCTTCAAGATTCTGAATTGCCGAGGAGAAGTATCATATCAACTGGAATTGCCAGAAGAGATGTCAGCCATCCACAATGTGTTCCATATCTTGTTACTTCGCAAATGCCTAGAAGTGCCAGAGAAGACTGAAGTTTTCAAGAACATCGATCACCGAGCTATTGATGTCAACAAGGATCTGACGTATCGTGAAGTGCTCATCTGTATCTTAGAGGAAGCCTACATAACCACCGGGACCCGGAGTATCAAATTTCTCAAGATTCAACGGAGCAACCATACCGAAGAAGAAGCCACTTGGGAGCGAGAAGATTACATTAGGACTGAGTTCCCAGATCTCTTTTGTTCCTAGTTTTCTTTCTTAAATCTCAGGACGAGATTTTGTTTAAGGGGGGAAGGTTTGTAACATCCCAAAACTTAAATAAAAGGTAAATTAAGATCCAAATCATCAAATTGAGGGTTAACAAAAACTTTTCCAATAAAAATATATTTAAGCATTCATATGTGTGTGCATTTAAATAGGAGTTGTTTTGAATTGCCATGTTTGAGTGATCTGTTGATTGTAAAATGATTCTAAGGTGAATTACACATCATCTAGATCATCCCCAAGCAAATCTCAAAGAAAAAGAAATCAAAAAGAATAAATAAAGGAAATGGTCATTTTTGCCATTTTAACTAACTAGGACACTTTGGGTGTTCCTAGCACTCAATTTCAAACAGAGATAATTGTGGATATTTGCACCCCTTGCTAGTACAAGTAGTGATGTGCCAAGGCCCACTTTGTGATCTACCAAAAACATTCAAACTCTAAATTTAAATGACATTGGAAAATTGAATCTAGTGTATGTATCAAGATCACATTATTTCAAAAACAAACCAAATGGACTCCATTTTAAAATCCCAAGAAAACCTAGATGCTTAAGCATAAGATAAACAACTCCACCAAAAACCATCCAAAAATTCAAATATTTGGTTCATGCGGCCATTTGATCGAGCACCTTGTGAGCAGAATCATTATGGCCGAACTAACACTGTTTTGGAGCACATCTTGTCGAGCCATTTGATGTGCATTGATCACCTTGGTCTCCCCTAGGCCCAACCAGACCAAAACCACCCCATGCCCTAGCCCCTGGCGCCAGTGCACCGCCACCCCGAGGCCATGCTCGTCGGCCAAACGTGCACAAGCCACAACAGACCGCCAGCCCCTCTCCCCTCTCCAGGGAGTGAGGCGTGACCTCACCGCCGCCCACGGTCCATCACACGGCCACAGATAGCCACTGGATCACCCCAGAGCAGCGCCGCCCTTTCTCTCTGTGCCATGCGCAGCGCGCGCCAGAGCGCCATCGCCGCCAGCACGCCACATACCATGCCTCGACACCAAATCGTGTGCGCCGCTCCGCCTTGAACCCCTCAACCCGCCAGACACGGTCGTGCATCGCCGCGCGACCCACAGTCGCTAGGAGCACTATCGAGCATCGCTTTTGTCCTTCAGAGTGCGGGAAGCTCCTGACCGTTAGGCACCGCCCCTAGCCAAGCCATTGCACCGTAGCTGACCTCCAGCAGACTGCCCACCGTCCGCCTACCTCGCCCATGCCGGTAGCCCCCTGTATCGCCGTCATCGACGAGCTCCACCCACACCCGCTGGTCCCCTCGTCGAGCCTATATAAGGGAGCCACCCCCAGCCTCAATCGCCACACCATTCCACTCCCCTCTCTCCACTGATCGTTTCCCCTCTCTCGCCGGAGCCACTCGAGCAGCCCATCACCGGAATTCCGCCGGAGGTAGCCACTGCAGAGGAGGAGACGTGGTCGTCGATTTCGTCCACCTTAGCCCCTGCCGTGACTTCGCCTAAGCTTGCCGTCGTCCACCAGTTCGTTTGCTCGCCTCGCCGCACTAGCTGGAGCCGTGGTACATCCCTAGTAGACCCCTACCGACCGCTTAGGGTTCAGTCTCGCCGGCAAAGAGTTCGTCGTCGATGATAACCGTGGACCATAGATCTTGTTCTAATCGTGTGGTCCTAATCGCCCCGTACCGCTTCGGGTTTTAAGTGCCACTGACATGTGAACCCCCCTTGTCAGTTGCCCGCTGCGCCGCTGAGCATAACTGGGCCGGCCCAATTAGTTTCCCGCGCTGACCCAGCAATTCAAATTAGGTTTTTCTATTTAGACTTAAAATCAATTATGTCCCTTAGTTTAAAAATCAATTCAGAGAGTTTTACAAATCCAAATTGAGTGATTCCAATTTTGTTGGAAAGGTAATGAAAATCTCTATCAAATACCATTGGATTTAAATTATTTAGAGTTAGAGATATCTCCTAGTAAAAATAACAAGACAGAAGCATTTGCACATTCAAACATTTTTATAAAATCAACCATACTAGATTTTGGGTTGATTCCAACTCTCAAAAATCACATTTAACCATACCTATCTGAATATGTAATAATATTGATATTTGCATGCAGTGACTTTGGACTAGTACCAAAATAATGCTATATAGGCATTTCTAGTCACTTTAAATCATTAATTATTAAACTGAAACTTATTAAAATGTGATCCAACATTTAAATCACATTCCCATATGTTAAAATATGTGGTGATGACATGTGTCCACATGATCCCATATTTTAATTGGAGAATATTAAATCTTAGTTATTTTCAATGAGTAGAAATTACTTTTCTCAAATAAAAAGAATGAAGCTAGTTAATTAAACCTTGTGATGATAATAGATCATCAAATGTGTGCCTTAGTATGCTAAGTAGACTAGTTAAGTATTGTTTGGTGATTGTGTATCCCGTATGTATTTATAGACGATAGTACCAACCAAGCTTTCGAGGTGGAGGAGTTCTACCAAGGGGAGGAGGAAGAAAACTTCAACCACTGCACTACCGAGGCAAGCCTAGCATTTCAAGTAAACTGAGCAAGCTATTGTTAGCAAGCTAGAATTAAGCTATCTTATGCCGATTAGCTTCTTATCCGTACTCGGATCTTCTTTTCCGTTTCCGCCTGATACTCTGATGTTTGATGTATGAGGAGCTATCCGAAACTATTATGCCTATCTAGGGTATTTGGATCTTGTCGTATGGCGTTGCAATATTTTCTATTTCTTTTAGATGGAATGGCTCTAAGGACTGTTGTATGTGGCTTGCATACATACTCACTTGTGTATGTAGTTGATCCCTTCGCCTGCCAATTACGTCGCTCGTTCTTGTCCCGATGTTCTGAAAGTGGTTAGGACGGCCGAAAGGTCTACCGTGAGTGGCCCCGGGCCCCACCGTACTATTTTAACCACTTTCTCTCATCCAGGCATGTAACTAAGAGCGTAATTCACCGAGGTAGTTACAATTGGTATCAGAGCCATCCCGCCCTTCAGGCTCTCAGCCAAAATGGTCGTTGTCAGTCTAGCAAATATTTTTGGTAGTTATGTATACTAGGGAAAAACAAAATGTGAGAGTAGGACTGCTTCCATTTTTCTTCTTACCCACCCACCCACCCTTTTTCTGGTAAGGAAGTGTAACGTTTTCAATCCTCTTCTAAAAATTCAAACTAAGATTCACGTGTTCTATAGTACCATAGGTTGTGTGTGTGTGTATGTGTGTGTGAATTCTTTGTCTATCTGTTGCATCCAAATGTTATCGCTATATGCCTTTTGGTTATCAACTGTTGGTACATTCCATACCGACAGGTCTTTGTAAACCGACGCGATCTATCTGATTCGTTGTATACCGGTGCGATCTGTCTTACTCTTTGTTATCCGACGTTATCTTGTTTGGGGTGTTCGTTTCCGTAGTTACTAATCTTTAGGTTCATCTTAAGAAGAAGGTGTAAGGATATGTGTTTTGCTGATTCATGTGCGGAGTAATGATTTGAGTGCGGGATGGAGTCGCGACCATACCACTACTTTTATCATTCGCTCTTATATATTGAATCAGTAGAGTTACTAATCTTGATTCGTTAAGTGGTTTTGCGCATATAGTGGTATTTTAATGCCGAAATTTGCGGAAATTTTTTCTTTGTTAGCTTGTGTACCACACTCCTTGTTCAGTCGTGTGCGTTATGCTTAATATCTTCTAGGTGCTTTGAACTTTGTTGATATTTTAATATCATCTCAGTGAATTGTATCCTTTAATCTCGGTTAATCCCATTTTGGTACTATTTTGGATTATTATTATTCTCCATTAAAGTACTGACTTGTGTTTTATATCAATCACAGGATGGCACCACCACGCCGTTCTGAGGAGGACATACCACCTGAACTGGGGGCTGCTTTGGCAAGTATTGCAAATGCCTTGGGCACTATGCAGCAGAACCAGCAGCGCTTCGAAGAAAGCGTGAGGAGGAATGAGTTTGTTCCGCTACCTCCACCTCCCAAGCGAGGAGACATCAAGAGTTTTCTGAAGTTCAAGCCACGCCAATTTGAGGTGTCTGGTCAGCCACTTGATGCGGATGATTGGCTGCAGGAAATATCAAGGTTGCTGATGACTGCGGATGTTCCTGAGCAAGAATGGGTCAAATGTGCCACTCACCTTCTGAAGGGAGATGCAGCTCTGTGGTGGGAAAATTACCTCAAGGCATACCTCTCTGGTTTTCAGCCTACTTGGGAGCAATTCACTGCGGCGTTCAAAGAGCAACATCTGTCAGAAATTGTCATGGAAAGGATGAAGGAAGTGTTTCTCAACCTCAAGCAGGGCAATGACAATGTCAATACCTATATCAGAAACTTCATGAACCTTTCTCAGTATGGTGGCGATGAGATCTCTGATGACAAGAAGAAGCAAAAGAGGTTCAGGCAAGGACTCAATGCTTCCATCAAATATGCAATCACTCATGCAAGGCCGGGGTCTTTTCTGGAACTCCAACATACAGCTCTGCAGGAGGAAGCAAGTAGGCAAGTGTTTGAGGAGTCAAAGAAACACAGCCGCGATGCAGCAAGCTCTTCAGCTATGACAGCTCCTCCTAAGCGTCGTGTCTGGGTTCCTAACACCCCACCGTCGCTCCCGGCTCCACCAAGACCGTCAAGCTACACGGCAAGGACACCAAACTCCTTCACTGCGGCTCCCAGGGGCTACAACCACAACTACCCTGGAGCGCCTGGCGGAGTCCCTGGCTATGCTGCTCCACGTCCACCTGGTGCTTGCTACACTTGTGGAAACACTGGGCATCAGCACTGGAATTATCCATCGAACAACAAAGCTCTTCCTCCACCACCTCCAAGACCTGTGGCAAGTTCTTCTATGGTTCGTGCACCTCCACCGCGGGCTCTCAACATCAACACCAAGCCTGGGTCTACGGTTGCTCGTGCCAACTGTGTCAACGCCGCTCAAGCTGAGCATGCACCTGGAGTTGTGATGGGTATGCTTCCTGTTAACTCAGTTCCTACACGAGTTTTATTTGATTCTGGTGCTTCACATTCTTTCGTGTCATACAAGTTTGCGGAGAGTAATGGGTTACCTTCTGATGCTTTACCAACTCGCCTCATGGTGCAATCTCCTAGATCAAACATGAGGGCTTCTAAAATCAGCCATGGCAATCAAATTGAGATTGGTGGCTCTTCGTTTCCGGCTTCCTTAATTATTCTGGGCAATTCTGATATTGATGTTATCTTGGGCATGGATTGGTTAACAGCAAATGCAGCTGTGATTGATTGTGCTGAACGCTCGGTTTCTCTGAAAATTCCTGAAGGCCATATAGTCTATTCTCCAAGTCTGACTCCTACAATTTAGCTTTTCTCTTTGGCGGCTCTGAATGATGATGCTATGGAAGCTATTCAGAGTGTTCCGGTAGTCTGTGAGTTTCCAGATGTTTTTCCTGAAGAGTTGCCAGGTATGCCTCCGGATCGTGAGGTTGAGCACCTTGTGAGCAGAATCATTATGGCCTAACTAACACTGTTTTGGAGCAAATCTTGTCGAGCCATTTGATGTGCATTGATCACCTTGGTCTCCCCTAGGCCCATCCAGACCAAAACCACCCCATGCCCTAGCCCCTGGCGCCAGTGCACCGCCACCCCCGAGGCCATGCTCGCCGGCCAAACGTGCACAGCCACAGCAGACCGCTAGCCCCTCTTTGCCGCTCCAGGGAGTGAGGCGTGACCTCACCGCCACCCACGGTCCACCCCACGGCCACAGATAGCCACTGGACCACCCTAGAGCAGCCCCGCCCTTTCTCTCTACGCCATGCGTAGCGCGCGCCAGAGCGCCATCGCCGCCAGCACGCCACAGACCGCGCCTCGACACCAAATCGCGTGCGCCGCTCCGCCTTGAACCCCTCAACCCGCTAGACATGGCCGTGCACCGCCGCGCGACCCACAGTCGCCAGGAGCACCATCGGGCACCGCTTCTGTCCCTCAGAGCGCGGGAAGCTCCCGACTGTTAGGCACCACCCCTAGCCAAGCCATTGCGTTGTAGCTGACCGCCAGCATACCGCCCACTGTCTGCCTACCTCACCCACACCGGTAGCCCCCTGTATCACCGTCACCGACGAGCTCCGCCCACACCCGTCGGTCCCCTCGTCGAGCCTATATAAGGGAGCCAACCCCAGCCTCAATCGCCACACCATTCCACTCCCCTCTCTCCACTGATCATTTCCCCTCTCTCGCCGGAGCCGCTCGAGCAGCCCATCACCGGAATTCCACCTAGCCGCTGTAGAGGAGGAGACGTGGTCATCGATCTCGTCCACCTCAGCCCCTGCCGCGACTTCGCCTGAGCTTGCCGTCGTCCACCAGTTCGTTTGCCCGCCTCGCCGCACTAGCTGGAGCCCTGGTACATCCCTAGTAGACCCCCACCGACCGCTTAGGGTTCAGTCTCGCCGGCGATGAGTCCGTCGTCGACGACGACCGTGGACCTTAGATCTTGTTCTAATCATGTGGTCTTGATCGCCCCGTATCACTTCGGGTTTTAAGTGCCACTGACATGTGGACCCACCTTGTCAGTTGCTCGCTGCACCGCTGAGCGTCACTGGGCCGGCCCAATTAGTTTCCCGTGCTGACCCAGTAATTCAAATTAGGTTTTTTCTATTTAGACTTAAAATCAATCATGTCCCTTAGTTTAAAAATCAATTCAGAGAGTTTTACAAATCCAAATTGAGTGATTCCAATTTTTTTGGAAAGGTAATGAAAATCTCTATCAAAGCCCGTTGTATTTAAATCATTTAGAGTTAGAGATCTCTCCTAGTATAAATAACAAGACAGAAGCATTTGCACGTTCAAACATTTTTATAAAATCAACCATAATAGCTTTTGGGTTGATTCCAACTCTCAAAAATCACATTTAACCATACCTATCTGAATATGTAATAATACTGAGGTTTGCCTATAGTGACTTTGGACTAGTACCAAAATAATGCTATATAGGCATTTCTAGTCACTTTAAATCATTAATTATTAAAGTTAAACTTATTTAAAAAATCCAACATTTAAATCACATTCCCATATGTTAAAATATGTGGTGATGACATGTGTCCACATGATCCTTTATTTTAATTGGAGAATATTAAATATTAGTTATTTTCAATGAGTAGAAATTACTTTTCTCAAATAAAAAGAATGAAGCTAGTTAATTAAACCTTGTGATGCTTGTGATGACAATAGATCATCAAATGTGTGCCTTAGTATGCTAAGTAGACTAGTTAAGTATTGTTTGTTGATTGTGTATCCCGTATGTATTTATAGACGATAGTACCGACCAAGCTTTCGAGGAGGAGGAGTTCTACCAAGAGGAGGAGGAAGAAAACTTCAAACACTTCACTACCCAAGGCAAGCCTAGCACTTCAAGTAAACTGAGCAAGCTATTGTTAGCAAGCTAGAATTAAGCTAGATAACCTAAGCAAGATGCATTAGGCATGCTTTGGTTATACCACTTTGACAATTACCTACCCCAAGTTTTATTTCCAAGCTTTACCTTCTTTACTTTACCAAAGTCCTTTACTTGTTTAATGGTAGCATAAAAAGTATAAAACTTGACCTATCTAGTTAGACTTAGATGTCATTCTATGGCATGAGATTGAGATTAGCATTCCACATTAGTGAACACTCTTAACTTAGTAGTTTAGAGCTAAATGAAAACTTGATTCACTTTAGATGGGAATACTTGGTGAAAATAAATTGTGAAAACCTTCGAATGATGAGTCATTCTATTGAGATGTTTTGACATGTGTTGAGAAACACAAATGGTTTATGATGATGAAAATGTTGAGGCATGAGCCTTAGCCCTTTTACAAAACTGATGGTTGGGTTTGGATGCGATACCATTCCAATTTTACCATACAACCACAATACCTGAATTGGGTAAGGCTTAGCCGGAAGTTTATATGCATTAGTATTAGTTCCCTCGTGGGAGAGGTTTGAGCTAAGGCTACCTCTCAATGTTGTCCACCTATGCAGTGCCCAAGATGACAGATGGTCATGGTTGGGAGGCCATACTCATAGGAGAGGTGCTTATACTAGGGTGTGTAAAGGAAAGGTTATGTTTGATTATCTGCATACTAAGTATGATGATTCAGGGTTATTCCTGACAGATGTATCGAATCTTGTGGTGAAAGTGTACCACCTCTGCAGAGTGTCAAACTATTCGAATAGCCGCGTCCGCGGTTATGGACAGTTGGAGTGGCCATACTGTTCCGTTGTCAGATGTTTTCAAAACAACTTATGAAATGAATTGTGACATGACTTGACCACAACAGAGTTGTGACTATGACAATTAAGTTCCCACTTAGGTGATTTCAAACTGTATTTTATTTTTCTTTTTTTCTAAACTCAACTTAGGTTTCAAACTTAACTTTACAAATGAACTTAGAGTTAGCAATCCTACTAGCACTATCTTACTTGTTAGTGATAGTTTGCGAGTACTTAAAGAGTACTCATGGATTTTGTCCCTGGCTATTCCCGTGGCCAGACTATGAAGGAGATTACCAAGACGAAGGACAACAGGACGGCTATGATAACTAGGACTATCTTCCATCGTCAGCATTTCCTATGACCCTGAAGATGGACCCCACCGCTATGCTTACTATTTATTCCGTTGCTTGTTGTATTAAGACTGGATCATGAGATCCTTTATTCGTGTAAGACCTTATGATGGTTTGTAATGGATGATGTACTGTGATATCCAATTTGTTATGTCTCACAAAAATGGTAATCCTGGGATTGCGATGTATGGCATAACATGCATCTGGGATTAAAAAACCGGGTGTTGACAGCACGGAAATAGGGGGAGTGTGGTCCTAACTAATTGGGCTAACCCTATTTCCATGCCCCACTAAGGCTAGATTATCCGGGCCCCAAGTTCTCCAACGGTAGCTTTTTGGCTGTGGTATTTATACCCCCATCAAATCCTCATTTCAGATCTGTTGGATCCCACGAAAAAGTGTTGTACTACTCATATCGATTCAAGTGAGATATTCACCTTCAACCACTCAAAGGCTCCAGGATTAGGGGAATTTAAGGAGGAGGATTTGATCTTCATCGGTACCAATCAAGATCTTCATTTACCCTCCATTCACTTGGAAGATTCGTGATCTAGAGTTTCTTACCGATTTCTAGATCTTGGTTACGATTATTGATAAACATGTTTCTTGTGGCAGCTTGTTGTCATCACGGGAGCCTCCAATTCAGTTGTGGATGCGTGCTCCTGTAGTGTTGTAAAGGCATCGGTTCCCACCTTGAAGGGTACCAAATAGTGGAAGTTGGATCAGGCCTCTCGTGGCGAGATCCATCGGAGAATAGGGTGAGGCCTTTTGTGGTGTGGTGGTCTTAGTACCGCCCACCCCTCCAACACAGACGTACTTCCCTTAGCAAGGAAAGAAATACGGTAAAAAAATCATGTATCTCCACGTGCTCCACTACGGTTACCTCGGTCCTCTCTCTTCGTCTTTACTCGCTTAGTAGCTAGGTCGACATATAGGGAAATTCATCTTAGTTGCATATCTAGAGAATTTACTTTTGTGTTAATCCTAAAATTGAAAAAGAGTTCAAATTTGGAGTAGCACCTATGTCATCCACTTTAGTGGCACAAACATTTATGTCATCATTGGAGGCACCATCCTCTGGTGCAGCTAGAAGAGCCTCATCTAGAACATATTCTTTCTTATCACTCCTCAGAACAATTCCGAGGGCACAGACCAATCAGCATAATTATTACCATTCGTGGTTAACATTTATTTCTGAAGCATAGGAGCTAAGTTAAAATTGGTGTTGCGGGTCATTTTTCTACAACACAAAAGAAATCCATTTAGTATTTGATTAAACATGTTTAATGTTAAAGTACGGTTCCCATTGAAATCAATATCATTCATAATTGATTTACAGTTATTCAAGATCCGGAAAGAAATTACCGGCATTCATGTGACATCACTGATGAAAAAGTCGCAACCGGTAGGAGCCCGCGAAGATCCGATGCAAAGAATCAATCAAAGGAGCGGAGCATGGGTGCAGTCACTCTAATCGCTTACGCTCGGCCAGTGGCATGAGGCAACAACATCCAGATCATCAACAACCTCCATGAGATCAAATTTGATCCACCTCGGCGAGGCTAGCCTCCTCATCACGATCCGGCCGAAACACACGGAGCATGCACAACTGAGAGCTCAAATCCAATGCGCTGGACCGAGGAGCTGCCTCCCCCTCCATGTGCATCCACACGTCTTTAGCCACTGGGGTCTCAGGAGGCGGTGATAGAATGAGGAAACGAGGAGGGGAGGCGGATGGGATGGTTAGCCCCTCCGCCTTCCCCTCCTCTATTCACCTTGGATGAGATGACTCGTGAGGGGATCAACCTTCTTTATTGATCTTGCTCTGTATATACTCAACATCCACAAACTGTGTCAATGAGTTCTGCAAGAAATGGTCGGTACGATACAATCAAACACCGTTTGATACAAGTAGCTTTCTGGCCAATAGAATTCAAATCCAATAACATTGATTAGTGAATTTGTTCCAATAGTTAATCTAAGAACGTATTATTATTACTGTATTCGTAACCTCTAGGACTGCTAATCTAATGAATTCCTTGTTACATCATTTCATCTCAAAGGGCCAGGAGTATGCATGCCCCCGCGGGGTATGGGTACGGGTGGAGCCAACCTATACCCATACCCGTCACCTCCAATCTTACCTATCGTTCGTACCCATACCGTGAACAGGTCCAAGTTATTCCCATACCTATCACCCGACAGGTAATAGGTACCCGCAGGTAAAAATATCCACGTTTACAACACATCAAATGGAACAAAAAATAGCCGTACCATAGTTTATAAAAATGGCACATTATGAACAAGTACTCATACTTATTAACAACAACATATTATAAACAACATCACATCTTATAAGCAACAACACTTGCTCATAAATAACAACATATCATAAACGATGGATAAAACCTCACAATCGTAAACATTAGAACATGAGGCCATAACACCTGCATTATAATAAAGTTTTAACACCATTACAAGTTGGGCGAGAATAATGGCGAGCAATCCAATAGTAGTACAATAAAGACCATGGCGTAACATTTATTTCATCTTGACGGACAAGCATGAGGTTCGGCCTAGCTAGCGTCCATCGATGCATACGATTAGAGAAATATTAATTGCGTTAGGATATTACGAAGATCCACTTGTAAATTTTTTGACGGGTACGCAGGTATGGGTTCTACTATCCTGTACCCGTCCCGGCTCTACCGATGAGTATGGTTTTTTTTTCATTTACATGCCTATGGGTAATTTGTTGTTCCGTACATGTACTCCTAGTGGATTTTTACCCATGGTCATCCCTAGTCAGGAGGCTCTTTCGATGTAATCAATCTCTACATTCCTTAGCGGGCTTCTGAGCTGTGATATCCGGACTAAACGAGAGATCCAACCCTTACCTTATGTACCTATCTATATGTCCGTTCTTAGTAGACTTGGTCAGGGTCAACCATGGGTCTTCCAAATGTTCTTTCTGCAAAACCACGTAGTGCCTCTCATTTTCTCCAGATCATTTGGATCACACTTTCTGCCGAAAAGTGCGATCTAAACAATACATGAATAATCGCGAAAATGAAGATCATCGTCAAGCAAGACAATTCCAAGTCTGAAAAAGAACAAGGAGAACTTTTAGCCAGGGCCATCCATCGACAACGATCGAGTCACCAATCCAACAGGTTCTCGTAGGGTAGAAGCTGGCCGGCCATTTGAAGAGCTGATGCTCTACTTCAGATACCGCAATCACGAGAATCGTTAAGCTAATACACCTTTACACATACAGCGATCAACGCCCAGATTAGATGCCACCGTAATGGCCTCTCACAAGAAGATTAGATGCTGTAACCTGCTCACACCTCGGCCCGATTTTCAGAGCCTCATGTTCGGTACAGATACATACCTGTCGATCCTCAGTTAGATCCATCTATATCTTCGCAAGGGAGTTTCAACTTTGGTTATCCATAATGCACAATTAATTAGTGCTCACTCCTGACCGAAAGTGCACTATGAATCTGTTTAATTAGGTTCCTCCTGCATTTGTTCGGTCGGCAGTTGCATTTCTAACCATCCATCGGCTACTCTCGACCCTTATATAAGCTCACTCATCACCCTTGGAGTAGATATAACTACCGAGTGCTTAACAGTCCAACCACGCATATGGAGGTTGTCACCGCTGGTGACAAAGGTGGCGTCAGCAGTAAGAAGGACCCGCCACGTCACCGCTGCCATCGCCGCCGCCGCCGCGGCGATGTTCTGAAGTGCATTTTGCGCGCCCTTTGCTGTTCGAGCCCTTCCGGGAGCGAGTGAGCCGCAATATGCATTTGTTTATCATCATGACGCAAGAGCAATAAGAATAGGTCATGTAATACTCTACTATACTTAGTTATATACTCGAGAACTTCCAAATATGTATTCCACATTTGTGTAAGAATAGGTCGTGTAATACTCTACTATACTTAGTTATGTACTCGAGAACTTCCAAATATTTATTCCACATTTGTGTGGTCCGTGTTGTGTTTGTATTGAA
This sequence comes from Avena eriantha, assembly GCA_910589775.1. Lineage (NCBI taxonomy): Eukaryota > Viridiplantae > Streptophyta > Magnoliopsida > Poales > Poaceae > Avena > Avena eriantha. Next base: position 106,219,599 of record OU342744.1, read on the forward strand.
TTTCAGTTTTCTTATGTGGCGTGTGATGGCATCTACTTCGTATAAAAAAGAAAAGATTATCATATTCATGATAATCCCTTTTATGCTGCTTTTGAATGTGATTCGAATATATATAGTTAATCAGCGTCCAAACCTACCTAATTCGACAAATAGAATGGGGGCTGGCACATCGTCGTATCATGCTTTCCGTGATCATAGGATTAGAATTAAAACCAGGGAATATACCATTGATGGATCTATCAGTTCATTCTTTTGTCTAATATATGCAGATGCCCATTGTTTAGTTTACTCATACAAACCATCTTTATGAAAAGGGTTTATTTAATATTCAAAGGCACTAAGCGCTTTCGGTAGCAAGGAGAGAATAGACTGATAACTCTGGATGACAAGTTAGTTTCTTTCGGGAGTTTTTTCTTTGTTAATACGAGGTTCTAGTGGGAAAACTCGAGGAGAACTTCTGTTGACTCCAGAGTCAACTGGACCGTAGAATTATTGGACAGGAGGCGTTTATGCCATAAATAATAGTAAATGCATGTGATCAGGTGGCAACCGAGGTAGGTAAAACCGGGCTCATCTCAGCTAGTTTTCGAGATATGAAGGCATCTCCAAGGGAGCCACTTCAAACACATTTCAGCATACTGTACATTTTTACAGAGATTACATGCCTTCTTTTATTTGAGGAATCAAGAACAACACATCAAGTGTCGGTATCTTGAATGCCTCCAAATCTTGTTGGAAGCTCTGATGATGACAATGCTGCTGCTCCACGACGCCTTCTCTGAGGTATCAGAGAACATATCAACTACTTTCGAAAAAGGGGAATCAAGAACTACCCAAGATCAGAATTGAATATCCCCTTCTTCCAAGTCTTCCTGGAAGATCTGACAACGATGATCCTGCTGCTCCTCCATTGCAGTAGTTGTCAGCTTCGAGGAAGTGCCCAAGCCAGCGCAGCAAGTTCGCCATGTTGTACTGATCAACAATGTGGAGACTCTGGAAGACCGTCGGGTGTATCGTCTCGCTGGGCATGGCCGTCCTGCATCTTGCTGGCTGCCTTTCCAGAGACTCCTTGGCACAGGCAATCAGCAGCGTGGCATCACGCTCTGCCAGAGTTGGACTGCCGACGCTCCCATCTTCGAAGCGTTGCTGGTGCTTGAACTAGGGCTACCACTGTCATCGCCAAGATTTTTCGGCATCACCACTGGTGACATGTCGCCGCAGATGTGCATTGCGCTCACTCCTAAAGATGACAAAATATGTAGTAACATTCAGTATAACTAATCCATCTTTCATGGATCTTCCAGCACGTCACCATTTCAGCAAAGCTTAAAAACGACAACGAAGATCACCACCTAAAGCTTTGTGCTGTAATCAGAATCAGTGCACCAAAATTATCGCCTGTAAATTAGGCATCATGGCATCGAGTGGCTCCAAAACACTACGAAGAAAGTGAAGTTTTGGGCCCGAGGGCATCATGGCATGAAAGTGTCCTAGAACCTCGACAGTGTACAGTAGATCCTATTCTACTAATTTCAGGACCAGAATCTCTGAACATTTACAAACTATCGATTGAATCGAGTATATAGAAGTGCTACATGTATTTTGTAAGCTTCAGTACAGACTGATCCCAGAAAATTTAACAAAATAATCTCACGTGTTGAACTCAACATGATCCAGGGACATAACATGCATCCAAACACAACTACATTTTGGTTCATTCTACCAAGGGTCTCCGAGTTTTGGTCAAGTAAAGAGATCGGCCACGTTGTTAGTCCTAGACTGTCATTTTGAAGAGGTGGCACCTTGTCCTGATGAAGAATCAGGATCAAGCTGCGCATAACAGGAGGACGTTTCTGACTCCAATAGGATCTGCCTGAGATGCTTGTCTTCGAGATGTTCCTGGAAACAATTAAAACACGGAACGATCAGCAGTTGGGTAAGCAGAAAGAAGCATCATAAAATACAATATAAACCTAACAAAAAAAGGCGAATTGCTTAAGTGGAACTGAAGAAAGATGGTATTGATGCTGTTAAACTCAATGTGTGATGAATACAATCAAACAGCAGTGCTTTCGTGTATAAGACAACTCTGTTGAAGTCAAATCCTGAACACAGTTATTCTGGTATCCTCCAATATTATGGTTACAAAATGCATGCCTAGGCATGCGCTTAGGCGAGATAGGCGCTAGCCAGAGGCGAAAAACTATGAGGAATTAACGCCTAGCATTTCCGGAACTTTGTCGAACATATAACAACAGCTCGAACAATTAAATAGATGACACAGATACAGGTCAAGTGCTAAGAAGGTCCTGTCCCTCGCTGTAATGGAAAATTACCACTTTAAACAAAACACAAAGCTGTGAACCTGATATAACCACCTATCTGAGGGCATACACAGGGTTGCCATTTACATGGGATAAGTCATGAACTAGACAGAGTTCTTTCAGAAACAGAAATTGGCAACGACGAGTTTTCCTGAGAAATGGCTGATCTTTGGATGGGTTGGCGGTCACTAAGCGACGAGGCTGCCTAGCAACCATGCCTCAAATTCTCAGTCAGCATTACACCAGCTATGACCAATACTTGCACAGTAAACAGCTTAGCAGACCGCAGTAAGCAAAGCAGGAACAGCTATAACATAAATGGTTTTAGAAAGACCCATTGTTTGTTCCTCTCAAGTCTCAACTGACAGAGATCCCCTGTGATATCAATTAACTACTTTGTGATGCAAATGAGATGAAACTAACTAAGTCTTGCAATTTCTGCAACTATGTAAACAATACATGATACAAGGTTAATAACATCATTTTCTAGGTGATTGACCTTTTCGGGTTGAAGGATGAATATCAATAAACAACATTCGCCTTGAAAATCTAACATCACTGATCCACATAGGTGCTCCGAATCGCCATAGATAGCACACAACCCACATTGCAACATTAGGATTGCCAACGCACACAATAGCACCGGTCCCAAATATGTAACATAAGTTTCAGCACAACGCGAATCCAGTTCATAAGCAACAATGCAGCATGACAACCATAAGTTTCCACTCTCATGATTTTCAGATTCTACACAGGAAACCCTCCTTAAGCCACCCCCACTAAAGAAACTACACAGAGTACATAATTGACAATATCCCTCAAAGATCGTTTCTACGCAAACAATTCCAAATCTTGCTATGAAACATAAACCTCCCTAGACCAATTCCAACCTAAACTGCAACCCCGGCATAATCAGGCAACCCTATCGCATCTTGGGATCCAAGAAACGAGGCGGTCAACTGTGGGATCTCTACCGCGCATAGGGAACCAGAGATCGAACTGAAGCGGCAAGGAAATCGAACCGCGATTGAGGCGGATGCGGGAGAGAATTCAAGGCACGGACTAGGTTTACCTCGAGGCAGGCGCGGTACTTGTGCCAATGGCCGGCGCAGTCGTCCTTCTGCCAGTGCCCCTTGGCGAACTTCTCCGCGTACCACCGGTTGAAGCAGTCGTGATACGCCGCTCGAAGCTCCGAGCACGCGGCGGCCGCAGCCGACGACGGAGACGCTGCGGACGAAGCCGGCTTGTTCCGACCAAACACCATCCTTCTGCTCTCTCGCCGCCGCCGCCCGCGAGTCTCTGTTTTCTTTTTGAGCTGGAGTCTCTGTTTCTCTCCCTACCGGGTGTTTTTTTTTTAGCCTGGCTATGCACACAAAAAATAACCCTCTTTTTGAAAGATTTTCTCATCTAACTCTTTTTCATGGCGCCCTACCGGATGGAGCCATGGACAATAGTACGACGTCATCTCGCGCGGCGCCATGCACCTATGGCGCTCCTGTCAACGGCGCCATGCGACCGTCCGACGTGGCGGTCGTCGCGGCAGGCCAGGCCCACTCACGTAAGTATGGCGCCACCCGGGACGGCGCCGTGCTATTGAGGATGGCTCCGCGCGGGATGGCGCCATATCCCCTGACCACATAACCGCGTCGTGGCCCTCTCTCCTCCCCCGACCCACACATACATGTTCGTCCAACGCACACAGGAGACAGAGGGCGTGGCGCCGGCACCGCCCCTCTAACCCCCATTCAAATCAGACCCCAAAACCAAGCGGATCTTGCTAAAATTTCAGTGGATTTCTTTCCCCTTGCAATCCTCTAGGTATTCCCCTTCAATTCCCCTCTATTTATTGGTTGAAATCATCCCATTCTCCATCTTTTCTTAACCCTAGTTCATGCATGATTTTTGAATTTGTTGCTAATTTCGCATGTATATGCTAGGATGATTGATTCCTAAGAGAATTTCCCCTCCTATTGTTAATCCTAGTTCCTAGAGATTGGTGGAAATCATCACATTGTCTCCTTATGTTAACCCTAGAGTAGGAATTTCTTACTATGAACCCTAGTTGGTTTACATAGATTTTGGCATGTATGGTTAGTATGAAGTTGTATCTTTTTTAGATGATTACAAAATTAGTGTGGTGGCTAATATATACCATATGAGAATAATTTATTGTTTTATAGCTCGATTTTGCTCACATATGTTAACCCTAGTTCATATAGATTGTGTTGTTTGACCTAGATGGTGTACATATATTTTGGCAAGTTATGGTTAGGCTGAAACTATAGATTGTTCTATAGTTTGATTTTGCTCACATATCTATTTTCTCACATATGTAGGATGGGAAACGAATCTCTTCTCAATGGGCATTATAATTCAAGACAATGTGGTATGTTCATGGCGGAGAAGAAGAAGGTTTTCAAATGGTTGCACCTGAGGTCGCACGAGGTGCATAGCAAGAAGATGCCTTATGACGAGCGGTACACGCCATGGGTCAAGAGGACTGGCCTCCTTCCTTTCGTCCAGCTTGTGTCTCGCTCGACGCCACATATGAACCCATGTTTGATCACGGCGCTTGTCGACAGATGGAGACCCGAGACACATTCTTTTCACCTCCCTTGTGGTGAGATGACAGTGACTTTGCAGGATGTCTCCATGATCCTAGCGCTTCCCATCAAAGGACAACATGTGCTTATGAGCACAGATTCGAAGAATTGGCGTCAAAACATGATAGAGTTAATTGGTGATGCACCGACAACTGAGAAGATGTCCGCTAGGGCTACTTACAAATGGATACAAAAACATTTTAAGAAGTGCCCCGAGGATGCCGATGATGTGGTGGTTGAGAGGTATGCTTGGTCATATTTGTGGTACGTTATTAGTAGGACTCTTTTCTCGGACGGCACGGGAAGAAACGCATCCTACATGTGGCTTACTCTATTTATGTTATGGGACTATAAGCACAGCTGGGATTCCGCAGCTTTCGCTTATTTATATCGTCAGGTATATATGTGGCTAACTCTTATATGTGGATCATCACTCCTATATTGTCTAATTTTGGTATTTACATACGTTTGCTCTTTGTGCAGTTGGACGAGGCTTGTTGTAGGACAAACATAGGAGCAAGTATTGGTGGATGCATGTTTCTACTCACGATATGGTCGTGGTGTCGCATACCGGTTGGCCGCCCCATCCACAGGACGGAACAACCGTGGGGCAATGTCGGTGGTCCCTCTATTCGGCGTCCTACTTGGGCTTATATGTGGGATAACATCGAGGCGTTCCATGGTGAATCTGAAGAATGCTATTTGAGATACACTAACCAAATTGACTTGCTAACTCCCGAGAAGGCAATATATTCCTTGGTTTCCTAATTGTCACATGTTGTCCTATTTGTATAGATCGACTTGATATGCTAATTGTGTATTCCGCTTAGGTTGAATGGGAGCCATATGGACGCCGAGGGCACTTGGGTATAGTTATTTGGTTCGAATTGAACCCCAAGTGTCTTGAAGAAGCACATCTTTGGATGATGCGGGTCCCATTAATATGCGTCTATGCTGTTGAATGGCACCTTCCAGATCATGTGATGAGGCAGTTTGGTTTATTTCAGCTCACCCCGCCGCCATATAAGGACACTAGCACAGCGCTGCACGGGTGAGTGATCTACTTAGCTGAACATGTTAATTGATTGGGTGTGTCGTGATAATATTGATGACGTTGAACTTGAGTGCAGGTTGGACAAGATCAAGCAGAAGAGAGAAAAGAATTGGGCCTCAAGACATCACAAGTACAGGCAGAAGTGGTATGCAAAGATTGCGGAGATTGAAGACCAACATCGAGTCCAACCTTCTGAGCATCCACATGATGGTGAAGCGTTCAATCGCTATCTCGTTTGGCTGGGTAAAGTGTATCGTCTGTACCTACAACCACCGTCTTTTAACTCCGAGGACATAGTGGAGGATGATTATCTAGCCTACGACGAGATGGCCAAACTAGAGTACAACAGACTTGTCAGAGGTGGAAGGGCGCAAATACCGCCGGGGTTATCCGCTTTGTGGTAAGTGTTTCCTTACGAAACTATACTCGATTAGTAGAGGAAGATATGCTAACTTGTTTATTTCCTATTTAGCGCGAGGAGGTCTCGAAACATGTGGATCCTGCCGAAGAAGCACTGAAACACCCTCTGGGTAAACAGTCTGAGTCGGTCCTTCGAGAGTTTGTGGAGGTATGCGTTGATATCCTTCTTTTTGGATGCATATTTGTAGGGTGTGTGCTGAAATTTCTAACTTTATTGTCAATTTCATAGCATACCAAGCATTGGGGACGTGGCCTGGGTACTTTGCTTGGTTGTCGTACCGCCGAGGCCACCGTGCCGACAAGGTCAAGGCGATCATCAATCCGGGAGGGTGAGGGTACTAGCCATGGAAATAGCGGTGAGGGTGATGGTGACGACGAAGAGGAGGGTGAAGATGGTGACGAGGAAGAGGACGGTGAAGATGATGAGGGCGAGGATGAGGTAATAAATTGCTAAGTCAGATATGTTTTTGTTGTGTTTGGATTTAAACAGCAATGAGTATAATCCTTGTATTGTAAATCGTAGGATGCTTCCGAGGGTGATGAGGAAAGTGAGGACCGCCAAGACGACCATGACGAGATTAGCATGTCTCAAATGGCAGATGCATCGCAGCCTAGTCAACATAGGCGTTGTAGAAAGCCAAGAGATCCTTACACTCCAAGTGAGTGGGAGAAGAAGAAAAAATTGGCGACACGCAAGGCAGCGGAGGCACGGAAGGCATCAATCTTCGATGATGAAGAGCACGAGGAGCCTCCACGTAGGTCTCGGAGAAATGAGGGGCGGATGAAGAACAACCAAGATCGGCCGTCGAAAAGGGGAAAGTGATGTCCACGAATCTTAAAATTTTAAACTAAGTGTTGGACACTTATTTTATATTTCTGAACTTAGTGTTGGACATGTATCTTTTATTGCTATACTATGTGTTGGACATGTATCTTCTGAACTACGTGTGTTGGACATGAATCTTTTATTGATGCACTATGTATTGGACATGTATCTTTTGTTGCTGTAGTATGTGTGAATATGATCTTATATTTGCAATTTATATTGTTGTACAATGTACTGGATATTTATTTTGTGGGTCTGTTACAGACCATGGCGCCATTCAGTAGGGAGCCAAGACATACTGTATGGCGCCGTCACGCGTGGCGTCGTGCTATAATGCATGGCGTCGGCCTGCACGGCGCCATCCATCTGACTTAGCAATTTGACCGGCCTCCTCGCGCACATTACGAGTCAGTACATGGCGGCGCTAAGCGGGCACGGCGGCGCCAAGCAGTATGGCGCCGTCTTGGACGGTGCCAAGAAGTATGGCGCCTTTGCGGGTGGCGCCATGGTGTACAAGACGGCGCCTGTTTGAACGGCGCCATACACTTGACTTAGAATTTTTCAGCGGCCTCTCCTCGCTCAGTCTTTGAACCTAGTCAGTACATAGCGGCGCTATGATGGCTCGCGGGCGCCAAGTAGTATGGCGCCATGCCAAGTGATGCCATGGTATGTAGGATGGCTCCTTTCGGGATGGCGCCATGGTCTGTAACAGCATTATTTTCTGAGAGTACATCACTATTTTGGCATTACAAATTGAACAAATATGACAGAATTAATAACATAAATAAGACAATACATAATAGCACAAATAAGACATAGTTCATAACATAAATAGCACAACCAAGTTCACGAGAGCGCAAATGTCACGGATCACATGATCACAACATGGCGTAGCAATGTTGAAAATAAATTCCACATACAGAGTCCATAACATAGATCATAGCATGGTGACAACTCTACTGGGTCATGCGGGGGCTCCTTCCCCTTTGCCTTCCTCTTCCTCTCTTCCGCTTCCTCTTCCTTTTTTCTCAAGTCACGTGCAAGTTGGACCACTGAGTTGAACAAATTGGCGTCTCCTCTCTCCCGCTTCCTCTTCCTCTTTCCTCTTTATCTCTTCTTCCTCTCTTATGATACTCGCCTCTTCAGCCACCTTCTCAAATCTTCGATAATTCCTCATGCTCTTCAAGTACCTGTTTCTTTCATATTTTGCTTCTTTTTCCTTTCTCTCGTGTTCTTTCTTTGCTTTCTTTATACGTGCCTCATGCAATCTCCTATTGAAATCTTCTTCCCACAACCGTTCTTCTTCAGCCACCCTCCTTTCCTCTTCCCTTTTCTTGATCAACTTAGCTACTTCATCATCCATCTCCTTCACCCTCCTCAAAGCCTCCTCCCATACTTTGGAGTAGCTCATACCGTTCCCATCATTGTTCTCCTTGGTGGGTTGGGTCGACATACCTACAACCAAGATGCAAAATAAAAGTTAGTAAGATAAAATACACTTTAATGCAAGATAAAAGTTAGTAAGATAAAATACACTTTAATACAAGTAAACATACGGGAATTCTCCTCGGAGGTACGTAAACATACTACTACCACGTCCTCGACCACCGCCATGTCCTCTATCACCTCGGCGTCCTCTAGCACCGTGGCTAGTGCTTGTACCATCATAACCACCACGTCCTCTATCACTGACACGTCCTCTATCACCTCCACGTCCTCTACCACCGTGGCTAGTGCTTGTACCACCATCACCACCTCGTTGGCTCGTGTCCATAATAGGGGTGTTGGCTCTCTTTGATTTATTCCTTTGGCTACAAGAAGTTTAGTTATGGCCCTCAACATTGCATTCTCCACAACGTGTTTTGTCACGAGGCTCCGCGAAATACTCGCTCCCCCATTCCCGTCGGTATCCACCCGCCCAATCATCCATGTCACCTCGGAAACGCTTGGTTTGTCTTCTTCCCCAACTAATAACCTTTGTAGCCGGATCAGGCCAAAGTTGTACACCATGATATTCTGGCCATTGAGATTGGTCAAGGTAAGGTTGAAATCTACCCGCCCATGTATTCTTCACCGCTTGGATGGAATGCTCGTCCAACCTAACCGTATCCGGGTGATTAAGACCCACCATTCGTTCAGATGCCGCCTTCATCACATGTGAGCAAGGGAGATGGTACAATGTCGGCCTCTCGCAGGAGCAATAACCCTTGCGTAGCCACACCTTATAGGACAGTCCGCCATGTTGCACACCTCCTCTTGTGCTACCTCCATATTCATTCACTTGGTAAATCAGTTATTGGTTGTTGAAACATTCAACTGTTTGTGTATCCCCTTTCTTTGATTGATATTCCAACCAATTATAGACCAATGGTGGGTACTCATACTTCTTTTTTTTTCTTGTTATCCCCAGCGATTTGCTTATCCGTTTCATCACTATGCTTTAGAAAGTATTCATTCAACTTCTGAAAGGTGTACTCCGCTATGACAATCACGGGCAATTGACGTACACCTTTAAGTACTTTGTTGAAGCATTCCGCCATGTTGCTTGTGGAATCACCGTATCTCTTGCCGCCATAGTCATAAGCTCTTTCCCACTTCGTCCTTTCATTAAGGTTCCTTCTGAGAAACTCTTTGCCACCATCATTTGTGAGGCAATACAATCTATTATATAATTTTTGAAAATGCCGAGCAGTGAAGGCAAGACAACAATCTTGTAGATCATCGGCATGCTCCTTGTTGCCACATGCTCTATAGAAGTTGGACACGAAATGCCTCATACACCATCTATGGTGGATACGAGCACACCCGGGAATGTCCTTCTCGACTATGTTGAGTATTCCTTGGTGGCGGTCCGAGATGATGCAAACCTCTCTACCAGGTTCTATAACTTTGGTCCTCAATATATGAAAAAAACACTCCCAGTTATCATTGTTCTCCACCGAAACCAAGGCAAAAGCCAAAGGCAAAACCCGATTGTTTGCGTCGTGGCATATGGCAGTCAATAGTGTGCCCTTGAACTTGCCGGTTAAAATATGCCATCCATAGACATAACAGACCGACAATGCTTGAATCCCCTAATGCATGGGCCGAATGTCCAAAATGCATGGCCAAATACACGGACAGTGGCACCATTGTACAACCTAGTCACGACCCAAGTGGCTCCACCACATGACACATTCCTGGGTTCCTTGCGGCCATCGCTCCCAACAACCTAGGGAGGCGGTTGTATGCTTCTTCCCAATCACCATACAACATCTTAAATGCGGCTTGTTTGGCCTTCCATGCCTTACCATACTTCACTTTGTAACCGAATAATTCTTTAACCAAATCTATGACACCCTTAATAGTATATGTTGGGAGAGACCTTATGCTATTTGCAACTTTATACGCGATGAAATCGGAGGTAAGCTGATGATGATCATCCTTGACAACTTTGCCATCCTTGATGAACTTGTCATCGCACATATGAATAGACTGACAACTTACAATGGTCTATTGTGGCCCGCCCCTCAATGGTCGTGCACGCACAACCCATGGACATCCTTGCTTCTCACACTTTATTGTGTAACGTACCTTAGTGTCCGAGTAAACCACCTTGTACGGTCGGTGGTACTTCACCGCGTAGTCCTTGATCCACATATGAAATTCCAACAAACTATCAAACTTTACCCCGGGATTTATCCTGTACTTTTTCGGCTTCAAGTCCTTTTTAGAAGGTGCTCGTGGCTCGAGCACTCGACTAATTCCACCGTCAACTTGGGCCTCATCCGCAAGGCTAACATCACGGAACAATGAAGGTCGATGATCCCGACCTACTACCTTTTAATGAGCTTCGGCAAATTTAACCGTTAGACCATCCTCATCCAAACCTTCATCCGGTCCTTCATCCTCAGAGTCCGATGCATGACACCGCAAATAAGGGAGATCATGGTCCATGTCCTCCTCATCACAATTTTCCTCCACATATCCTACTTCATTGTCACGAAGGCCATGCTCTACTTCATCACCCTCAAGGTCATCATCCTCCATTTGGGGTGCTTCATAGTTGTCATTGCGAATGGGACTCATGGGAGGTTGCCTCATTGTTGTGTCATCGTAGGTTGGCTCTACGCGGACCGGGCTCAAGGGAGGTTGGCTCATTGTTGTGTCATATACATGTGGCTCACCTTGAGCTGGGCTCATGGAAGCATGCCGGTTTAAGTCAATTTACAACCAAACCCAAACCTTTCTTGTGGCAAATATCTCAAGTGACTTATCTTCGGATTCTGCCACCATCTTCTTATATGCACTCCAATTCAACTCGGAGTTGATAGGCATTATCTTCAATCTATTGTGATGGCCAAACCCCACATTATACCTTCCAACCAACTCATACATATCACTAGGGTCAATCCATTTCAAATCATTCCTCACTCTTTCCACAACCTCGGCATAGGTAGGACTAGTGCCAAACACCATGACTACCTCCTCCGGGTCACACTCGACATTGCCTTTCAAAAAAGCCACCTTGTCCGCATGATGAACACTAACGATCCTTGCCATCTAAAAACATTGATCATAACCAAAATGTATCAAAAACAAGTAGGTTACCATCAAACATAGCAACCCACTAATGAAGTTATCCACCATAGCAAACCACTAATAAATAAAACCCTAACATACAAACCCTAACTAAAGTAAATGTACCAAAACCCTAACCCTAGCCTACAATTTCTACACATAATGACTACAAACCATAACACCAACAAGCATTAGTCAACAATGCAACAATAAACCATAGTTTTCACTTCAAATGATAGATCTAGAGTTCCAACATTTTTTCCAAAGTTCCACCAAATTGCACAAATCTAATTGGACAAAAACAAGGGGGGCGGTGGAGATTACCTTTTAGTGACAAGGGGGTCGAAATCCACGAAGTAACACCATAGATTTGGAAGGATTTGAAGGGAGGATGAGTTGGGGGAGAGAGAGGGAAAGAGGAAGTTGTTCGGGCTCGAGCTAGGAAGAAGATAACCTTTGGGGTTGGCTATGGACAGCCACCCCGCGGGCTAGGCTATTATGTGGTCAGGGGGTATGGCACCATCCCGCGCGGAGCCATCCTCAATAGCACGACGCCATCCCGGGTGGCGCCATACTAACATGAGTGGGCCCAGCCTGCCGCGATGACCGCCAGGTCAGACGATCGCATGGCGCCGTTGACAGGAGCGCCATAGGTGCATGGCACCGCGCGATATGGCGTCGTGCTATTGTCCATGGCTCCATCCGGTAGGGCGCCATGAAAAGGGTTATATGAGGAAATATTTTAAAAAGAAGGTTATTTTTTTGCTTTCTTTCTTTAAATAGGTTATTTCTGTGATTTTTGCCACGGTTTCCATCTGATCCATGTACAACACACCAGATCCAACCCTTTGTTTTTTTCAACACAAGAGAGGGGTCGCTAAGGACCCCAATGCTACCATTGATATTCAGTCGGTGGGTATATTTTACAAGTAGGACCTCTACAAACATAAAATTGCAGAGCAGTCCTGCGAATAAGAAAGGTGGACCCTAAATAAATTCTTGGAAACAGAATCAGGTCCTTGGAACCCTCCATCGTCGATGTGCTAGCACCGCCGGCAATCTCGATCCCGCCGGGGACGAACCACTTGGCCGGAAAGAGCTGGTGAAGCCCAACGCGTAGCACCCAGTAGACCTCCATCTTGGAGGTTGAGATCACACCCTCGCGGCGTGGAAGAAGCCCTTCAAAGGCATGGATGCCAGTGGTAATCGATACCACCGCGCTAGAAGCACGAGGAGGCAGCAAGGCAACACGAGCAACAGCATCATCAAGTCCTGCATCTTCTCCCTCCTCGCCACCTTGGCCGGTCAGGTCGAAGAAGATGTCGCTGGGTCGCCGCCACAGACGCTTATGAAGGGGTCCTACAAGAGGAACCTCCACCGCAGGCTCCCACCATGAGAGCTCAACAGCGAGATTCATCGGCAAGCTACTGGTGCAGCGCCGATGCACCAGAACATAGCCCTCCACCTTCACCACCACTACAGCACTCTTGCCTTTCACTCCCCCGGCCAGAGTGAGAAGACAAAGGAGGCCCCAGCAGAATAAGATGAAAGGGCGCACAAGGGCTTATTTGCGGAGATCCCTGGAGTTGCGCCGTTCGCCAGCACCTCCGACCACCGGAGTTCGCCGCCGCCACGCCACCACCACCAGATGCGTCGAGACTGGCCCCAACCGCTCGATGCCCTACTCCAATCTACCGGCATCTCGCCAAGACTACTACATCTAACCCTAGCATCTACTCTGGCACCTCTCCCTCCCCATCTTCGGTCGGCAAAGTCGGAGATGGGTCAGGATCGGGACGGTCTTCTCCAATCAACGGCCAAACACGGGAGGTGGATGCCTCTCTATTCGTGCGAAGGGGTGGGGACAAAAGCGATCCAACCCTTTGTGGGTGTCAGCGAGGTGCAGCACGCCCAGTGGATGTCACGTTGTACACGGATCGTGCATGAAGCATTGCCGGTACAATCAGTTCACATGCTGTTTATAAAAAAATTGGGCTATCGTCTAGCCAGCTACTTGTTACTTCCAAAGTGTAAGCAAGCTTAGTATAAATATGAGCCGAATTATTAGCAGAACGACTAACACGTTGAATGGAGAAAGATTCAAAACAAGAAACTAGCTCCCCAATTTCATCTAAAATTTCCAGGGTTCACAACCTCTAAGCTATCCATCTCCATCACCATGTGAGAATAACCTCGTAAGGTAGAAAATATAACACCATCTCGTAGTTCTAGAATCTCGGCAATGAGTGGATCGGAGACTCCCTTGTAGGGTTTACTCCAAGCACCAAGAAAAGATAAGTGTGATCAAGCGACACCTCCCCCTCCTCCCTTCATCTCTTGCTCAATGATGGCACCATCAGTATTGATTTTAATCCAACCTGGATCTGGTGGCCTCCATAGTTGACCCGGTCGGGATTTAGAAATATTCCCCTCGAACTTTAGCATATACAACTCTTCCTTGATCTTCCTCGGGTTTGACCAAGATCCTCCCTATCATGTGTAAGAAAAATTCTCAAATTCTAGATTGAGTACATAGTGTTGATTATAACACAACTTTGTTCATCTGTGAAAAATTGGTCACATACGATATCCGACGACCAAGTATCATTATGTAGGCGAGGAAGCTTTAGATCAAATGTCTTTCTTGCTTCTATCCAAAACCCATGTGCATGCAAGCACGAAATCAGTGCATGCATTAGGTCCTCATCGGCTGCAAGACAAACATCACACCTTCCAATTTCCTTAATATGATGATATTGGAGTGTAGTTGAAACTGGTAGAGTAACACGTACTACCCACCACCAGAGCACTCTAACCTTTGGCAAGACTTTGAGCTTCCAAAGAGACTTCCACATATGTTCATCTACCAATGAAGTACCCATATCCGTCCCTTTATCTAGAGTCGAGCGCTCTTTCTGAATCACTAAGCCACGGTATGTTGATTTCATAGAGTAGACTTCCGTTTTCTCAAAGTTCCAGGCATAAATATCTTCACCTCCATTATGTCACAGTGGAATATTTAGTATTGATTAATTCTGCATCTGGAGCAAAGAAGTTCCTTCTGATTACAGGAACATTCCACAAACCATTACAATGTTCAATCAAGTCAGACCCTTCTCAAGTTGCTCATGATCATAAACTTCCAATCTCTCCATTGGTTTCCCCACATGAGTTCCTGGAATCCATTTATCATTCCATATATTGAGATGGACTCCAATTGCCAACTCAAAGTTGCTCATGATCATAAACTTCCAATCTCTCCATTGGTTTCCGCGCATGAGTTCCTGGAATCCATTTATCATTCCATATTGAGATGGACTCACAATTGCCAGCTCTTTTAATCAGCCCCATATTGAAGGATTCTCTACCAGCCACAATGGCTTGCCAAGTGGCCGAGGCACCTCTAGGCACAGTGGCTTGCATGAAATATTATTAGGAAAAATATTTCCCTTTCAAAACCTTGGTACAGAGGGAATCAGCATGTGTAATACCATGTTTCCCTAACAAGGCCAAGTTCAATAACTCAAAATCTCGAAAACCTATACCTCCTTTAATTCTTGGTATCGTTAGATTCTCCCCAAGATAGCCAATGTGACCTTTTTTTTATCAAGAGAACTACTCCACTAAAACCTCGCCATACCTGAAGTTTGGTGCTTGTAATCCTTCTTTGCTAATTTGAAACAGCTCATACTTGGATGACAGATTTTATCAAGGTTTCCTTAGGTGCACATGACATGAGCTCAAATCAGATTCCTATGTATACGCAAATTTGTACCGAACTGTGTACACGGGAATTGTTCAAGGTCTCGAAAATTTGAGCCAGACCATACCCATCTTGAAATAGAGGTAAATTACCTGGAGCTCCTATCGCTTGCTCGGAAAACCCTACTCTCCGCCCGCTCCGCTCGTGCGGGAGCGAATTGGAATGAGTCTTGTCAGCGCGGAAGCATTGTTCTAGGTTTTTCTGGTCAGTTTTTTGTCCCGGTTTTAACTGGTTTTTCTTTTTTTCTAAATTCGAATATTTTTCAAATCTGAATTTTTTATATTGAACAATTTTGAATCCAAACAAATTTCAAATATGAACAATTTTCAGATCTAAATAGTGTCGTCTTATTGGGCCACACTAAACCGGGGCCCATTTAGGAAGGTCCTTCAGGCGGAGCAGAACGACAAGTAGGGGGTCGTGCTATTGGCCACCTCAAAGCAGCACGATCTCCACGCGCCACACGCACAACACCCGCCTGCTCCCGAACGGGGGTCGCGGCCCACCACCTACCGCAGTCATCTTCTTCCTCGCCTCTCCCCCAGTCGACATCCTCCTCGCGCGGTTTACTCCTGCACCCACATCCCCTCCCCCTATGTTTTCTTCCTCCCCTCCGCTGGCGACGCCGTGGCCAGCCGTGTCGCCCCCATCTCCGGCAAGGTCCAGCACGGCCGGCCATCCCTCTAAACCCCCCCGACCTGCACCCACCACCCTAAATCTGGTCGCCAGCGAGCACCACCACCCTAACCCTAACTCCGATCGCCGACGAGCACCACCCCACCCCTCCCCTAAGTTTTCTTCCTCGCCGGCCCGCCGCCTCGTCCCTGTCTCCGGCGAGGTCCTCGCCTCACCTCCGCCGGGGCGCTGCGGCCGCGTCGTTGAAGGAAATATGCCCTGAGAGGCAGTAATAAAGTTGTTATTATGTATTCCTTATATATGATAGATGTTTATTTTGCATGCTATAATTGTATTGATTGGAAACGTCAATATATGTGTGTTTAATAAACAAATAAAAGGTTCCTAGTTATGCTTCTCTTATAGACTAGCTCGTTGATTAACAAGATGATCAAAGTTTCCTGATCATGGACATTGGATGTTGTTAATAACAAGGTCAAAACATTTGTGAAATGATGTGATGAACATTCATCCGAAGTATAGCATTACGATCAAAGTCATTATGTTTATATTGCTATAACATCATACGAAGTAATCTTAGTCCTTAGACCATGAGATCATATTAATTGCTAACATCGGAAGGGTAACTTGATAACATCAAACGTCACACCGTAAAAGGGTGACTATAAAGGTGGGTTCAGATACTCTGAAGATGTTATGTTGAGGATCATGGATCAAGAGTGGAATTTGTCAATCCCGATGACAGATAGATATACTCTGGGTCCTCTCGGTGATATCACATTAAGATAGATTGCAAGCAAGTGATGTGATCACTAGAATGTTATATCACAGGTGAAAGGGCATGTATGCCCCCATGTGTGGTTTTGGTAATTAATGACAGTCCCTATGGACTAATGTGCAAATTGAGTCTCACTTGTATGTTTGTCCATTGGCATCGCTTGGACCATGTGTTGGTTTCAAGGATGAAAAATAAGAAGCATCGTCCAAGGGCTTTGTGCCTATTGGAATCAAGTAGAAGAAGAAGATCAAGTATGTCTTGAAGAAGAAGAAGAAGATGGAGTTCCTCATGGCTTTCTTCAAGACATCATCATCAAGATTTGATGTGCAAGCTCACGGTGCGCCATCTCTAGAAGATATCATGCTTGGAGCTTGCCATCCTCGGTGTTCATGGAGTGATGAAGACAAGGTCAAAGAAGAGGTTTCCTCATGGAGTATGGGGGAGCCATTCGCAAGTCTTCATCAAACAAGAGCATGCAATAGCAATCAAGAAAGGTGTTCCATCTTGAGAAGGACAAGACGGTCTACATCAAGCTCAAGTGGGATGCTCAAGGCAAATGTATGATCTTGATAGGGTTTCTATTTTACCGGTCTCTTGTAGTGTTCTTGTAGTGTTGGGAGACCGGGTTTAGGATAGATAGCCGTACTATCAAGAGGGGCTCTCGAGTGGGTGACTCGTTCGTATCTTTCGAAGAGAGATCAAACCTTTGCATACATAGCATCATCTTTCTTGGTTGTTGTTTGGTTCTTGTCCATGTGAGGATCTAGAGCTTGTGGTTATCTTCATAACAAGCTCTAGTTCATCAAAAACGGATTTCCCTTGCATATCTTATTGTGTTTTTGATCTTGCGGGTTTTCCGGCTCCACACCTTGGGAGGTATCTCACATATATATTTATGGTATTTTCTCCCTTGGTGATACCCAATATTTCGTCTCTATCTTTCCAACAAAATTGGTTTCGTCTCGTTTGGAGTTCGGATGCAAAAGTTGTGGCATTTCTGGTTCTGAAGTTTCTCTGACCGGAAGTACCGGCCAGACGCCGGAAATACCGCTCGGGCAGAAATGCCGCCGGTAGTACCGGTGTTAATTCCGGCCCAACTTTCGGTGAACCCATTTTTGGTTATGTTCTCTCTCTGCCTGGTTAGCGCTATTTGACGGAACTTGGATCGGATTTTCAGGCGGTAGTACCGCTAGGACATTCCCGCCACCGGTAGTTCCGGGAAGCGGCGGTAGTACCGGCCAGGCTCGCGTTTGTGTTCTTTCTCTCGCTGTTTTCTGACCGTTGGCTGGGTGCCACCGGTAGTACCGGCCACCCACCGGTACTACCGGCCGTGTGCGATTCTGTGGGTAACTGACAGATCGGGGAGCCCTTTAAAAGGAGCTCCCTGAAAGTGCATGTGTGCCCCCATGTGTGGTTTGGTAATTAATGACAATCTTTATGGACTTATGTTTGCATTAAGTTTTACCTGTAGGATTTGTCCATAGGCAATGCTTGAACCATATGTTGCCTTCAAGGTTGGGAGAAGAAGAAAGTGAAAAAGATTAAGTGTTGACCAAGGTTTCAATGAGTGATCTAGAGATTGGTCAAGTGAGAGTTGAGCCTATAGCAAGTGTGTCTTGAAGACTAAAGTTGGGGTGATATCTCTTATGTTCCTTCAAGACACCAACATAATGAAGAAAGAACAAATGATGTGCAAGTTCAATATGAGCTATCTCGAAGAGATCATTTGCTTGGAGCTTGCCATCCTATGGTTATCATGGATATGGGAAGATGATATGCTCAAGAGAGAAGCTCTACCATAGTGGAGTATGGGGAGCAATTTGCAAGTCTTCACCAAGCTAGTGCAATCAAGAAAGGTGTTACATCTTCAGGTGGACAAAATCGCTATCATCAAGCTCAAGTGGAATATGCTCAAGGCAAAGGTATGTTCTTGATAGGGTTTCTTTCTTACTGGTCTCATGGTGTTAGTTGGGGAGACCGGTTTATAGGATAGATAGCCGTATTATCAAGAGGGGCTCTCGAGTGAGTAACTTGATCATATCCTTCATGAGAGCTCAAACCTTTGCATACTTGGCATCATCCTTTCTTGGTTGTTATTTGGATCTTATCTATTTTGGTTCTTGAGCTTGTAGTAATATTCATAACAAGCTCTAGTTCATCGAAAACGGATTTCATATGCATTCTCTATTGCGTTTTCGATATTGGAGGTTTTACCGGTTTGTCTTTTTGAGATTGGTAAAACCTTACCTCATTTGGTTCTTATCCATGAAAGGATTTATAGCTTGTGTTAATCTTCATGACAAGCCCAAGTTCATCAAAAACGGATTTCATATGCATTCTCTATTGCGTTTTCGATGTTGGAGGTTTTACCGGTTCGTCTTTTTGAGAGAGGTCAAACCTTTCGTCATTTGGTTCTATCCTCCCTTTCTGTACTATGATGGTTCCCTGCATGATCTTGTAGAGTTTGTTGTCCTCTTTAAAACAAGTCCAAGATCATCAAAATCGGAGTCCGGATGCAAAAATTATGGGTGTTTCCGTATTTTTGTTTCTGTCAGTTTTGCCTTGGTCGGAATGTCCGGCGTGAATAGGCCGGAATGTCCGGCCCGCGTGCTCCAGGGCTGTAACGATTGGATTTTTGAGGACCTATATAAAGGGCCCTTCTTCCCCAATGTTGATAGAACCTTTCTTGCAAGTTTTCTCCTCCATTGATGACCTTCTTGAGCTTGCTATCTCTCAATCCCTCATATGATTCTTGCATATTCTTGAGGGATTTGAAAGAGGAGATCTAGATCTACAACCCCACCAATCAATCTCTCCTCTAAGTGAGGGGAACATCTTGGGATCTAGATCTTGGAGTCTTTTTTGAATTTCCTCCATTGTTCTTCCTCTCTTATTCCCCCATAAGCTTTTGTAGCTTTGGTGGAATTTGTGTGAGAAGGATTTGAGCACTTCTTGTGTTCTTGCCATTGCATTTGGTGCATCGGTTTGAGTTCTGGGTGAGGATTCGATTGGGTGAAAGGTGAGAAGCTTTTTACTCTTGGGTTCATTGGAACCCTAGACGGTTTGGTGGTTTTGCAGGTTTGTGGATTACTTGGGGCCTCCAATTAAGTTGTGGAGCTTTCCCCAAGCTTGTTTGTTGGGAGCCTCTAATTAAGTTGTGGAGAAGAGCCCCAACCTCGTGAGAGGTTCCGGATTGCCACCGACAAGTGCACCGATAGTGGAAGTGTGAATCGATCCCGTTGGGGTGAGATTCACAGGAGAATAAGGGAGGCCTTTTGTGACATTGGTGGTTTGATACCACCCCCTCTCCAAACGAGACGTACTCCATGCTGGGAGGAACTCGGTAAAATATCGTCGTCTCCGCGTGCGTCGGTTATCTCTATATCCGAGCTCTTACTTATGCACTTTACTTTGTGATAGCCTTCGTGCTTGAAGTATATCTAGCTATCACATAGTTGCTTGTCTTGCTTAGCATAAGTTGTTGGTGCAAATAGGTGAACCCTAGTTGTTCTAGGTTTTGTGCTTAACAAAGTAAACGCTAGTTTAATTCCGCCTTTGTTGAGCCACTCTCGGAAAAGTTTTTAAACCGCCTATTCACCCCCCCTCTAGGAGGCATCTATATCCTTTCACTCCCCTTTCCCCTTCGGCCCTATCACTTGTTCGTCTTGGTTTTTGGCTTTCTCTCTCCTCCATTGTTGACCTTGAAGAGCTTGCCCTCTCCCCTTCTCCCTCCTATGATTCTTGCATCTTTTTGAGGGATTTGAAAGAGGAGATCTAGATCTACAAGCCCCACCAAGCAAAATCCCTTCTTTGTGAAGGAATCCATGGGATCTAGATCTTGGAGAGTTTTGTGTTCTCCTCTTGTGTTCTTCCTCCCTTATTCCCCCAATAGCTTATGTAGCTTTGGTGGAATTTGAGAGAGAAGGACCTGCCTCTTGCATTTGTTGCATATGTTTGAGTTCTCCTCGGAGATTCGGCGAGTTCAAGCCCTTGGGCTTATTTCTCTTGGGTTCTTGGAACCTTAGACGGTTGTGTGGAGTTGTGGTGTGTTCTTGGGGCTCCAATTGAGTTGTGGAGGTTCCCCAAGCTTGTTGGCCTTTTGTGGCATTGTGGAGCCTTTGTAGCGTTTCTTGGAAGCCCTCCAATTGAGTTGTGGAGATTGCCCCAAGCCTTGTACGGGTTCGGTGACCGCCCTCAAGTGTTCCATAGTGGAACGTGAGTAGGCCTTTGTGGCAAGCTCACAGGATAATAGGGTGAGCCTTTTGTGGCGTCGGTGAGTTGCGTGGCTTCGCATCCTTGGTGAGGCCTTGTGTGGCGTTGGGTGAGCATCGAGCCACCACACCTCGAGGTGAGCCATTTGTGGCGTTCGAAGTACATTGCGCCCCCGCACCTCTCCAACGGAGACGTAGCTTCTTTGGAAGTGAACTTCGGGAAACAAATCATCGTCTCCGCGTCCATCGGTTATCTCTCAACCGAGCCCTTTACTTATGCAATTTACATTGTGATAGCCTTCGTGCTTGAAGTATATTATCTTGCTATCACCTTGTTGCTTGTCTTGCTTAGCACAGGTTGTTGGTGCACTTAGTGAATCTAGTGGATATAGGTTTTGGCTTGATAAATTAAACGTTAAGTTTTATTCCGCATTTATTAGAGCCTAAACCATAATAATTTTAAAACGCCTATTCACCCCCCCCTCTAGGCGACGTCCATTTCCCTTTCAAAGGGAACGAGAAAAGAGTGCATGTCGGTAACGAGATCAAACTAGGTATTTGGATGCCGATGATCGAATATCGGACATGTAATATATCACGAGACAAAGGGATTAAATTACTAGCGTTAAAGGTTCTCACGATCACAGAAGTCATCGTTGAATGTCCAGGAGTCAGAATGGATCTCCAGGTCCTGCTTCTGATTATTGATTTGAGAGGAGTCTCAATCATGTCTGCATTATTTGCGAACCGTAGGATGACACACTTAAGGGTTGCCAAACACCATTTTGAAGCACATATGTTTCAGACGAAAGAATTGCAAAGTGCTGGAATTATTTCGATGGAAACCGGAATTGTTTCGGGTGAAATTGCAGAAACTGGTTCTGCATGCGATATTGAAATGTTACAAGGGGTTTTATGTGAATGTTTGTTAATTAAAGTAATTAAAAAAATTCTGAATAAAATAAATAAAAGAGTTTTATTAAATGAGAGATGCATTAAATTTGGTGGAAATTTAATGCATGTGAGTGCAACTTTGGGTGGAGGCTAAATTGATGTGAGTGGAGCTTCCACCACATGAATGAGGAAGAGGTGGGGGCACCTCCCCATGGGCGCCGGCCATGGGCGGGGAGGATCCCCCTCTCCTATAAAAGACCCCCCTCTCCTCCCTCACAAAGCACACCTCCTCGTGAAGGATCTCTCTCCCCCTCTAGATATATTCCCCCATGGTCTCGGATTAGCAAGATACATGTTCCCGGTGGCATTGCGTCTAGAAGGAGTTGCTGCTTCCGCTGATTCGCTGGAGCGAGAAGGTAGAGGTTGTTCGGTGGTCTGAACGTGTGTGCGAGGACAGATGCGCTGCTAATTTGCGGCGCTAGGACTTCCACTCGATCTTGAGATCGACAAGCGTATGACTACATCATCCACGAGTTCCAACTCATTAACAAAGCTTTGTTGTATTCGAGGGTAAGTTCTCCATGGATGTATATTCACCCGTTGCTTGTATCTAGTAGATAGATCTTGGTATATAGTTCCCATCATAGGAATTTTTTTTAGTTTTCTATGCTGCAAACCCAACAATGGTATCAGAGCCTGATCTATGCGTAGGTGCTTTGCACGGGTAGTACACATATGTTTATATGTGGGCGATGATGATCATGTTATTGCTTCTTTCATGTATTTTGGATATTGGTGGCATAGTGGGATGAAGTGGCCTGGACCAACCTTACATGTCATCACACATGAGGCCGGTTCCACGACTGACATGCAACTAGTTTTGCATAAGTGGCTAGCGGGTGTTTGTCTCTCTTACTATAGTCAATATCTGATTTACAACGAGTTGCTGATAACTTAGTTATCATCGTTGTGGTTCCATGTTCGTAGGTAAGACCGGTTCTATCTCCGAAAGCCCTAACCCATGTAAAACTTGCAATGGATAAATTAGAGGCGTCTAGTTTAGATTGTTGCCGGGCTAGTGTCATGATATGATAATGTTGTAAGTTGAAGTATGGTAGATACCCTTACAACACACTTATGTGTAAGTTACATAGGCCTTGGCCTTACACACAAAGGAATGATAGAGATCATACCATGATGCATGTGATGGTGATCAAATGCATGGACCATATCATCCCACTTTACACATTTGATGTTCGCATCTTATATTGCTAGTTTGGCGCTTTTAGTAGCATTGTAAGATGATCCCTCATTTAAATATCAAGATAAAATGTGTTCTTACTTAAGTATGTACCGTTCTATGGATCGTGTTTCGAGACATCACGTGATGATCGGGTGTACTCGATTCTACGCTTTCATACAACGGGTGTAAGACAGTTTTACACACGCGAGTACTAAGGTTCTTACTTGGCGAGCCTAGCATGTACAGACATGGCCTCGGAACACGGACCGAAAGGTTAAGGATGAGTCATATAGTTGATATGATGCCTATATAGATGCTCGCCTTTGAAGCTACACCGACTCAAGTGATGATCGGACTTGGTGTAGTGGATTTGGTTCATGTAATCACCAAAAGGACACGAGGAATGTCGTTTTTGAGTGGGAGTTCATTAGTAATTTGGATTAATTGAACTTAATATATCATAAACTTAGTCTAAATAAACTTTACAAATTCTATTGTAGATGGCACCACCTGCTTTTCATTTCAATGTGTTCATGGAGAAAGACAAACTTGTAGCAAATGGTAGCAATTTTACCAACTGTGCCATGAATTTGAGGATTCTCCTCACTGCTGCACAAAAGCAATATGTGCTAGAAGCGCCTCTAGGCCCCCACCAGCTCCTGATGCCCCTAACGAGGAAAATAATATCTATATAACTCGTCAGGAGGACCACAACTTAGTTCATTGCGGCATACTGTGTGGGCTAGAGCCAGAACTCTGAAAGCGTTTCGAAAATGGCAATGCTTTTGATACCATGGGAGAATTGAAAATGATTTTCGATACCCATGCTGCCGTAGAGATTTATAATGCTTCTGAAAAGTTCTTTAGCTGCATGATGGAGGAGAACAACTCCGTTAGTGAGCACGTACTCAAAATTTCTAGGTACGCCGATAAGCTTGTGTCCTTGGGAATATCGATTCCCATTGACCTAGGCATACATCATGTTCTCCAATCTCTGCCACCTAGCTACAAGATCTTCGTGATGAACTATAACATGCAGGGCATGAAGAAGTCTCTTCCTGAGCTTCTGTCAATGCTTAAAACTGCAGAAGTGGCGATTAGGAAAGAACATCAAGTGTTGATGATCAATAAGACCACCGGTTTCAAGAAAGACAAGAAAGGCAAACAGAAGGGAAAGAAGGGCGGAAAATCTGTTGCCGCACCTGAAAAGAAATCCTGAGCTGGCCCTAAGTCTGATACCAAGTGCTACTATTGCAAGGAGACTGGCCATTGGAAGCGCAACTGCCCCAAGTATTTGGCGGACAAGAAGGCCGACAAGGCAAACAAAGGTATATGTGATATACATGTTATTGATATGTACTTGACTAGTACTTGTAGTAGCACCTGGGTATTTGATACGAGATCGGTTGCTAATATACGTAACTCGATTCAGGGGCTGCGGAACAAGCGACAGCTAGCAAGGGATGAGGTCACGATGCGGGTCGGCAATGGATCAAGAGTTGATGTGATCGCCGTCGGAACGCTGCCTCTCCATATGCCGTCGGGATTAGTGATAAATCTAAATAATTGTTATTTGGTGCCTGCACTGAGCATAAACATTGTATCCGGATCATGTTTGATGCGAAGTGGTTATTCGTTTAAATCTAAAAACAATGGTTGTTTGATTTATATGAATGATATCTTTTATGGCCATGCACCTGTGATGAATGGTTTATTTATGTTGGATCTCGATAGTAGTATTACACATATTCATAATGTTGATGCTAAAAGGATTAAACTTGATAATGATATATCTGCATATATGTGGCACTGCCGTCTAGGTCATATTGACATTAAACGCATGAAGAAACTCCATTCTGATGGACTTTTGGAATCACTTGATTTTAAATCATTTGATACATATGAGCAATGCCTTATGGGCAAGATGACTAGAACGCTGTTTTTCGGTTCAATGGAACGGGCGACAGATTTATTGGAAATCATACATACTAATGTATGTGGACCAATGAGTGTGTCGGCGCGAGGTGGATATCGTTATTTTGTTACTTTCACGAATGATTTGAGTAGATACGGGTATATCTATTTGATGAAACATAAGTCTGAAACCTTTGAAAAGTTCAAAGAATTTCAGAATGAAGTGGAAAATCATCGTAACAAAAAGATCAAATTTCTGCGGTCTGACCGTGGAGGAGAGTATCTTAGTTACGAGTTTAGCACACATATGAAAGACTGTGGAATAGTTTCACAACTCACGCCTGCGGAACACCACAATGTAATGGTGTGTCGGAACATCGTAATCGTACTTTATTGGATATGGTTCGATCTATGATGTCTCTGACTAACTTTCCACTGTCACTTTGGGGCTATGCACTGGAAACCGCTACATTCACTTTAAATCGGGCACCATCTAAATCCGTTGAAACGACACCGTTTGAATTATGGTTTGGAAACAAACCTAAGTTGTCATTTCTTAAAGTTTGGGGATCGATGTTTATGTGAAGAAACTTCAGCCGGATAAACTTGAACCCAAAGCAGAAAAATACGTCTTCAAAGGATACCCTAAAGAAACGATTGGGTATACCTTCTATCACAGATCCGAGGGCAAGGTTTTTGTTGCCAAGAATGGATCCTTTCTTGAGAAGGAGTTTCTCGCGAAAGGTGTGAGTAGTCGGAAGGTAGAACTCGAAGAGGTTATTGAACCTTCTCTTCATGAAATGTCGAGTGGCGTAGCACCGGAAATTGTTTCGGAGTTGACTTCACCTGGTGAAGAGAGAGCTAATGATAATAATCATGGAACTCTGAAAGAGGACACTACCGAACCTCGCAGGTCAAGCAGGACATGTGCAGCTCCTGAACTGTACGAAAATCCTGTTATAAATTTCATGATTCATGAAATAGATGACCCTGCGACGTATGAAGAAGCGATGATGAGCCCGGATTCCAACAAATGGCTAGAATCCATGAAATCTGAGATGGAATCCATGTACAAAAACCAGGTTTGGACCTTGGTGGACTTACCTCACGATCGAAAGGCTGTTGAGAATAAATGGATTTTCAAAAGAAAAACTGATGCTGATGGTAATGTGACCATCTATAAAGCTCGACTTGTCATAAAAGGGTTTCGACAAATTCAAGGAGTTGACTACGATGAGACATTCTCTCCCGTAGCGATGCTAAAGTCGATTAGGATTATGTTAGCAATTGCTGCATATTTCGATTATGAAATATGGCAGATGGATGTCAAAACTGCGTTCCTCAATGGTAATATAGAAGAAGAGTTGTATATGATACAATCTAAGGGTTTTGTCGATCCTAAGGATGCTGATAAGGTATGCAAGCTTCAGCGATCCATCTATGGACTAAAGCAAACATCCCGGAGTTGGAATCTCTGCTTTGATGAGGTGATCAAAGAGTTTGGATTTGTCCAAACTTATGGAGAGGCTTGTATTTACAAGAAAGTGAATGGGAGCAATGTGGAATTTCTGATATTATATGTAGATGACATATTATTGATTGGAAATGATATAAATCTTTTAAATAGTGTTAAAAGTTATCTAAACAGCAAATTTTCAATGAAGTACCTTGGTGAAGCTTCATATATATTAGACATTAAAATCTATAGAGATAGATCAATGCGCCTAATTGAGCTATCACAAAGTATATACCTTGATAAGATATTAAAGAAGTTTAATATAGATGGAAGTAAGAAGGGGTTCTTACGTATGTTGCAAGGCAAGACATTGAGTAAGACTCAAAGTCTGGCTATGGCGGAAGAAAGAGAGATAATGGATAAGATCCCCTATGCCTCAGCCATAGGCTCTATAATGTATGCCATGCTATGTACAAGACTGGATGTGGCACATGTTATTAGTTTGACTAGTAGGTACCAATCTGATCTAGGTTCGGAACACTGGATAGATGTCAAGAATATCCTTAAGTACTTAAGAAGAACTAAGGATATGTTTCTTGTATATGGAGGTGAAGAAGAGCTGGTTGCTAAGTGTTATGTTGATGCTAGCTTTGACACCGATCCAGATGACTCTAAGTCTCAATCCGGATATGTATTTCTCTTGAAAGGAGCAACAATTAGTTGGAGGAGTTCCAAACAACCTGTGGTGGCTGGATCAACAACGGAGGCGGAATATGTTGCTGCTTCAGAAGCGGCGCAGGAAGCGGTTTGGATGAAGGAGTAACGGAACTAGGTGTGGTTCCTAGTGCATTGGACCCAATGGTGATCTATTGTGACAACAATAGAGCCATAGCCAACGCTAAGGAACCAAGGTCTCACAAGAATTCCAAGCATATTAAGCGCCACTTTCACTCCATCCGCGAGCATGTCAAGGATAGAGATATAAAGATTTGTAAAGTACACACGAACCTAAATGTAGCAGATTCATTGACTAAGGTTCTCCCTAGAGCAAAACATGATCAACACCAGAACTCCATGGGTGTTAGATTTATCACTATGTGAACTAGATTATTGTCTCTAGTGCAAGTGGGAGACTGAAGAAAATATGCCCTAAGAGGCAATAATAAAATTATTATTGTGTATGTATATGATATATGTTTTTTTGCATGCTATAATTGTATTGATTGGAAACGTCAATACATGTGTGTTTAATAAACAAATAAAAGGTTCCTAGTTATGCCTCTCTTATAGACTAGCTCATTGATTAACAAGATGATCAAAGTTTCCTAATCATGAACATTGGATGTTGTTAATAACGAGGTCACAACATTTGTGAAATGATGTGATGAACATTCATCCGAAGTATAGCATTACGATCAAAGTTATTATGTTTATATTGCTGTAACATCATACGAAGTAAGCTTAGTCCTTAGACCATGAGATCATGTTAATTGCTAACATCGGAAGGGTAACTTGATAACATCAAACGTCACACCGTAAAAGGGTGACTATAAAGGTGGGTTCAGATACTCCGAAGATGTTATGTTGAGGCTCATGGATCAAGAGTAGAATTTGTCAATCCCGATGACAGATACATATACTCTGGGCCCTCTCGGTGATATCACATTAAGATAGCTTGCAAGCAAGTGATGTGATCACTGGAATATTATATCACGGGAACGAGAAAAGAGTGCATGTCGGTAACGAGATCAAACTAGGTATTTGGATGCCGGTGATCGAATCTCGGACATGTAATATATCACGAGACAAAGGGATTAAATTACTAGTGTTAAAGGTTCTCACGATCACAGAAGTCATTGTTGAATGTGCAGGAGTCAGAATGGATCTCCAGGTCCCCGCTTCTGATTATTGATTTGAGAGGAGTCTCAATCATGTCTGCATTATTCGGAACCGTAGGGTGACATGCTTAAGGATTGTCATACACCATTTTGGAGCACATATGTTTCAGACGAAAGAATTGCAAAGCGCTGAAATTATTTCGATGGAAACCGGAATTGTTTCGGGTGAAATTGCAGAAACTGGTTCTGCATGTGATATTGAAATGTTATAAGGGATTTTATGTAAATGTTTGTTAATTAAAGTAATTAACAAAATTCTGAATAAAATAAATAAAAGAGTTTTATTAAATGAGAGTTGCATTAAATTTGGTGGAAATTTAATGCATGTGAGTGGAACTTTGGGTGGAGGCTAAATTGATGTGAGTGGAGCTTCCACCACATGAATGAGGAAGAGGTGGGGGCACCTCCCCATGGGCGCCGGCCATGGGCGGGGAGGAGCCCCCCTCTCCTATAAAAGGCCCCCTCTCCTCCCTCACAAAGCACACCTCCTCGTGAAGGATCTCTCTCCCCCTCTAGATATATTTTCTTATGGTCTCGGATTAGCGAGATACATGTTCCCGGTGGCATTGCGTCTGAAAGGAGTTGTTGCTTTCGCTGATTCGCTAGAGCGAGGGAGGTTGTTCGGTGACCTGAATGTGTGTGCGAGGACGGATGTGCTGCTGATTTGCGGCGCTAGGACTTCCACACGATCTTGAGGTCAGCAAGCGTACGACTACATTATTCACGACTTCCAACTCGTTAACAAAGCTTTGTTGTCTTCAAGGGTAAGTTCTCTATGGATGTATATCCACCTGTTGCTTATATCTAGTAGATAGATCTTGGCGTATAGTTCCCATCGTAGGAATTTTTTTTCTATGCTGCGAACCCAACAGTCGTCCCCGACGTCAGCGAGGACTGCTCTCGCGCTTCGTCTTCCTCTCCTCTCCATTGCTGGTGGGCCGGCCCACGAGCTGACGCGGCAGGCACGCGGGGTTGGCGGCGCCAGGGACAGGCGGCAAATAGACTTTCCGCAAGTAGGGGCATCCCGCTTTTCCATTATTGGCCACTCTAACCTCTTCCATTTAAGCCCCTCGTATCACTACCCCTGCCCTCCATTCTGTTACAGACAGTATTTTCAATTCAAGGTTTCCGTGTTGTGGTTTCTTCACTTTGAGATCATTTTGAGGACCGTTCTCAAAAAACAGACGGTGCCCTTAGGACCTCCCATGAACATATTATTTGGTTTTCAAGTTTTAGGGTAAACTTGATACCCCTTGTATGATTTTGGATTAATAATTAACGACATCATAGAGGTCCTTCAGCGGATGATGAGTGGGTGGGTCACTGCTGAAACGACATGTACGAATGCACCGTCTCTATCTGAATATACTGAGACCACCTGGGATGCTCGACAGCGGACTTGTTTGCCAACCGTGCACGTCAGCTAGCACTAGCAGTACACCACATGGTCTGCTGTTCTGACGCTGCTCTCCTGAACCAGGTCCTGTGGCTTTATCTATCGACAAGCAGTGTAAATATGATCACAAAACAACTCTATTGAGCTCCGAATTTGCCGAGTACAAACACTCTAACAATAACAGGCCACATATATGTAAGGTAAAGAGAGGTCACATGTTTAATCGACAACAACATTTCTTGTTCTCCAAAAGAAAACAAAGTCACAAGTGCATCCCCTGCACCGAGCCACGCACTAGTGGAGTGGAGTACATATCTATCTATCTATCTTTTCTGAAGGGTCCATTTTACGTACATCAGCCGGCGGACCATCTATATTTCTCGTTGTTATATACGGTAGGGAGCTCACAGCAGTTGCATCAGCGGCAAAACTCGAGAGCGCCAGAAAACTATAGCCTCAGTGGTATGTTCATCCTACTCCTACCTCCTCTATATAGCATCAGAACCTATACGCCGATTGTATCACCAAAGGCACTGTCCGGAATAGCCCTTTTAACCTTTCAACGCCGCAGCTCTCTTCAGTCTTCTTTGCCTGTACCTCCACATGAGCTGGATGTGGCTTGCCGCGACAGTCTTCCAAGTTGGTGATAAGTACCTGTTCAAGATGATCCAAGCATCAGTAGACAAAATAAGATGGGGACTTGCATGACGAAGCTCTCACTCAACTTCAGCTATGAGAGATTCAGGCAGATGCCATGCTGACCAGCAGATTAACACACATTTGTTTCGAAGCAAACATACCAATGAATAAAGTATGGCACAATAAGCTTCTCTTAGTTAGTAGTACTCCCTCCGTTTCAAAATATAAGATGTTTTAGCTTTGTGAAGGTAGTGTATGTAGACCCATTTTAGTGTCTAGGTTCACTTCAAATCTAAATGAACCTAGACACTAAAAGAGGTCTAGATACACTTCATTCACAAAGCTAAAACGTCTTATATTTTGAAACGGAGGGAGTACATGTTAGTTGTTATTGCAGCAAAAGCAACAAGGTAGTGTAGAGAACATGCTTTTTCTCTGAAGCAATAGAATATGTAATTAGTTTTCTCTACTCCCTCCGATTCAAATTAATGTTCTCGGATTTGTCTAGATTCAAATGTATCTAGACATGTTTTAGTGCTAGATACATTCGAATCTAGACAAATCTAAGAACGTTAATTTGGATCGGAGGCAGTACAACTAGATACTCAAGCTCTATCAGTGTGAATCACGCTGAAATTGAAATAGTTGGTTACAGCTTCAATTGCTCATATGACAGCCAGCACAACTGAAGAAAATTTGTACTCCCTCCGTTTCAAAATATAAGATGTTTTAGCTTTTGTGAAACGTATGTATCTAGACATCTTTTAGTATGTAGATTCGACGTTTCACAAAAGCTAAAACATCCTATATTTGGAACGAAGGGAGTACTTATTACAGCTGAACAAAAACTGGATGGCGGTTAATTGACTACAGTTAAGAATGGGCTAAATTCCTTACCTTATGGCAGCGACCACAAGTGGATTGCGCAATGATGTTAAAAATTGCAAAATGGCTTCTTCCAGATCACTTGCTTGCAATACAAAAGCTTCAACATTTGTTAAGCATCTGACCGTACGTGTAGACATCCAGCGAACTTTCGGATTTCCATCTGGTACAATAACAGTTTACATGATGTAATATAGAAGTTGATCTAAGAGAAACAAATGCAAGAACACTAAACCAGGGGACATTTCTGCTAACCTCGTTTGACTAAAGACTGCTCCAAGTACCAAGCAAGGAGCTCAGCACCACATACAGCTTCTTCATTGAAGGAAGTCCTGCTTCCGTCTGCACTGATAATTTCCAGTTTACCCCGCACTACAAAGACTATCTTTTCGACAGGGTGGTTCTGGCAAAGAATGTCGGTTCCACCAATATAGAGGCACTGTTTTAACTTCTCACATATAGCCTCCGAGAGTGCACAATCCTTCAGATTGAATAAGGGAATCTAAAAATAGACATGCATCATGTTTCTCAAGATTAAGATACTCTACTACTATAAGCAAGATTCTTCTTTTTTGGGAGGAAAAAATAATTATCGAAAGCCAAACCTTGTCAAGGAATCTAAAGGAATGCTGGCGTATGTCCCTTTGAATATCTTCTGGTAGTTTTTTCAAAAGTTCTTCTTCATTCAGTCCTCTCGTAACGATCCAACTGTGCCTTTCTGCACTTCTAACTCTCCTACAGGTTCAAGAAATTTAGCCAACTGTGATTTGATGGCTACTTATCAAATTTGGACAGCTCGAGGGATGGTTAAAGTTAAAGACCTTAGTACACCTATTATTCATTGCAGCTTTGGTAATCGATCTTATTTTTTCTTATGTGCTATTGGTTCTAGTATTAGCATTTTCCTTGCTCATTTAACAGAAAGCATGAAAACAAGCTTTTGTTTCCAAGTTATTTGATTCATGTGGTCGAATACCTTCTCAAATCTTCTGGGAGTTGCCTGTGGCTCATCCATTGTTCAACATCATGCCTTCTAAGTTGCATTTCCAGTCTCCTGTGAGTAAGGAAATAAGTGGATAAGTCTAAGATTGTTTCAGTAACTAGTGCACCACGATTCATGATCATTGTAATGTCCATCTTTAACTAGTCATTTTTCTCTGAAGTTCATAGTGTATAAGAACCGAGAAGTTAGTATGCCAATACCAATGTATCAGTTCATATAAGGGACTCTATCCAGGAATGAAACAAGCATGCTCATAGTTATGCCAGACAATAGATCATTCTAGGATTTTACATCGGGTAAAGTCCAACCCCGTCATGGCCTCACTTATTACTTTAACATAAACCCAATCCTACCGTACTTTGACCCTTATAGTAGGTCATCAATACTAGCTCAGTTTAGATTTGATTACAATTGGCATACTCCATGTATAGGTCTCTGGTGACAATATAAGCACTAATCATGACCCCTTCCCCAACAGCCCAACCACCTGTAATACTTAAAAGTTATAACTACTCCAACACAGCGCATTTGCAGTAAAGCACTCAAAATCATTTTACAGGCTTACACATTTAATTCTAGGCCTATGGCTCAGTTTGCCAATTGGCCACAAAACCAGTGCACTGTGGTGAATAAACTTGCAGTACAACTACTTACCTTTTTCCAAGAGATTGGAGAAAGTTCTGCATGTTTGCAATCAGTAATGCAAAAAGCAACAACCCCAATGCAATAATAGCCTTTGTGAAGAGAACTTCCCAAACAAAATAACTTGGCACCAGATTGCCAGCTAAAGTACTTATTTGCTGCATTCAAACATTTGAAGATAAGCAAAAGGTCATATAGTTACGGAAGTAATATGTACTTATGAGTTAAAGAGTTCAAATATTGAAACATAAGCAGAAGTCAGTGCTTTGCGTAGAAAAATGTAGAGACTGATATTAGAGTTGGATACTCTGCTTCCTATATACAGCAGGAGCCAGGAGACAGCTTTGTATAACTATATGAATAGTTGAATACAGAACAGGTTACCTGAAACCCCCAGAATAATGAATAGATATAGCGGTTAACGTCAGGTTCTGCAGTTAGCAACACAGCTTGCTGATAGATCCCATACTTAAAAGAACCACTTGTAGTATCAAAGCAGCTTTGTGATACTGAGTCGTTGAACCACAACTGCATCTTGCCTCTGTCTAGCTCACTGATGCCATATCCACAATCTATGAACTCTGCGCAGGATGTTATATTAAGTGCAACACAAGTATTCCGTAGACATTGATTAACGCTCTGCAGTAAAATGTGGAAAGAAACAATCTATCAATAACTGATAGCTTAGGTAATAATTAAGAGGATTGGGGCATTCAAGTATGAATGATCAAAGAACAGAACAGGCAAGAAAGTACTTTGGCTGCAACCTCGTGAAATCTTTACAATCAAGAAGAAATACACCCCCAAATTGAAGAACATATGCAAGTTCAGAAATCCAAACCTCATTTCTTTATCGTATGTGCAAGCATGCCCATGAGCATACATGACAAGCATACGGACATCTTATAATCCAGTTGCTTATTAAAAACAGGGATTTAGCGTTCCAAAGGATTCCACATCCTCATTTACAAAAAACCCATAGATATTCATGATACAATTCTCAAAAACACAAAACTTAAAAATTATGGATATAATGCTGATAAAGTTAAGAACTTCCCAAATTTCAGTATCAAAGACATTTCTAATCTCACAGCCAAATAAGACAAGTCGACAGTCTAAGTGCATATGAGCAGCAGTCCAAGATTGTGGTTGTCCTTTTTGGTTCTTGATACCAGGGATGGATTGGATACTGATGTTTGCATAACTTCATGTGTACTACAACCAAAATATTTTAGTAAGGTTTGGAAGCATTGTCAGGTGGAACCCAGCCATCAGGACTACATGGCACGTGAGTGCCACAATGGAGGTGTAACTTCTTAAAGGATTAAAATCGGAAGCAAATTGATACAAGCAAGGCAACACTTGTTGCTGGAGTGCTGGACTTAAACAGAAGCTATTCAAGATGGAAATGTAGCTGCCTATGTATTTTCAGTTTTATGATAGAGAAAAATGAGACGATGAACCGGTGCATAAGATCAAGTTGATACACGTGTGTGCTCAGGTACACATGTATGCCACTGGTCTACTCAAGCCAAGGTGCATTCTGCCAACAAAACAAAATGCTAAGAGATGGAAGATGTTGAGCCTAAGAGAAATCTGAAGTTCCCACAAAAGAAAAGAGAAATCTACAGTGTGTAATGCACATGGATGCAGCCACGAGATGACAAGTTATTGTTTAGAGGAATCTGGAATTTTTATTGCATCTTGGGGCAGTGAAATAATTGTCAAAGTTATATTTTAGTTACAGTTGATCCTAGAGGTGACAGGTTTTGTAGAAGAAAATACATCTCTGATATAACACGCCACGTAGACCTGAACTACCTGACGACCGGATCCCAGCTGGCAGAATGCTTTCAGATCTTAAAAGGGGTTAAAATCATTTTCCACTAGTTGGGTTGTTAAATCCCCTGGGCGCTAATCAATTTTACTTTAACATTATTGATATACAGTTGGGTACTCCATTCTGTTATCAAAAAAGGGATGCACTTTGTATGCTCGATTTGAAGAAACAAACAGCATAAACAATTCAATAAAACTGGAATTCTTCCTTTAAAAATACTCTATCTTATGATGATGGTTGCATACACGAATTAATATTCCAATTGGAAATAATAGACTAACCTGTAGCCCAAAGAGATACCAAAATGAACCAACAACATGCCCAGCCAAAAGAAATATTAGAAGATTAATCACAAAGTTAGCCCATGCTGATTCAAAAACGAATCCATTAGCAGATTGACCACCAAGCAATGGCAGAAATCTCAAGATACGTGGGGCATACTGAAGAAGAACTGTGGCATGCAACATATTCTTCGCATAGTTCGCACTGGATACCCCAACGTACTTAGGTATAACTCGCCTTATCATCACCTGCATCAAGAAGGAAAGAAAGACTCAAATGTTGGCAACATATATAAGTATTTT
The DNA here is from genome assembly GCA_910589775.1 of Avena eriantha. Taxonomy (NCBI): domain Eukaryota; kingdom Viridiplantae; phylum Streptophyta; class Magnoliopsida; order Poales; family Poaceae; genus Avena; species Avena eriantha. The sequence goes on from OU342744.1 coordinate 106,255,168, forward strand.
AAAAAATAGTCTCTTGTAAACAACATACTAATCAATAAGACTGTAAAAGCTTGTGGGTTTTTTCAACTTCAACCAGATCAGTTTCTAAAACATCTATCTATGTACAGCTTCTTGGAATGGACACTTGCTCTCTTCCAATGGCGAAAGGCCAACATATGCCCGTGTACAAATCTGAAATACAGCACGCACAACTGACAGGTGTTTTGTCCAACAAGACCACACACCCTTCATATATAGTGTTTACAATTACAACAGTCTCTAGTATATATAATCTTAACAAACCAGATCACATGAAACAACATAATAATGACTCTAATGTGGATTCACCCATATATTTATAGTGTTCAGGATTATACTGGACTCTTATTCGACTATGAACTGAGACTATCATCAGAGCCTAACATTAAGTTACACTAATCCTACAACAAAAAGAAAGAATGTTAAGAACATGAAGAAAGGTATATGAACAGTGATTTTTCAGAAGCAAAATAAACTGCTGGTCACAATCACATATTTCAAAAGGCAACTTACTTCACTTCCTAATATAAAGAACTTATATTCAAGTGAACAAAACACACTGTACCTGAGGGAGTGGTAGCATAAGAATTACGTCGAGTATGAAAGCACCGCGAAGATAGCGCATAGCAACATTCTTAGGGTCGTCGACAATATCTCCGGCTCCCACTGCCCTTGACTCTGGGTCTACGTAGGCCATCCTAAACTGCAAAAGAAATTCATCTCATGCACGTTGCTTTCTATTCAGGAGTGCTTAGAACAAAAGAAATACTCAAGGTTCTGAAGATAGATATTTGTTATGACAAGGAAGACCTTAGAGGGCCAGGATGGCACTGGTCCCTCCTTCTAAATAGAATCTCAGAATAAATTATCAAAAGTTGCTACTTAAACACAAATCAAGATTGAGTTAAAAACTGCATTTTAGGTTTTTGTAGGACAATTTCGCAGATTAATCCCCTGCATAATTTACTTGAAGCTCGGCCACTAAGCATTAAGCAAACATAGATGCAGATCTCCATGATGAATGAGACCTCCTGAGTCATAACAGAATAAAAGCAAGCTCAAATCGAATGAGTGCTTATCCTGTAGACTGAAGCTACAGCTACTGTCGAACAAACAACAGAAGGGCATTAAACAGCACAAACGATAATGAGAAGAGTTGCTTTAGAACTGAAAAGAGAGTGCCAGTGGCAAATCAGGTAAAGTTCAAGTTATAACATGGTCATTTGCGTAAGCAGACACATCAAACTTTTGTGTTTTAATGTCTGTCAACTTTGAAAATATATCAAGAGAACTGAGAAGAACCACCTCATTTCTGTGGTCATGTTTCGTGAATATAATAACAGGAAGTTTGGTATTGATTTCTCTTAAAAACTTTCCTTCAGTCAGTGTTTTGCTTGTTGTAACCCTATTTTTTCACCAGATTTTGTGACCAACAAACAAAACAATGATGTGGCTTCAGGAAAGTTTTTGGGAGAAATCAAAAACTGGATGAGCCTCTATATCGTGATACAATGATGTGACTTTGCAGCAACAATTTATAGGAAGTGAAGCAACTTTACACTTATAGTCTGTAAATATGAATAATTGGCAAAAAAAAAGAAGGATGACACCCTTGAAAGTTGAAACAATTCTGGTCAAGTAGTAGAAAAGAATTGTGGTGTTATCTCAAGAAAAATAAGTTTATCTCGAGCTTAATAGAAGGGAATTTTGAAGTTCTACTTATACTAATAAATTTAAAGGAAATATGCAGAACTTGGTAGTGACCAATAAGTAAAGAGTAAATTCTACCTTGGATTTGTTACAAATGACAGGTTGAACAGGATTTGAAAAAATTCACAGCTTTTCACTGGATCTTAAAATCAAAATTATGGTTTGGAACTGGTTCAGCTTGTAAGTGGAATGTTTCATTGTTAAATGTGTCCAACTTTTAATTCACAATAAGAAGCCTAGGAAACCCTCAACAAACATGTGGAACTTGCTGCTGTCAAAAAATTGTCCTGTTTACAAAATGTGACTATTCCCATGGCCTGACACCTATTTATGAAACCTTTTTCCTTAACATGCAGGAGAGCTGCACACTGAGTTCATAGTCGAGGATGTTTACGAACAGAACAAATTATGTGAAGAAAACGTTACCTGAAGAATTATATGAAGAAAATAAATGGCATCAGTCACACTTCTTGCACCAGTTAATGCTGTCACAAAATGCGAGCTGAACACTATGCACTTGTTATCCTGCATGACAACAAATAGACATCCATGCTTATAGGTAACTTCGGTCAAGGAATATAGTTCGGAATTCATATACTCCCTCCGTCTCAAAATAGATGTTGCAGATTTGTCAAAATTTGGATGAATCTAGTAGGAGTATATAGATTCATCCAAATTTTGACAACTAGATTCATCCAAATTTGGACAAACCCGCGACATCTATTTTGAGACGGAGGGAGTAGTAATAATTTTTCCTACACATAATTCAAGGTATTTACTTCAACCAGAGATTCAGTATTGAGCCTGTCAAGTCAGATATTGTAACTCTGTCTTATAGTGAAAAAAACCAAGGGGAATCAGTTGCAGGATGTTAAAGAGATAAAAAAAATAAAACTGCATTGTTTCATATCCACGAGCACTTTCAAGAATATCTACAGTTAAGATGAACTCTTTCTGTTCCAGGATCGGCACTAGCTCTCAATCTCAAATTGTATTTTCAAATTGTATTGGTCACTTGATCATAGAAGCAAAAATTCATGGATGCAGTGACAACCACGATTCTACAAAACTGCATCGCCAAAGGAGTATGTTTTCCCCAAAAAAAAGTGCATAGGGGCTGCCAAACACTCAGATATAGACAACTATGCAAATTTTGCTAGAGTCACCTCCAAGCATGGAGGCTGCCTCTAGCCATCCATGAACTACAAAAATGGCTGTGGATGTCCACCTGCCAATAATATCTTTAGCTTTTTCTTAATTTAAGTCATATGGGGTCCATCTTTGAGGGAAAAATAGCATCTAAAAATTGCTGTAAATGTTGGTAAAGTTTAGGGGCCATTTGTGGGACCCAACTTAGAAGGTAAGTAGCTCTGAATAGTGGTGGATGCCCGAGATACTGCAGAAATTAATAGAGCTCAGAGCTTGGAGAAAAGGATGTAAACTTACCTTATCCATGGACAATAGGAAGAAAAAGAGAGGATCAATGAAAATGGCAACCAAGCATGATATCGCAAAAAACTTGTTCCAATGACGAACAACCTTAGCATGTGGATTCATAATTGGGATGTATGGGACGAAAGACCCAAATTTCTTCTTCCATCTACCACCCTAGCAATACAGATTATCGTGAAACTTCAAGATAGAAAGAAAATGTATTGAAGCCACAGCCATCAATAGATGGAAGAAATAAAGCTGCGGGAACAAATTTAAGTAAGAAAATTGCAACAATTATATGGCCCAGTGCCCATGAATTTATAGCAGATGTCACTTCTTAAAAAAACACACACTGTGTATTCAAAAAAAAGTACAACCTTAAACAACAATTTATGGTTCACAGGTTTGTGTTATTAAAACCAAAAAAAGCACAACCTAGAGTTAATGAAATCTATGTGATTTTGTGTGCTGTGAGTGACCTATACCTTGTGCCCTTATTCTTTCAGTGAAATTTTAAAACAAAGCAAACAAGTCAACTGATACTAGATACCAAAAAACTCTATATCAGAACCATCTGGACCAGCAGCCTTATTATGCTCTATTTGAAAACCTGCAATCCTGATCTCATCTAAAACAAAAGGAGCTCCCAGCTTATCCCTATCTAGATCATCAGGGATACATGGTAAAGGGAGTGTCCAAGCAGATAGGGAGATTATTGTTCAAAGATTGAAAAAGTTACCTTATTATCAAGAGGAGCTGAGCTTCTTTGGAAAAGCATTTTGTTCTTGCATGCAGGAGGACAATCTACACAATCAGGATCATCACACTGTCCCAATTGTCCAGAAGTGATTAAGTGTTCATGCTTTGCAGCATGCCTACCATCAGAAAAGCCACTTGCTCCAATTTCTTCAGGCACGATAGCATTTTTATTGATGCCTTGCTTTCCTTTAGAAGGTGTTGCTACCTTATCTGGGACATCTCTGCTTCCTAATGGAGTTCCCATGGAAGGTGCTTGAGTAGGTCTCTGAATGATCAATGGGCCAGTATTGGATCTGAAAGAGTCTTCAGATGTGACAAGTATACACATTGGTGCGCTTCCGATTGGAAATCTCTGCACCTCCAAGGTTCTTTGGAGCATACGACCAACAGGATTCTCCTCATCAGCCATTTTTTGGTGCTGCAAGCAACATACGCTGTATTAGGAGACTTAGGATCCATGTGGCAGTAGACAATTAAAACATGCGCCGGTACAACCCCAGAAAGTACAATATACTAACTAGAAAATGCATCCTCTTGGCAGTAGACAAGTAAACCAAGCTCTGGTAGAACCCTACATAGACGTATACTATGCTTAACTACAAAATGCATCCTCCTCACATTAAGAATTATTGCAATTAAAACAGTATCCTCTTAGTGGGTTTGTTTGCTCTATTTCAGCGAGTTAATAGTAGCAAGTCAGATGAACCTAGAATCACGTGCTCAGTAACCCATGATGAATATTTCAATAATACTAATCAATATAATGAATATATTAAGCCTAGTGGAACATTCTGGATCCAAAATGGTGAAATAAGGCACGAGTACATACCAGGATATGCATCAACTGCAGAAACCAGCCAACTAGCAGTCTAGCTAATAGAATCCCTCGGCTCAAATAGCCCACCCGGAGTGAGAAGGACAACTGCAGCAAAGTGATACGGAGATATTAATAGAAGAGCCATGTCCGGGATTTAACAGATTTCATTACAAGCAATTGCGGGTTAGGTGCAAGCAGAAAATTCAGAGCACTTGGAAGTAAAGCCACTAGCCGCTATGTTGAGATGGAAATGTCCAGAAAGTAATTGCGCTAGCAGAAAATCATCATAACTTAAATCTGGATAGACCCCAATCACCCACAGGAAAAATAAAATGAACAATGTACAGGACAAATTAAATCCTCTTAGTAGGTTTGTTTGCTCTATTTTAGTGAGTTAATAATAGCAGCAAGTCAGATTATATAAAGCTCCTCAACAAAAGGTGTTAAAATAATACATGTAATTAACCTCATGTAAAAGACCTTTCCACTCTGTTACAGCTTTCACATGCCACAATAAAGACAGACATAAAAACTGAAATGAAAACTGGTTTTACTTCATTTGTTAGAAGTAAAATATCATTGCAGAGATGCAGACAGTACTATATCACGAAATATACTACAAACATAGCCTCCATTAAATGATGCACTGCCTACACTAACAGTATGAACCTAGAAATCTAGAATCACGTGTTCAGTAACTCATGATGGCATTCACACTACTACACGAGTACATACCAGACCAACTGCAGAAACCAGCCAAGCAGCAGCCTAGTTCAGAATCCCTCGGCTCACAGAACCCACCTGGAGTGAGAAGGGCAACTGCAACAAACTGATACGAAGATATTAATAGAAGCGTCACACCACGGACTTAACAATCTCACTACAAGCGATTGCTGGCTCGGTGGAAGCTGAAAATTCAGAGCACTGGAACGTGAAGCCACTAAGTCGCTCTGTTGAGATGGAAATGACTAGAAAGTAACTGCGCTAGCAGAAAATCATCATCACTTAAATCTGGATAGAATCCAATCACCCCCGGGAAAAAATAAAACGAAAAAAATGAACAGGGAAAATTAAATCCATCCAGGAAAACCCCGAAATCTATATGATGCTGGCGCCTTCGAGCTTGCACGTACGAATCAAACACGAAGACACTATCCGGTACCGCAACTGCGAAACACGTGGAGACAGCTCCTCCCGATGGATGAACGCACCCGAATTTCGAAACGGTTGCTTGCTAAATCCACCAATGCGCAAAAACGTCGCAAAATTCCCCCAAACATTTCGAAATCGAACACGGACATCACCTGGTCCACCCGCTGCGGTTCCACGGTGCGGACGACGAGAGCTCTTGGCAGCAAATTCGGGGGAATTGATACGAGAACCGCAGAAGAAAAACTGTCCGAAATCGAAACCCTTACCGTGTCCACCCGCAGGATGAAGGCACCCGAAATTCGAAATGCTACCGCGCTAAAACCCTCCTAAAATCTCCTGCATTTAGACATCGCAAAATCCCCCCAAAACACTTCGCCGACCAGAAATCGAACACAGAGATGTGAGGGAGAAATCGCCTCTCGAACTACTCGCGTATCCAGTGGCTTGAGCTCGTGCAGCGTGGAAACCACCACCCCCAACAGCAGAAACCCTCGGAACAACAGGAGCGCGGTGGAGAATGCAATACCTCGTCGGCCCGCCGCGACGCCAAGGCGGCGAGGATGCGAGCCCTTCGCCACCGACCTCGCCTCTCGGCCCTTGCTTCTCGCCGTTGGTGAGGAAGGCAGTGGAGGAGAGGACTAGCCCCTCGCCCCGCCGGACTCGGAGCGAGGACCGAATGGCCGAATGGGGAATGCTTGGGTTGGAGAAAAACTTCGTCCTAAAAAGGCTAAGGCTGCGAGTGGGAGCGGGCCGTCCACAGCGCCCTGAAACTGAGCCCGCGTATAAGGTACGTACCCGGGCCGTCCACTTACGGAGACTCCGATGGTAGCGCGATGGAAATAAGTTGGACTTGCGGGCCAGCCCACATAGTACCCGGACCGTTAAGTATTAGCATCCATGTCCGACTCTGTCTCAAAAAACAAAAAGAATCCATGTCCGACTCAATTAACAACGGGCTACCTAATAACACGTTTTTTTAGATCTACCCAATAACACGTTGTATATAGGAATAGGGTGGCGGCTGCTGTGGTATCCTGCGAGGAAGAAATCTCTAAAGTAGCAGGAAGAAATAATCTCAACGTCCCGACCAATGATGATGACGCGCGATGGTGCGATAATGACGTCGTGGCTAGATTTCGTAGTGGTCGGAATGTTGTATCTCCAGCTCTCGCTCATTCTTCTTCTCTTCTTATGGATTCCGTGCCTGCTCTTCTGTGGCGGAGAATCCAGAGAAGAAGAGAACATGGTCGCAGATCGAAGGGCTGCATGGGTGCCGCCGATTCTGCTCGTCACGATGGTGATGGTGGAGATGGTGCCATTAGCCCCTGTGGAGCGGAGGCCGGCGGCACCCGCCGTGAAGCTCGGGTACTTCCCGTACTCTGCAGAGGGCACAATGGCGTCGGAGGAGCTGATCTGCGCGATATGCTTGGAGGTGTTTGTGCACGGGGAGATGTGCAGCGAGGTGTCGTCTTGTCGGCACTTGTTCCACCGGGACTGCATCAACGTGTGGACGAAGAGCAAAACCACATGCCCGCTATGCAGAGCTAAAATCAATGCCGATGTTAGGACGATCATCAAGCGCCGGTGATATAGTTTAGATTAGCGGGGACTTGCGTGCATATTAGTTGATCTAAGAAAAAAGTCCATTGTTTTGTACATTGGATCGAACAATGGCTCAGTTTTTTTTTTTTACATTGCAATGATTTTCGCAAGAATTGTACTAGTAGTACTAATTTCCTTATAGCCACGAGGTCCTCCAGATTTTTGGAGAGTGCTTCCCCTGCTGGACAAGTGGACATGGCGGCATGTTTGGTTGAGCGTGCAGAGTTCTGAAAGTCGCACATGTCGACGGGCAGCGACGAGCGGACACACTAGTGGGTTCTGAAAGTCACGTATCAGTTCGTGCTCTTTGGACGGCGCGCCTCCGACGAGGCCAGTCCAGGTCGCCGGCCGCCGCTGCGTTGAGACGCCGACACGGTGATCGCTGGCCACGTATCGGTGCATTTAAATCAACTAAGCAGTTCATTGATTCCCTAACGTATCCGACTCAGTTTGCAACGGGTTACTAAGAACCGCAGTCGATATCTTGCAAAAAGAGATCTCCAAAGTCGTGGGATTAATAAGAAGATAAACGGGAAGAAAATAATCTCTACGTACATCCCCACTGGCGATAATAGACACTAGTAGATAACGGACCTTTGTCAGGGATAGTAGTCCTGGTTCTGCTACAAACCGGGACTAATGTCCCGGTCCCAACGGCTCTATCGGGCTAAAGGGGACAGCAGACACAGTCCCGATTCGAAGGGATCCTTTAGTCTTGGTTCGTGTAATAAACCGAAACTAAAGGGTGTCAGGCAGGCTGGATCCGGCGCCAGACCTTTAGTCCCGATTTATTATACAAACCGGGATTAAATGTCCTTCAGCCTAGCGCGGCTCGCGGAGCCACGTGGTAGACCTCTAGTCCCGATTTGTAACAGAACCGGAACTAAAGGTCGGACCTTTAGTCCGGATCTAGCAGTCCCGGTTTGCAATCCGGAACTAAAGGTCCTTACGAACCGGGTCTAAAGGCCTGGTTTCTACTAGTAAGAGGTCCTAGGCCTCCTTCTTTTCAGCTTCCTAGACCGATTCAAGGTGCCAAACCGCCGAATCTGAAAAGAAGTCGTGCGATTCTAGGCAGATTAATTCCACCGCGAAGCTGATAAGTAGTGCAATCCTAGAATCGGCTCCCGACCCACTTCTGCGCTGATTCCCAGGATTCTACAACCTGAGCTGAAACGGTATCCAGACTTAGCCCTATTATTGCCTCTATTTACAAAGAAATATCACCGCACCGAAATTGGAGAAAAGAAAAGGCATCTGAGCGCATCGGTTAGTTCTAGCATCGTTGTGCTCTGCCCCGCGTCGAAAGTGAACGAGGCTAGGGTTCCTTCTATCCCCGCCGCCGCCGCTGACCCTGCTTGACCGCCACGACTGACGGCCTCTGCCCCGACCAGCCTCCCTGTCCACTCGCGACCGACGGCCTATGTCCCGACCCATCTCCTCGTCTGCCTGCTGCGCGTCTCCGCTGTCGGCTGCTCTGGCCCCGTCTAGGTCGGCCTCTGCAGCTGCATACTTTGCTCCTTCGGTCGTGCCCGTTCCGCCTTTGGATTGGATCAATTCGATCCCGTTGTTTGGCTGCTCCACTTAACGTGATCAGCGGGCCACTCTGCTTGGCTACTCCTGGCTTTTGCTCCATCCGTGGGTTGCGCTGATCGTGTATGCTAGCTGATGTATGGCTGCCATTATCCATCTTTCAATTCCAGTGTAGCAAATGCCTAGATTTTTTGTGTAGTTCAATTACAGTGTAGCAAATGCTCAGAGTTTCAGCAAAGCAGACTTTTCTTTTATGTTGGGCTTAATTATACAACTAATGGTATCTGTTTATAATCTTCTTTATTTACTTCTAGCTCATTATGTACTAAAAACTAGATATATATGAATTTAGGAATGTTACAGGCATTTCACAACTCAGCACATCAAATAAGCCAAATGTCTAGAAGTCAAAAAGAATAGATAGAGCCAGATTCTGTGAGATTTTCTCCCCTACAGCTTCTCCTCACAATCTTTCAAAAGCTAGCTTCTCTAGAATCACAAGCTAAAAAGAAGTTGACCCTAGTCCCAGCCTGGTTCATTCTTCCGATGCTCTTTATGATGCTTCTCAAGCTCTGCCACGGCGAACCGGAAGAGGAAGAGAACGTAGCTGCAGATCAAAGGGCTGCGCCGCCCGCGTCGGCATATTCCCCGGTGGTGCTGGTACAGCCGAGGCCGGCGGCGGCACTGGCCGTGAAGCTGGGGTACTTCCCATACTCCGCGGAGGGAAGCAGGAGGGCGTCCGAGAAGCTGGTGTGCGTGATCTGCCTGGAGGTGTTCGTGGACGGGGATATGTGCAGCGAGGTGCCGGCACGCCGGCACTTGTTCCACCAGGACTGCATTGACGTGTGGATGAAGACCAAAACTACCTGCCCCTATGCAGGCTTGATATCGTGAGAGGGGCACGATGACCATCAATTCTCAATGATGTAGTCTAGATTAAGACGGACTTATGTGCATACGTATTAACTAGACAAATAGCGAGCTTCGCCTGGCCACCTGTATGTCAAGTGTACACTATCTACGTAGGATAGGTATGTGTGGGTCGGTCGTGAACTATGTTCGATATGTAACAACCGTAGTTAGACATGATTATTGGTTGGAAAAATGGACGATAGTTAAAAAAAATGGGCCCACATGGCAGTCTCACGGTAGCGGGTGGATGGCCTCAAAATGTTTGCATATTACCAAGCTTAAGCTACTAGATAACTAGTTGAATGCCCGTGCGTTGCCACGGTCTGTCAAGTTCTTTTTCTCTGTCATCGTTGTGCTTTTCTAGTCACTCCACTCCAACAACACTTTGACGGTATCCATATTCACTTATCATTCCAAATCTCGTTTTCTCCAACCAAGCAAATCGCTAGAATCGCCTCGTAGGCCATGAATTTAGAGTTGATATGGAATGACATATAGCAACAATAATCAAAATATTCATTATGTGCGTGCTTCCACAACCATTATGATGTTTCACTTCTTCCCACCGACTGATTCTTAAATAGTTATAGATATAGCTAGGCAATATGAGTTGACAAAGCATTTTATTTCCTCTTTGTAAGAGGTAATTCATCGTCTATGCCTTTTTTTATCTAACACAACAGGAGAAACTATTGCTTCCTTGTGGCTCCTTGGACAAGTATTTTCTTATATCGAGCAAGTTGTTACCTGCTAGACTAAAAGAGTAAATGAAAAATTATTTGTCAAGTTAAACTCTTAACAATTTTAGCATAACAAAGAGGTTCCTAATTTTAAACAATGGAAGTTGAAACCGCTGCGGATATTGTCCAAGACAAAAACAGTCATTAAATTGCTCTTCCACAATGATAACTCTGAAATTATAACTTTTCTTTGCCTCACTGTTGGCAATCACAAATCTCAAAAGCTTCACCCCAGTCTCTACAAATTGTCAGTAACAAAAAAAAATCTCAAGCAATAGCCATAAGTAGAAAGATATATGTCAAAGACCAACTCATGTTTTTAAGCAGCTTTACGATGTAGATATGCCAGTCCTTCCGCCAAGCTTTATCCGAAGGTGTTGCAATAGATAATGTCGAGGTATCTATGCAAAAATGCATGTATGAGAGGATAGGGGTACCGGAAGAACAAACATCCCTGTTAACTTCCCTCAAGTATGCATGGTCAAATATAAAATTTATGTCTCAAAATTGAAATGACAGTCTAAACTGAGTTTACATACTCAGTAATGAAAATGCAGTAGTCTCGCTACTTGGACAGTTGGACAAGGCTTTTTCAACAGAAAACCATAACACACAATTAAGGCAGCATAGTGTTTGCTGATATACATATTGTAACCAAGCAATACTTTGCTCAATGTCAGTCAGCGAACTATTGTTAGATATCCTAGCATTGCAGTGTTTACTGTTTGCTCCACCAATGTACGCATGATCAGTCAACGAATAAGAACACACTACGGGTACCTGGACAAGCAGGAACAAGGACGAAAGCCAAGCCGAGCATCCATGAGTGAACTATCTAAAGGCAGTAAGCTACAGACCGGACTCTACAATACAAATCAGAGCAGAATGGATTTGGTCATGCCAGCTGCAACGCCCGCGCTGATGAGGACAACTGATTTTGGGACATTAGTTAACCGCTCCGATGATAAAACGCGTTGTAACTCTGCAAGTGAACTGTGGTCTCCAAAAGGAAACACAGCAAACGAACCTCACCTGGAAGACATGCGGAAGCACCGGCAGGAATCAGTGTTGTTGACGCAGAACACGTCCCCGTGGTCTTGCTCCTGCCCCTTGTATGACTTTGGCCTACAGAACCGCCCGTGCCATCGATCTCATCTGGACTGCATGGCTGTGTGAGACATAGGGCAGTGAACCAGTCGCAGTTCAGTACCAGGAACCGCGGCCCTGCTCTGACGGTCCCCGACGCAAGAACAAATCAGCTAGCAGAGAGCAAACTCCATACAATGTATTCGATCCCGTCCCCCAACAGCCTTTGTGTTAGATTGAAACCTAGTGAAGTCAAACTCGTTTCTATGCATAGGATTTCTCCCCACGACTACACAGTCCTTTGTATCAAATCAATAAATTAGATTTCACTTTTCTCGAAAATACTACGATACACCCTTTATACTTGTGGGTCATCATGCGTCCTCTCTTGCACTTGAGTATAACGAGCTGCTGCGTCATGCTGCTTCACTTGAGAAGGCACTTGCTGCGGCGGCGAAGAGTCACGACGAAGCAATCGCGGCCCTAGAGGAATCGCAAAAACGCGAGGAGGACTTGCGGAAGCGCGAGGAGGACTTGCGTTCCCCCAATGCCGAGAGGGAGAGGTTGCTCGAGGAGCAGCTTGTCTCGAATTGCTAAGTCCCTCTCAGGTATTCTTTCAGCTGAATTTTCTTTGTTTCTTGTTTCGACATCGTGGTATCGTACCAACACTTTGCTTTATGTAGATGCCGGCGGCCTGAGCTTTGACGCCCAGGCCCTTCGTCGCGACTATGCATTGGCTGGTGTCGTCGCCGCAGTCGAAGACCGCAGCGCTTCTCTTCAAGGGACGCTGACGAAGGCCAAGAATGTGCTCAGTCGCATACGCAGGGATCTAACTCCCAAGGCTGAACTGCTTGACAACCTGGAGGACCTAGCGGAATCCCTTGCTGGGGGTATTCCCATGGACTTCAAACTCCCAGTGGTCCGTCGGTGCCACCATGGCACTCGCAATGGTGCAAGCCCATGGTGTGGAGGTGGATCCTACCGCGATTTCCAAGGCGATTCCCGTCGGCGCAGATGGCCAATAGGTAGCGTTTGCTCCCTTTGCTACTGGTTGTGGTAAATATGGGCCGCAACTCATCAATACAGTCGCCAAATACTCCGAGGAGCTGCAGCGAGCGAAGAATGCGGCGAAGGCTGCGGCATTAGGGGCCAGAACTGGAAAGTCTGTGGTGTCAGAGACCGCCACGGACTCGACGAGGCCCCCGAAGTCTAAGTCGAAGTCGAAGAAGCAGGCTGCTCCTTAGTAGTTATCTTGTAATAGTTGTAGTTTTAACTTCTGTGTTGGAACAATGCTTTTATGGAAGTGTCCCAGTCGAAACTTTTGCTGAGCTTGAATGCGTCTATGCCTTCTGTCAATGTATTCTTGGTCTCTTATTTGCTTTTGCTTGGTTCGTGATAGGGTACGTCGAGTGGGCCTTCGAGTGGTCCTCATGATCCTCCACCCACCGATGAGCTCTTGGCTCAGCCGCTCTCAAAGGTGGACAAGTTGTCCTTACTTTCGCGATTGCGTGATCGCATTAAGCAATTGGAGCGTGAGTTGCCCATCCTCCGTGGTAGCGCGGATGTATGTAAGTCGAAGGCGGAGAAGGCTACCGCCCGCGAGCAGTATCTATTGGAGGAGGTGACGCAGCTGGGCGATCAGTTTAAATGTTAGCTTTCTGCCCTCTTATCTTTTCTTTTAGCCAGTCGTGGCAATGCCTTGTCTTCATACTTTGCCCTTTTTTGCTTGGTGTAGTTGTCAGTGCTCGTCATCCACAGGATGAGAAAGACCGGATTGCCATTCGGATGAATGACTTGACCCAGGAGCAGCTTCAAGCGAGTGGGTACTTTTGGGTGGACCATGACCGTGCGGTCGCGCTTGCGACCCTGCAGGATCGTGCTTCTCGAGTACTCCACTTTTTGAAGAAGGCACAGTCGTGCCTTAGGCATATCTATCAAACGATGTTCCCGCTGGACGCCGTCCCTTCAAGACTATTGGCTCTTCTGGCGAAGTTCCAAGATCTGAGTGCAGTTCGCGAGTGTGTGCGGCAGCAGTTAGTGGCCGGTGTCAAGGCTGCTTTGTTGCTGGTGCGACTGCATAGGCCAGATGTAGACGTTGCAGCTGTTGCCGTTGGGCCGCCGACCCCGCCGGAAGGTTCGACCTGGAACATGGTTCCACATTACTAGGCGATTGATCGCCAAGCAGAAGAAATCGTCGACTTCTTCGAGGAGCAAACGGACGTTCTTCTGTTGCAGCAGTAGCTTTAGCTTTGTGTCCTACGCATCATTGTACAAGTGTTGTAAAGTTTGTATAGATATGTTGAGTGTAATTAATTTCTATTGATATGTAAAGAGCTTGCTAGCTTATATATTTTGCGAGTGTATTTGTACTCTGCAGTTCCTTTTCGTTAGCCTGACTTGTGTTATCTCAGCACCTTGCCAACCTGTCATGTGAGTTGCAACTGGGTTGGTTTTTTATCAAGGGTTCGATTGATATTGTGTCAGCTACTCGGGATACTGCGCCTTGTTCGTAGAACGAGGATGTAAAGGGTGGCGTAGCCCTCGAGTGATAAGATTGCCAGAAAAATAAGGGAAAACATAGAGTTTCAGGGCACTTAGCTTTATTTATTCGCAGAATAGTACGAGGTATAATGTGTGGCTAAGTAGCCTAGCTAAATAGCCTTATTTATAATGTAAAAATGACTAGGGTAGAAACGACGCAGCTGTGCGACATTCCAGGGGTTCGAGTATGCGACTCCTGTCTTGTAATCTTTAAGGCGATAGGCGCCACCTGGGATTACTTCTGTAATCACGTAGGGTCCCTCCCAGGGAGACTCGAGCTTGAGATGCCCTTGTTGCTTGAGTCGTAGGATTAGGTCTCCTTCGACGAAGGATCTTGGGCGTAGCCTTCTGTTGTGGCTGTTGCAGAGGCTTTGCTGGTAGATCGTTGATCTTTCCGCTGCGATTTCTCGTGCCTCGTCAAGAAGGTTGATGCAGTCTGCGAGTGTGAGAGTTGACTCCTACTCGTTGTAAGCGACCACCCATGAAGTTTTGTAGCGTACTGATACGTCCATAACGTATCTATAATTTTTGATGGTTTTATGCTAATAATATGCTTTTGATACTCCATTTTATATAAAGTTTATGATTTATTTGGACTAACCTACTAATAGTTGCAAAAGTGCATAATGTTCTTGTTTTACATTTTGATGTGTAGGAATTACCAAGAATACAAGTGGAAACCTTGTTGGAGTCAAATTGGGATTTTCTAGAAATCTGTCTCAGAACTCTTTTTGAAGATGGTTACGTTTCGGGTCGAAGACGGCATCAAAAGGAAAACTCTTCAACTACAAAGTTATTGGAAATTTCACGACAAACATTCTGGACATAAAATTTAGCTGATTACGAGTCCGGACGGACCCGGTAGGCCCGATTTACTGCAGCCCAAGATGGGGTGACGGAAATCCGAGAAGCTATATAAAGGAAATAAACCTAATTCGTGGGAGACACCTCCACCCACGAATTTGCAGCCACCAAAGCCACGTTTTTGCGTCCCCCATGGATCCCATCTCCATGGGAGAGGGCTCCTAATAAGCCATGAAGGAAGGGGGCTAAGGGACGGTACTCCCCTGTGATAGCGGCGGTGGGGAAGGAGTCCTCCGCGCCACCGTCGGCGCCGCCACCTCTTTACCATCTTCACCGCCATCTTCATCGACTTCACCATCATCTTCATCACTGTTGCTGATTCCCATGATGATGAGGGAGTAGTTCTTCCTCGAGGCTAAGGGTTCTACCGGTAGCTATGTGTTCATCTCTCTCTCTATGCATGATCATATTGTGATCATGAACTTTGTAATCAAGTAGATCTACCTTGCTACTCAAGTGCTTTAATAGATCTCTGCTCTCCCCATGTGTGTGAAAGTGACAGCGTGCACACCATGGTAGCACTTAAGCTAGAGATTACAAATACTTGTTATGAGTTATATTTGGAGTTGGATGTCTCCATAAAATTGTGGTGTTTGTTGGAACCATCTAGTGCTCAAGGTTATAGTGTGGGGTTATCTAGATGCGGAAAGCGAACTTTGAGGTGTGATGTTATAGCCCTACCATGGATTAGAGTTTCCAACCGGAGAGTAGTTAAGAGTAGTATCATTAAGAGAAGATATTTATATGAGAGTGTTCACTAGTGAAAGTATGATCCCTAGGCCTTGTTTCTAAGCATTGAAACACCATTTGCTACTAGATATGTTACATGTTTTCTTGCTTTCATCTTTATTTCAGTTTGCCTTTAGTCTCTTCCACACCATCAAGCTATTTTCTAGCACCGTTGTCTTATATCTATACCACTTGTATTTCACTATCTCTTCGCCGAACTAGTGCACCTAGACACCTGACAAGTGTATTAGGTGTGTTGGGGACACAAGAGACTGCTTGTATCTTGATTGCAGAGTTGCTTGAGAGGGATACCTTTGACCACTTCCTCCCTGAGTTCGGGAAAACTTGTTGTTGTTCTACAAACCTCTACACTTGGAGGCCCAACAACAGTCTGCAAGAATAGAAGTGCGTAGACATCAAGCTATTTTCTGGCGCCGTTGCCGGGGAGGTAAGGTAAAAGGTACTCACATCCTTCGATGTGAGTGCTCGAAGTTATTTCTTTAGATTCTGCAATTTTGTCTTTTTTGTTTCTTGTTTTCACTAGTTAGGCTTAATGGAAAACAACAACAAAATTAGAGAGCTTTATAGTATTTATCTTGAGTTAGGACATGAAGTGTTTGAAGAGAAAATTAGAAAACCTATGGAACTTTATTTGCATGCTAATAGCAATATATTAGTATGAATTCTTTGAACACCATTATTGTTAATGCTATGGAAAAGTCTAAGCTTGGGGAGGCTAGTTTTTATGAAAATGATCTTTTTAGTTCCCAGCTTTGGAAGATAGCTATTCTATTGCTTATGATGATACCAAACCTCCAATATATGATGATTACAATGATGAATATGATATTTTCAGTCCACCTACTATTGAGGAGAAAATTAATTATAATTACAATATGCCTCCTATATTTGATGATTATGGTGATGAGAATAATAATGATAGCTATTTTGTTGAATTTGCTCCCACTACTATTAATAAGAATGACTATGCTTATGTGGAGAGTAATAATTATTATATGCATGCGGCTCATGATAAGAATGTTTTATGTGATAGTTATATTATTAATCTTAGTCATGATGCTACTGAAAGTTATTATGAGAGAGGGAAATATGGTTTTATGCATCACAACAATATTAAGTTTCCCCTCTTTATGTTGAAAGTCTTGAAGTTGCACTTGTTTTTCTTTCCTATGCTTGTTGCTTTGTGCTTTCATGACTTGTTTCTTTACAAGATTCCTATGCATAGGAAGTGGGTTAGACTTAAAATGTGTTTTGAATTTGCTTCTTGATGCTCTCGTTTACTTCAATTCATATTTCTTATGTGAGCATCTTCTCAAATTATCAAGCCTAACTTAAAGGCGTTAAAGAAAAGTACTTATTGGGAGATAACCTAAAATTTTTAGTTGAGTCTTGGAAGTTATTGCTTCAGTAATAACCTCTCCTTATCCTTTTTATTTGCTTTTTGTGCTAAGAGTAATCTCTAATGAGAGAGAAGTAATCCTTGGGAAAGTTGCTGTCTCGAAACAGATTTTTGTGCTTTGCTGTAAAAATTCATGAAAATTCTATGTTTATCGTATTGATCTGTAATTTTCTGAATGAAGCCCCCAGGTTGTTAGCTAACTTTTGTTAGTTCAACACTTTTTGATTTGAGCAACATAAGGTCTTCGAAAAAATCGGTTTTTACCTGCTGGTCTATTTTGACAGATTTCTACCATTATTTGTATTTGCCTCATTATTGATTTCTTTTTGGGTTCTTTTTTTGTGAATTGAGTTTTTTGAAGGAATTGCTACAGTACCTCGTGTCTTTAATGAAAATTTTGTTGTTTTGAAACTAAACCCAAAGGGTTATTATCTTTTGAATGCACTAATGTTGCTAATGAAGATTGTGTGAAGTTTTGTATGAAGGAAATTTTCAGGTGTAGGAAAAGAATGATGTAATGAGATGAAGAATAGACAAAAGCTCAAGCTTAGGGATGCCACCCCGCGTCACCCCCGATAAATATCCAAGAAGTACAAGCGTCAAAGCTTGGGGATGCCCAAGGCATCCCCTTCTTCATCAATAAAAATCTCAGGTTTCTTCCAAACACTTCATTTTTATTATTTCATGCACAATTGTGTTATTCTTGGAGCATCTTCGTTTTTGTTTTTGGTTTTCGTTTGCTTGGTTTGCATAGTTTGCTTGAATAAGTTGGTTCGATCCCAACACACTTCTTTTGGAGAGAGACACACCTCGTTATTCATTGCCTAGAACACTCTAGTTTTCATTCTTATTGATTTGTGAGTGTTCTCTTTTGCTAGCACTATGTTTAGCCTTAGTTTTCTTGTGCTTTCAGCTTAGAACTTTTTTTTAGTTCTTCTTTATTGTATTTGTGAGACAAGCTCACTGATCTTTATTTATTATTACCTTTGTGAGTTCTTTCAAATAAGATGATTTGAATTGGAAAAGAGTAGGAAAGTTCATGCTTAAGTGGTAAAAAGGAACTTGTTTTCGACTGTGGCCTATGCTTTGTCATGTCATGCTTGATATTTTTTTGGCTTTATGCTTAGTGATTTTTGCTATAGCATGACATGTTATAAACAATTGAGATTGCTTAATGTGCCTTGAAAGAATCATGCATTGTTTTAGCATATTAAAACATAGTATTGTGGTATTCTCCTTTGATACTTTATTTGGGTTGACTTGGCGCATGCTCACACCATGTTATGACTATCCCAAGTGATCATAGGCTCAATGATCCTTTAGTTTTCGACTTGTAATATCAATTTATGCTTTAATTAATGAGGTTTTGTCGCTTTGCATGATTATGGCCATTATTGCTCTCTTAGTTGGTTGCTCCCAGTCTTTTACTAGCCTCCATAACCAAGTATGAGTTCCATTCATGCATCCAACTCCAAATAAAACCAAGTTATTCCAAAGAGTCCACCATACCTACCTATTAGCATTTGCTATTCCAAGTATATTCATGTTTTTATCTACCTTCCGAATTAAACTTGTTATGAGAAAACTAGTGATTAAAGCTCTCACGAACTTAATGGCACACTTTACTTTTCTTGCCCCTAATAAACTTAAACCATTGTGTCGTATATGTTGTATATGCTTGCACTTATATGTTGGGGATTAGCAGAACCATGCTGTCATGGGGAACACTTTCAACATTGCACTTGTACTTTGTACCTAGTTGATATCATGCTCTTTTGTCTATGGATGTCGTCGGTGTGAAATGAAAGGGGAGCTTGTAAGTCCATGGAGTTATGTATGTGTGTTAGAGAAATGCCTGGGCCGCCGGTCTAATCCATGCCTAATCATGGTGGAAACCTGCAGTGTAACCATAATGAGCAATCTATGAAGCATTCTTCTTATAAAAAAAGAGATAGAGATTGAGAAAAAGAGAGAAAAAGAAAAAAAAGAGATACGAGAAAAGAGGAAAGAGAGAAAAAACACCATTTTCCCATGGTAAATAATAAGATTGCTGAGATGCTCGTTGTCTGATTGCCTTGTCATTTTGACATGGGGATTCTTTCGTATCATCGGGCAAGGGGTACCCCATTGGCGGTTCTCTATGATACACATGTACTTACTATGACAAGAACTTACCGGTAACTAAACTTGAGTAGCATGAGGAGCGGCCCTCGTATTCAAGGGACATGAGATTGCCAACTTATACTTTGTCAAGCATATACTCCATAGTTTGTTCACTTTAACCTTAATCACTTCAAGATGCTTATGATAGGGGCAATGAGAGCTGAAAGCTAATAAGTACCATAATTTTTGGAAGCTCTTTATGAGACTTGAATCCCTGCTTCCTTCTACGAAGGCCTTTTTTTACTTTTTATGTTGAGTCTCCATCTTCTATCTTTATGCACCCATTGAGTGAGCATAGTGGTCATTCTTAGTTTAATGTGCATTGTCCCAAAACTTGTTGATTGATTCATAACTTTGATATTGCTTGTTCTTAAATTATTTGTATCTAGTCACCCTTATGAACTTTGAAGGTGTCCTATGCATTTATATTTTGCTATACCATGAGGGACAGGCTGAATACCACTCTTATTATGTTTTCTATATGTGAAACAAACAAATGTCTTTCAATGCATTGTTATTCATGATCTTTTGTTTGTACCTTTTCATGTTACAACATAGTTGCTATGTCTAATTGTTAGAACTCTATCTTTCATGTTCATGTTTAAAGTACTTTGATCCCAGCTACATATGCATTTATAATAATGACGATCAAGATTGTGTTGGCTGCATGTCACCTCAAAAATTATATTGTTTTTATCGTTTACCTACTCGAGGACGAGCAGGAAGTAAGCTTGGGGATGTTGATACGTCCATAACGTATCTATAATTTTTGATGGTTTTATGCTAATAATATGCTTTTGATACTCCTTTTTATATAAAGTTTCTGATTTATTTGGACTAACCTACTAATAGTTGCAAAAGTGCACAATGTTCTTGTTTTACACTTTGATGTGTAGGAATTACCAAGAATACAAGTGGAAACCTTGTTGGAGTAAAATTGGGATTTTCCAGAAATCTGTCTCAGAACTCTTTTTGAAGATCGTCATGTTTCGGGCCAAAGACGGCGTCAAACGGAAAACTCTTCAACTACAAAGTTGTTGGAAATTTTACGACAAACGTTCTGGACATATGATTCCGAGTCTGGGCGTACCCGATTTACTGTAGCCCAAGATGGGATGACGGGAATCCGAGAAGCTATATAAAGGGAGGAAACCTAATTCGTGGGAGACACCTCCACCCACGAATTTGTAGCCACCAAAGCCATGTTTTTTCCTCCCCCATGGATCCCATCTCCATGGGAGAGGGCTCCCAATAAGCCATGAAGGAAGGGGGCTAAGGGGCGGTACTCCCCTGTGATAGTGGCGGCGGGGAAGGAGTCCTCCGCGCCGCCGCCGGCGCCACCACCTCTTCACCATCTTCACCGCCATCTCCATCGACTCCACCACCATCTTCATCACCGTTGCTGATTCCCATGATGATGAGGGAGTAGTTCTTCCTCGAGGCTAAGGGTTCTACCGGTAGCTATGTGTTCATCTCTCTCTATGCATGATCATATTGTGATCATGAGCTTTGTAATCAAGTAGATCTACCTTGCTACTCAAGTGCTTTAATAGATCTCTGCTCTCCCCATGTGTGTGAAAGTGACAGCGTGCATACCATGGTGGCACTTAGGCTAGAGATTACAAATACTTGTTATGAGTTATATTTGGAGTTGGATGTCTCTATGAAATTGTGGTGTTTGTTGGAACCATCTAGTGCTCAAGGTGACAGTGTGGGGTTATCTAGATGCGGAAAGCGAACTTTGAGGTGTGATGTTATAGCCCTACCATGGATTAGAGTTTCCAACCGGAGAGTAGTTAAGAGTAGTATCATTAAGAGAAGATATTTATATGAGAGTGTTCACTAGTGAAAGTATGATCCCTAGGCCTTGTTTCTAAGCTTTGAAACACCGTTTGCTACTAGATCTGTTACATGTTTTCTTGCTTCCATCTTTATTTCAGTTTGCCTTTAGTCTCTTCCATGCCATCAAGCTATTTTCTAGCATCGTTGTCTTATATCTATACCACTTGTATTTCACTATCTCTTCGCCGAACTAGTGCACCTATTGATGGGTTCGTAGCATGGAAAACAAAAAAATTCTACCGCAAGAACGAACAAAACCCAGATCTAATCTAGATAAAAGCCAAGATCTAATCTATTAGACATGTGCAACGAGATAGATCTGTACTAACCCTTGTAGATCCGAAAGCGTTACGATATTCGGGTCTCGTGGTTGATGTAGTCGATCACTTGCCGATCTCAAGATCGAGTAGATGATCCTTCCAGCGACGCGTTCTGGCAGCACTTCCGCAGTCGGTCACACGTGCGGAGTCGAAGTAGACCTTCCTCTCCTCGTTCCAGCGAGCAGCGGAGGTAGTAGATCTTCTCCACGGAATCCCAGCAGCACGACGGCGTGGTGGTGGTGGTGGAGTAGAGAATTCTGCAGGGCTTCGCCTAAGCCTGAACAGAATAAAGGAGGAGGAGAGAGGCGGCTAGGGCAAGAGTGGAGAGGGGGCCAGGGGGTCGCGCCTCCACCCCTCTATTTAAAGGAGGGAGGCGCCATGGGGAGGTGGAGTCCTTGTAGGACTCCCCTCTCCCTTGGCCGGCGGATCAAGGAGGTGGGGGGAGAGTCCTACTCCCCCACGAATCCTTGTCTTACCCCACAAGGATTCCTTGATCCTTTCTTGGTTTTCAAGTAAACTCCAAGAAATCTTCCAGAACCTTCCGGAACATTCCGAAACCTTCTAGAATCCCCATACAAATACTCCAGAACATTTCCTAACTTAGAAAATGATCCGCAATATATGAATCTTATTCCAACGGACAATTCCGGAGCTCCTCGTGACGTCCTGAATCCAATCCGAGACTCCGAACAACATTCGGTCTCCAACGCACATTCCATATCTACTTAAAACAACTTCGAACCTTAAGTGTGTCACCCTACGGTTCGTGAATATGCAGACATGATGGAGACACCTCTCCGATCAATAACCATCAGCGAGATCTGGAGATCCATAACGGCTCCCACATACTCAACGATGACTTTGTGATCGATAGAACCATTAACATACGAAACCAATTCCCTTTGTCACGCGATACTCTACTTATCCGAGGTTTGATCGTCGGTATCTCCATACCTAGTTCTACCTCGTTACTGATAAGTACTCTTTACTCGTTCCATGTTATGTCATCCCTTGTGACCCAGTCACATGCTTGCAAGCTAATTAGATGACATTCCACCGAGTGGGCCCAGAGCATATCTATCCATCATATGGATGGACAAATCCCAATCTTGGTCCATGCGCTTCAACACATACTTTCAGAATACCCAATGACACCTTTATGACCACCTAGTTATGAAGCGGTGTTTGATGTCATCAAAGTACCCATCCGGTGATGGTGATTAACATAACCTCATGGTCGAAGGATTAGGTTACTATGTATTTTAAAGCTTATAGCAAACAAACTTAATGACTTGATCTTATGCTATGCTTACTACGGGTGTGTGTCCATCACATCATTCTCCTAATGATATGATCTTGTTATTAACGACATCCAATGTCCATGATCAGGAAACCATGATCATCCATTAATCAACAAGCTAGTTTAACAAGAGGCTTACTAGGGACTCTTTTATGTTTACAAAACACACAAGTATTAATGTTTCCGGTTAATACAATTATAGCATGGGATGTAAACATTTATCATAAACATAAAGATATAATAATAACCACTTTATTATTGCCTCTTGGGCATATCTCCAACAGTCTCCCACTTGCACTAGAGTCAATAATCTAGTTAAAAAACTTGTGCATTCACCTATGGCTTTCTGGTGTTGTATAGACACTATTGCTAGTGGTAAACATAATCTTCGGATCTGACACTTCCAGGTCCGTGTGTATTTGCATGTCCTTGCGTCTCTACGCATTACTCATTCTCTAATGAGATGGCATTGTATAAATTTTGTCCTTTGGTGAGACCTTTAGTTCCTTGGGATTAAATTATGTTGATACAATTGTCATACAGTGTATCTTCATAGTATTATCCCGCTATGAACCACACCTAGTTTGATAACAAACTACTTAACACAAATGCCATCCTTTGCTGCTACTATAGCAGTTATATACTTAGCCTTTTGTTGTAGTATCCGTCACAATATCTCAACTTTGGAACTCATCCAAATCCATCATGTAACATCCTTTCCATTATATTGTGCCACCCATAGTCTAAATTGAGATAAATTTAATTTGTATCTTGTGACAAAACTAGTATCAATGTAACACTTTACAATGAACTACCTTTAACTATTTGTCACTTATACATGATATATTCTTAGTTCTTCCAAAGCTCATAAGAATATCTTTACTATTGTCCAATGATCATATTATGAATCATTCTGGTATATGCTCATAACATTTAGAGCATAGGACATATCTGGATGTGTACATCTCAAAGAATGATTGATCAAAATATTCTTGTGATTTCACCAAGTGTCAAAACACTTGAATCTCGTGTCAACACACTTGAATCTTGATTTAGTCCTTTCCGTGCGTCAAGAACCTTTCTTATTGTTTCCATATTGAACTCATTCAACATCTTCTCTATGTACATTTGGCAAAACCATATTAGCGCCTCAATCTATTCATATAGACATTGATGCCTAATTCTTGAGTTATGCCTAAGTCTTTCATCGAAATGAAATTCTTAACCTGTGTCAATAAAAGATACATTATTTCTAATCAACAATATGTCTTTCACATAATGTATTAGAAATATGTCTTAGCACTCCCACTTAATTTCTTGCAAAATGCAAACATCTTCATCGTCTCTGATGAAATTAAACCTTTTAACGGTTTCATCACGGTGACGATTCCAACTCCACGATGCTCACTTCAACCATTGAAGTTTTGCATACTCTTTTAACATCCTTTGAATTAACAAAACCCTTTGGATCGTGTCATGTACACGTCCTAGGTAACCATTCTATTAGAAGAACTTGTTTTGTTTGTTCAACTACCATATACCAAAATATATGTAGTGATTGCTACATGAATCTGTCCAGACTAAATATCGCTATGAAAGATCAAATCTTATCATAGTCAATTCCTTGAACATTGTCGTAAACTCTTTCCGACATGTGGACTATTTCATAGATTTGATACATCCATGTCTATTTATTTATAGATCCAAACACGACTAATAGGCTTCACGCCTTTCCGGAGGGTCTTCTAAGTTCAGAAACTTGATTTCTCGTGTATGGATACTATCACGGATTCCATGACTTCTAGTCTTTTTATGGAGTCAGGGCCCATCATCGCTTCTTTGCATGTAGTCGGTTCATCATTGTCAAAACAATAACGACTTGCTTATCAAATCTTACTATTTGATTCTTACCGACCCACACGGTTCTATTGGAACTCTAATCTCCGAGATCACACCTTTTGTAATCACGAGAGCCATGAGCATTGTGGCCGCCACCGGGACACTTTCCGGCGCTGCACTACTTAGCACATATAGCTAAGGTTCAACAACCTTATCAAAGTTCTATTGTCCTCCCACTTAACTTTTCACGAAAAAATCTTTCTCAAGAAACTTGACGTTCCAAGTGACAAATTCTTTTGTCCTCGGCGTTATGGAGAAATTCCCAACAAATTCTTTGGGATAACCTACAAAGACGTGCTTATCCGACTTTGGTTGTAAACATTTTACTTATGCCTAGCATACCAAAAATTTAAGAAAGGACAACCTGGGTTTTATCCCAAACCATGACTTATATGGTGTCATTTCAACGGATCACGATGGAGCTCTTTTCAGTGTAAAAGCGGTAGTCACTAAAGCTTTAATATTTAATATATAATGGCAGTTTTGTAAATGACACCTTTGATCTTACCATGTCAAACAAGGTTTCATTACATATCTTGAACACTCCATACTCTTATGGTGTTTTGGGAAATGCAAATCCATGGAACGATTCCTCTAATCTTAGGTGTTTTGCTAAACTTGTAACTCAAACATCTTTCTTTATGATCCAATCATAAACTCTTTTATTTTCTTGTTACAAAGATTTTCCACTTCATCTTGAAAGTCTTTGAACATTGTTCAAATGTTTCATACTTCTTCCTTATTGAGTAAGTATATACATATACTCACTCAAATCTTTGGAGAAAGCATATGAAGTTGAAATCCATTGCCCACGACTACACATAATGGACTATATACATCAATATGTACAAATTCCAATCAGTTAGTCGTCCGTTCCTCTTTTGGCCTACGAACGGAGTTTTAATTATCTCCAGGAAAGTATCACAAGCGTCATTTATCTAAATCAAAGACTCCAAAAATCCATTAACATGGAGTTTCTTCATATATCCTTTCAATATAATTTAAACGGCGATGTCACTTCGCAAGTGATCTTTCAATCATTTGTCTTGCGACATTTTAGCATTAGTTTTATGGTCGTTATTTCTCCTACCAGACTTGTATATTATCCATCTATTATGGAATACGGTAATTATTTGAACAACCTTTTGTCGTCATAATACCTGATCAAAATAACAATTGTTGAAACAAATCTTGAAGGCAAGCTTTGATGTTAACGAGCAACACAACAACCCTTTGTTTGTTTTTGATGAACATCATCACATTTTCTCTTGCTAGTTACTTAGGCCATTGCAGTTCATGAATTGTGTTGTCCTGTATGACACTTCATACCAACCATGCAAATTCACTTTGATTGTGTTTATGATAAATTGAGTTCGACTAATCCAAATTACAAATGAACTCCCACTCAAAACAACATCCCTCGAGTTGTTTTAGTGATTACACGAACCAAATCCACTACACCAAGTCCGATCATCACGTGAGATGATGTAGCTTTAAAGGCAAACAATCAACATGTTCATCATATCATCCATATGACTCATGCTTTACCTTTCGGTATTCCGTGTTCCGAGACCATGTCTGTACATGCTAGGCTCGTCAAGGTTAACCTTAGTTTCCGCATGTGCAAATCTGGCTTGCACCCGTTGTATGCACACGTAGAGTCTATCACACCCGATCATCACGAGATGCTTCGAAACGACGAGTCTTAGCAATGGTGCCAACTAAGGACGAACACTTTATTACTTGATATTTAGTGAGAGGGATCATCTTATAATGCTACCGTCGCGATCTAAGCAATACAAGATGCATAAAGGATTAACATCACAGGCAATTCATAATTAGTGTGATATGATATGGCCCTTTCTTCTTGTGCCTTTGATCTCCATCTCCAAAGCACGAACATGATCTCCATCATCACCAGCATGGCGTCAAGGTCAGTGGCGCCGCTTCATGGTTGTCCATCATCACTAGCAACTATTAGAACTACTTGGAACAAAGCTATTACAAGATGAATAGACACGCAGGTCTTAACAGAATTGAAGACAACCATTAGGCTCCTGCCGGTTGCCATATTACAACAAGGATCATTGCATACATCAAATATAATCGCAATCACATGATGGCCATATCACATCACAAAACCCCTGCAAAAACAAGTTAGATGCCTCTAATTTTCTTTGCATGTTTTACGTGGCTTGAGGCTTTCGAATAAGAATGGATCTTACCTACGAAACTGAACCACAACGTTGATACAAGTGCTATCAAGTTGCAAAGTGTAAATTGGATCTATACTATGGTGAGAGAGACAGACACCCACAAAGCCACTTGTGCAAAGCAAGTTACACATCAAGCGTGGAGCAAGTCTCATGTGCGATGACATGTAAGGTAAGCCCGAGCCGATTCATCCCACCATACCGCAAGATGCAAAGTACACAAAGCAAAAGACGGCACGAGCACCAACGCCCACAAAACCATTGTGTTCTACTCGTGCAACAGATCTACGCATAGATACGGCTCTGATACCACTGATGGGTTCGTAGCATGGAAAACAAAAAAATTCGACCGCAAGAACGAACAAAACCCAGATCTAATCTAGATAAAAGGCAAGATCTAATCTGTTAGACATGTGCAACGAGATAGATCTGTACTAACCCTTGTAGATCCGAAAGCGTTAAGGGATTCGGATCTCGTGGTTGATATAGTCGATCACTTGCCGATCTCAAGATCGAGTAGACGATCCTTCCGGCGCCGCGTTCCGGCAGCGCTTCCGCAGTCGGTCACACGTGCGGAGTCAAAGTAGACCTTCCTCTCCTCGTTCCAGCGAGCAGCGGAGGTAGTAGATCTTCTCCACGGAATCCCAGCAGCACGATGGCGTGGTGGTGGTGGTGGAGTAGAGAATTCTGCAGGGCTTCGCCTAAGCCTGAGCAGAAGAAAGGAGGAGGAGAGAGGCGGCTAGGGCAAGAGTGGAGAGGGGGGCCAGGGGGTGGCGCCTCCACCCCTCTATTTAAAGGAGGGAGGCGCCATGGGGAGGTGGAGTCCTTGTAGGACTCCCCTCTCCCTTGGCCGGCGGATCAAGGAGGTGGGGGGAGAGTCCTACTCCCCCACGAATCCTTGTCTTACCCCACAAGGATTCCTTGATCCTTTCTTGGTTTTCAAGTAAACTCCAAGAAATCTTCGAGAACCTTCTGAAACATTCCGAAACCTTCTAGAATCCCCATACAAATACTCCAGAACATTTCCTAACTTAGAAAATGATCCGCAATATATGAATCTTATTCCAACGGACAATTCCGGAGCTCCTCGTGACGTCCTGAATCCAATCCGAGACTCCGAACAACATTCGGTCTCCAACACACATTCCATATCTACTTAAAACAACTTCGAACCTTAAGTGTGTCACCCTACGGTTTGTGAATATGCAGACATGATGGAGACACCTCTCCGATCAATAACCATCAGCGAGATCTGGAGATCCATAATGGCTCCCACATACTCAACGATGACTTTGTGATCGATAGAACCATTAACATACGAAACCAATTCCCTTTGTCACGCGATACTCTACTTATCCGAGGTTTGATCGTCGGTATCTCCATACCTAGTTCTACCTCGTTACTGATAAGTACTCTTTACTCGTTCCATGTTATGTCATCCCTTGTGACCCAGTCACATGCTTGCAAGCTAATTAGATGACATTCCACCGAGAGGGCCCAGAGCATATCTATCCATCATATGGATGGACAAATCCCAATCTTGGTCCATGCGCTTCAACACATACTTTCAGAATACCCAATGACACCTTTATGACCACCCGGTTACGAAGCGGTGTTTGATGTCATCAAAGTACCCATCCGGTGATGGTGATTAACATAACCTCATGGTCGAAGGATTAGGTTACTATGTATTTTAAAGCCTATAGCAAACGAACTTAATGACTTGATCTTATTCTATGCTTACTACGGGTGTGTGTCCATCACATCATTCTCCTAATGATATGATCTTGTTATTAACGACATCCAATGTCCATGATCAGGAAACCATGATCATCCATTAATCAACAAGCTAGTTTAACAAGAGGCTTACTAGGGACTCTTTTATGTTTACAAAACACACAAGTATTAATGTTTCCGGTTAATACAATTATAGCATGGGATGTAAACATTTATCATAAACATAAAGATATAATAATAACCACTTTATTATTGCCTCTTGGGCATATCTCCGACACCTATAGACCTGATAAGTGTATTGGGTGTGTTGGGGACACAAGATACTTCTTGTATCTTGATTGCAGGGTTGCTTGAGAGGGATACCTTTGACCACTTCCTCCCTGAGTTCGATAAACCTTGGGTAATCCACTTAAGGGAAAACTTGCTGCTGTTCTACAAACCTCTGCACTTGGAGGCCCCACAACTGTCTACAAGAATGGAAGTGCGTAGACATCACGTACTTCTACGAGTAGCACCGCTTCAGCATCGTGCACCATGAAGAACGGGGTATATCCCGTGGAGCTGTTTGGAGTTGTGCGCAAGCCCCAGAGTACGGATTGCATCTCGTCTGGCCAGCATCCGGCGGCTTGTTCGAGTAGCCAGAGGAGTCGCTTCTTGATTCCACCGTAGACGAGGCCGTTTGCCTTTTCGACTTGACCGTTGGTCTACGGGTGAGCCATCGAGGCGTATCTTATTTTGATTCCTAGGTTTTCGCAGAATTCCTGGAACTCCTTGGAGGTGAAGTTCGTCCCATTGTCCATGATGATGCTATGCGGCACTCCGAAGCGGTAGACAATGGACTCAAAGAACTTGACGGCGCTGGCTCCTGTTTGGTTCGTCACCGGCATGGCCTCGATCCACTTGGTGAATTTATCGACTTCGAGCAAGAGGTATATGTAACCTCCTCGCGAGGATTTCGGGAGCTTGTCGACCATGTCGAGTCCCCATTGCGCGAAGGGCCAAGCCAATGGTATTGGTTGGAGTTCCGCGCCAGGTGCGTGTGGTTTGTCCGAGAATCGCTGGCAAGCATTGCAGCGCTGGACGATGTCCTTGGCGTCACGCATGGCCATGGGCCAGTAGAATCCAGCTTGTAGAGCTTTGGCGACGAGGGCGCGACTGCTAGCATGGTGCCCACAGGTCCCTTCGTGAATGTCGAGGACGACGGCTCTTCCGTCCCCGTTGGAGACACACCGTTGGAGTACTCCTGTGATGCTGCGCTTGTATAGTTCGCCATTGATGATGGTGAATGCCTTGGATCATCGCACAATGTGTCACGCGTCAGTCGGGTCATCAGGCAGCCTCTTGCTGAGGAGATATGTGATGTAGGGTTGAGTCCAGTATGGCTCGATCATCATGACTCTCATTGGTCCTTCGAGTCCTCTGTCGAGCTCCAGGTCGTTGAGTGCCATTGGCTAGTTGGGTGGCGTAGCCCCCGAGTCTGTTGCCGCGCTTGCTTTCTTCTCTGGAGCCTTTGGCTTGATGGAGCGTTCGCAGATACGGTCAAGAAATACCCCAGGTGGGCGCAGGTGGAGCCAATGTTGGCGAGTGTGTCCACCTCATCGTTGCTTTCGTGGCCTACGTGTCGCAGTTCACAGCCGTCAAAGTCCCCTTCGAGTGTGTCGTAGAGGTCACAACAGGTGATCATGTTGTCATTCAGCACGTCGCACTCGTGCATCGTTTGGTTGACCACCAGTTTGGAGTCGCCGTAGATGATGAGCCTCTTGGCACCGCAGGCTTTCGCCATCCGCATCCCATGGATCAGGGCCTCGTACTCAGATTCATTGTTGGAGGCCGTGAACTGCATTCACATAATGTATTTCAGCTTGTCTCCCTGGGGCGATGTCAGTATGACACCTGCGCCGGCCCCGGCCTTTCGTTTGGACCCATCGAAGGGCATTGTTCAGAGATAGGACATATCTGGCTTTTCGGGGAGCTGGTTCTCCATCTAGTGCACGAGGAAATCGGGGATGACTTGCGACTTGATCGCGTCACGCTTTCCATATGTGATGTCTCGTGGAGACAGCTCGATTCCCCAAAGCGCGACTCGTCCGGTGGCATCAGGGTTGTTGAGGATATCCCCGATCGGGGCATCGTTGACCACCACAATTGGGTGCTCCTGGAAGTAGTGGTGCAGTCACCTGGCTATCATGAAGACGTCGTACGCCAGCTTCTGGTAGTGCGGGTACCGCTGTTTTGTTGGCGTGAGCACCTCGCTGATGTAGTAGACTGGGCGCTGGACCCCGTGGAGCTTGTTTTCCTCGACTCGTTCCACCACGAGCACCATGCTGACCACCTGATTAGTGGCGAAGATATAGAGCTATAGTGGCTCCTTTTCATGAGGCGTCACCAGTACTAGCGAGGTGGATAGTAGATGTGTAAGGTCCTCGAATGCTTCTTGTGCTTCGTCTGTCCACTCGAACTTGTCAGTCTTGCAAAGAAGTTGGTAGAAGGGCAGTGCCTTTTCGCCCATTCGACTGATGAATCGACTGAGCGCCACAATTCACCCAGCAAGCTGCTGGACGGCTCTTACGTTCTTTGGCTTCTCCATGGCGAGTATGGATTTTATTTTCTTCGGGTTTGCCTTGATCCCTCTCGTGGAGATGAGATACCCGAGTAGTTGCCCAGATGGTACGCCGAAGGCGCATTTGTCCAGATTGAGCTTGATCAGGTAGCGGTCTAGGTTGGCGAAGGTTTCGCATAGATCGTTGATTAGCGAGGCTTCCTATTTTGTTTTGATGACAATGTCATCAACGTAGACTTGGATGTTGTGACCAAGTTGACTCTTGAGGCAGGCCTGCATGCACCACTGATAGGTGGCTCCTGCATTTTTTAGCCCGAAGGGCATCGTGTTGTAGCAGAACACACCAAAGGGCGTCGTAAACGCCGTTTTCTCTTGGTCTTCCTCCTTCATTCGAATTTGATTGGAGCCTGAGTAGGCATCAAGGAAGCAGAGGCATTCACATCCCGTAGTGGAGTCGATGATCTAGTTGATTCGCGGGAATGGGAAGCGATCCTTTGGGCAATGCTTATACAGGGATGTAAAGTCCACACACATCCGCAGGATATCTGTGTCTTTTTAGGAACAAGCACCGTGTTGGCGAGCCAAGTGCTTTCCTTGATCTCGTGTATGAATTTGGCGTCGAGGAGTCTGTTGATCTCCATTCCGACTGCCTTTGCTCTTGGTTCAGACAGTCGTCGAATTGTCTGCTTGACTGGCTTTGCGTCTGGATTTACGTTGAGTGAGTGCTCGGTGAATTCCTTGGGGACATCTGGCATGTCCGCTGGACACCAGGCGAAGATCTTCCAGTGCTCATGGAGGAATTCGATGAGCGCGAGTTCCTATGCAGAACTCAAGTTGTTGGCGATGAGGGTCATCTTGGTCGGGTCCGTTGGGTGGACCTGGAATTTCTTCGTGTGCACCGACGAGTCGAAGGACATGTCGGGTGAACTTGGCCGGCTTAGGGGAGGCAGACTGTTGTCTGTCGACTCCTTTAATCTTGCGAGTTCCTCCTACATGCCAAAGGACTAGGAGATTCTGTTGAATTCCCTATCGCAGCTATCAGACCTCTCGAAGTTGCCGTTGATTGTGATTACGTCGTTTGGACCCGACATCTTCATCTGTAGGTAGGTGTAGTGCGGCACTGCCATGAACCTCGCGAACGCGACATGTCCGAGGATGCAGTGCTATTGTGAAGGCCAATCGACGACTTCAAAGGCGATGCGCTCTCGCCAAGAGTTTTGCGGTGTGCCGAAGATGACGTCGAGGTTGATTTTTGCCCAGTGGATATATGCCTTTCCCTGGGACGATGCGGTGGAACGTCGTGTCTAAAACTTCCAGACACGTCAGAGGAATCCTCATCGCCTGCAAGGTACTCGTGAACATGAGGTTAATGTCGCTGTCGCCATCCATGAAGATGCGAGTCATGTCGAAACCGCCAATCTGCGCCTCGAGTACGAGGGGACAGTGGCCTGGACGAGGAACTTGGCGCGGGTGGTCAAGCCTATCGAAGGTGATGCAGGAGTCGCTTCCACTGAGGTACTCAGTGGTGGAAGGTGGAGAGTTTATCGCCAAGTTGACTTGGCGAGTGATGCCCTTCTGCACTCGATTTGAGGGACACCCCTTTTGGATCATCCCCATGTTGCCCACGGCTTGTGGGTATGGTTCGCCTCCGTGATGCTGGACTGGCGCGGCCGCGGGTGGTGGTGGTCCGGGCGGTGGTGGAGGAGCTCCATGTGCCATGGCGCCTAGGGCGGCTCCATAGCCCCTGTTGACTGCGTCGCGATTCATCCGGGCCAGGCCTTCATGGAGTTTGAGGAACTCGCGACAATCCTTAAGAAGGTGGCTGGATTTCTTCTTGCCATCGTGCTTGTCGATGTAGAAGTGCATGTTGCATGGCCCAGACAGTTTGTCCTCGATAGATGTTACGGGTGCCTCTTCGCGAGTGCGGCGTTGCCACACCGGCGTGGTTTTTCCGCTGTCGTGGTATCCACCACTGCAGTATCCACTGTTGTGGTTGTCTTCATGCTTGTCGGCGTAGCCGGCTGCGACCATGTTGACTTCATCGTGGTCGTCGTAGACATGGATTCGACGTTTTCTTCAGCGATCGCGTCTGCGCCCAAGGTCATCGTCGTCGGAGTATGTGCGGTTCTTCATCGAGTCTTCTCCGTCAGCCCACCGATTCGCGATTTCCATTAGGTGGTAAATTGTTTTGGGCTTCGAGCGGCCCAGCTCCTCCCTAAGTTCTATACGGTGAACACCGCCATTGAACGCATCGATTGCGCGGTCCTCCGAGATGTTTTCTACGGAGTTCTTGATGATGGACCACCTCTGGATGTACGAGCATAGCGATTCGCCCGAACTTTGTTGGCATCTTCTCAACTCTTCGATTGACGTGGGCCTTTTGTAGGTGCCCTTGAAATTGCGCATGAAGTTGTAGACCATCTCTTCCCAGCTGCGAATGGATCCGCGTGGGAGATTGTTGAGCCATGCGCGAGCGGCACCCTGCAGCTGTTGCTGCAGGCATTGCATGGCCGTGCTTCAACTCCCGCCATGTAGTTTGACGGAGGAGATGTGGTCTTCCAAACATATTTTCGGGTCCTGTAGACCATCAAATTTTGGGTTCTCCGATGGGAGTTTGAACCCCTTAGGCATTCTCTTCTGCCTGATGGCCTTGCTGAAGCATCTGGCGCCACAGAGTTCAGTCTCGTCCTCTTCTGAGTCAGTCGAACGAGCGCGTCTTGCCCTTGATTTGTCGATTTTGCGCTGTGTGAGGTCATCGCGTGCATTGTAGTCGCAATCGTGCCGCCGTGAGCGGTGACGCCAGGATAGGTCGTGGCTATCGTCGCTGGACAAAGGCGAGGAGTAGTGTTTTGCCAGAGCCTTGATTTTCTTTGGCTCCGGTGCAGGTTCTTTGTCGAGAGCTGCCTCGACTAGCCCCAAGCCCGCGATCGTAGATCGGTGCATGGCAGCTCGTGTATCTCCAGCTGGTGGCTGGTTGTTGAGGAGGTACATGGTGGCCGCTGATGTCTACGCACTTCTATTCTTGTAGACATTTGTTAGGCCTCCAAGTGAAGAGGTTTGTAGAACAGCAGCAAGTTTTCCCTTAAGTGGATCACCCAAGGTTTATCGAACTCAAGGAGGAAGTGGTCAAAGGTATCCCCTCTCAAGCAACCCTGCAATCAAGATACAAGAAGTCTCTTGTGTCCCCAACACACCCAATACACTTGTCAGGTGTATAGGTGCACTAGTTCAGCGAAGAGATAGTGAAATACAAGTGGTATAGATAATTATAAGTGGTAACGGTGATAGAAAATAGCTTGATGGCATGGAAAAGACTAAAGTAAAACTGAAAAAAAGATAGAAGAAAGCAAACATGTAATAGATCTAATAGCAAACGGTGTTTCGGTGCTTAGAAACAAGGCCTAGGGATCATACTTTCACTAGTGAACATTCTCATATAAATATATTCTTCTTTATGATACTACGCTGAACTACTCTCTAGTTGGAAACTCTAATCCATGGTAGGGCTATAACAGCACTCCTCAAAGTTCGCTTTACCCATCTAGATAACCCCACACTATCACCTTGAGCGCTAGATGGATCCAACAAATACCACAATTTCATAAAGACATCCAACTCCAAATATAACTCACAACAAGTATTTGAAATCTCTAGCCTAAGTGCCACCATGGTGTGCACACTGTCAACTTCACACACATGGGGAGAGCACAGATCTATTAAAGCACTTGAGCAGCAAGGTAGATCTATAGATTACAAGCTCATGATCTCAATAAGATCATGCATAGAGAGAGATGAACACATAGCTACCAGTAGAACCCTTAGCCTCGAGAGAGAACTACTCCCTCCTCATCATGGGAATCAGCAATGGTGATGGAGATCGATGGAGACGGCTCCGGGGGCACTTCCCCGTCCCAGTAGGGTGCAGGAACAGAGACTTTCTGTCCCCCGAATCTCCCCTTCAGTGGCGGCGGCGCTGTGGAACTTTTCGTGGCTGGAGGCTTGGCGATTTAGGGTTTTTGCATCGAGAGGATTTTATAGGCGAAGGGGCAAGGTCGGTGGCCGCCAGGGGGCCCACACCATGCCCTGGCATGACCAGGGGACCCGCGCCTAGGGGTGGTGTGGCCACCCTGTGGCCCCCCTTCGTCTCTCCTTCTGGCTCCGTGAGTCTTCCGGGAAAATAATGACTTTGGCTTTTGTCCGGTCCAATTCCGAGAATATTGATTTTCTGACTTTCCTGGAACCAAAAATAGCAGAAAACAGGCAACTAGCACTATGGCATCTTGTTAATAGGTTAGTCCCAGAAAGTGTATAAAAATACTCCAAAGTGTGGACAAAACATAAGAAAGTAGATAAAAACCAAGCATGGAACATCAAAAAATATAGATACGTTAGCAATGTATCAACATCCCCAAGCTTAACTCCTGCTCATCCTCGAGTAGGTAAGTGATACAAAGAAAGAATAATTTTTGAGGTGACATGCACCATCATAAACTTGATCAAAGTATTTGTAAAACATTGATAGCTAGGATCATATTACTTCAACATAGCATGAAAGACAAAGTTCTAACAATAAGACATAACAACTATGTTGTAACATGAAAAGGCACAAACAAAAGATTCATGAATAACAATGCTTTGCAAGACGTTTGTTTGTTTCAAATAAAGAAAACATAGCATAATGGCATTCAGCTTGTCCCTCATAGAATAGCAAACATAAATGCATAGGACACCTTCAAAGTTCATAAGGGTGACTACATACAAATAGTTTAAGAACAAGCAATATCAAAGTTATGCATCAATCAACAAGTCTTGGGACAATGCACATTAAACTAAGAATGACCACTATACTCTCTTAATAGGTGCATAAAGATAGAAGATGGAGACTCAACATAAAAGTGGAAGAAAGGCCTTCATAGAAGGAAGCTGGGATTCAAGTCTCATAAAGTGCTTCCAAAAATTATGGTACTTATTAGCTTTCAGCTCTCATTGCCCCTATCATAAGCATCTTGAAGTGATTAAGGTTAAAGTGAACAAACATGGAGTACATGCTTGACAAAGTATAAGTTGGAAATCTCATGTCTCTTGAATACGAGGGCCGCTCCTCATGCTACTCAAGTTTAGTTACCGGTAAGTTCTTGTCATAGTAATTACATGTGTATCATAGAGAACCACCAACGGGGTACCCCTTGCCCGATGATATGGAAGAATCCCCATATCAAAATGACAAGGCAAGCTGACAATGAGCATTTCAGCAATCTTCTTATTTACCATGGGAAAATGGTGCTTTTTTCTCTCTTTCCTCTTTTCTCATATCTTTTTTTTCTTTTTCTCTTTTTTCTCAATATCTGACTCTTTTTTAATAAGAAGAATGCTTCATAGAAACCTCATTATGGTTACGCTGCAGATTTCCACCATGATAGCACGGATTAGACCAGCGGCCCAGGTGTTTCTCTAACACACATACATAACTCCATGGACTTACAAGCTCCCCTTTCATTTCACACCGACGACATCCATAGACAATAGAGCATGATATCAACTAGGTACAAAGTACAAGTGCAATGTTGAAAGCGTTCCCCATGACAGCATGGTTCTGCTAATCCCCGACATATAAGTGCAAGCATATACAACATAGATGACACAATGGTCAAGTTTATTAAGGGCAAGAAAAGTAAAGTGCGCCATCAAGTTCGTGAGAGTTTTAATCACTAGTTTTCTCATAACAAGTTTAATCCGGAAGGTAGATAAAAACATGAATATACTTGGAATAGAAAATGCTAATAGGTAGGTATGGTGTACTCTTTGGAATAACTTGGTTTTAGGAGTTGGATGCATGAGTGGAACTCATACTTTGTTATGGAGGCTAGCAAAAGACTAGGAGCGACCGACTAAGAGAGCAATAATGGTCATAATCATGCAAAGCGACAAAACCTCATTAATTAAAGCATAAATTGATATTACAAGTCGAAAACTAAAGGATCATTGAGGCTATGGTCACTTTGGATAGTCATAACATGGTATGAGCATGCGCCAAGTCAACCCAAATAAAGCATCAAAGGAAAATACCACAATACTATGCTTTAATATGCTAAAACAACACATGATTCTTTCAAGGCACATTAAGAAATCTCAATGTCATGCTACAGAAAAAATCACTAAGCATAAAGCCAAAACAACATCAAGCATGACATGACAAAGCATAGGCCACAGTCAAAAACAAGCTCCTTTTACCACTTAAGCATGAACTTTTCCTACTCTTTTCCAATCCAAACCAAACTATTTGAAAACCAATGCATGAAAGAGGGGGTCCAACCAATTTATTCAGCAAACTAAGAAAACCAAGCAAACGAAAAACCAAAATGAAAACGAAAAAGAAGACGCTCCAAGATCAACACAACTGTGTATGAAACAATAAAAATGAAGTGTTTGGAAGAAACCTGGGATTTTTATTGAAGAAGAAAGGGATGCCTTGGGCATCCCCAAGCTTTGACGCTTGTACTTCTTGGATATTTCTTGGGGTGACACGAGTGGCATCCCCACGCCTTAGCTTTAGTCCATCCTTCATCTCATTACTCATTCCTTCCATACACCTGAAATTTTCCTTCATACAAAACTTCACACAATCTTTATTAGCAACATTAGTGCACTCAAGATAACAAGTCTTTAGGTTCAGTTCTAACACCAATAAAACTTCCCTTAAAACACAAGCTACTGTAGCACTTCCCTCAAAAATCTCAATTCCCCAAAAGAACTAAAAAAGGAACAAACAAGAAGCAAATGCAAATAATGGCAGAAATCTGTCAAAACAGACCAGGAGGTAAAGACGAATTTTTTCTAAGACCTTCTGTTGCTCAAATCGAAAAGTGTTGAACTAACGGAAGTTAGAAAACAACCTGGGACAGAAGCACAAAAATTCACGCTTCAAAAGGACGTACATAGATTTTACACGATTTTTTACGATGAAGCACAGAAATCTGTTTCGGGACAACAACTTTCCCAAGCATTATTTCCCTCTCATTAGAGGTTACTCTTGGCACAAAAAAGCAAATAAAAAGGATAAGGAGCGGTTATTACCGAGGTAATAACTTCCAAAACTCATCTAAAACTTTTGGTCTATCTCCCAATAAGTACTTTTCTTTAACGCCTTTAAGTTAGGCATGATAGTTTGAGAAGATGCTCACATAGGAAATATGAATTGGAGTAAAAGAGAGCATCAAGAAGCAAATTCAAAACACATTTAAGTCTAACCCACTTCCTATGCATAGGAATATTGTAAAGAAACAAGTCATGAAAGCACAAAGCAACAAGCATAGGAAAGCAAAACAAGTGCAACTTCAAGAATTTCAACATAAAGAGGGGAGACTTAATATTGTTGAGATACATAAAACCATGTTTCCCTCTGTCATAATAACTTTCAGTAGCATCATGAATAAAATTAACAATATAACTATCACATAAAACATTCTTATCATGAGCCACATGCATAAAAGAATTAATACTCTACATATAAACATAGTCATTCTTATTAATTATAGTGGGAGCAAATTCAACAAAATAGCTATCACTATTATTCTCATCACCATAATCATCAAATATAGGAGGCATATTGTAATCATAATTAATTTTCTTCTCAATAGTAGTTGGAGTTAAAATATCATATTCATCATTGTAATCATCTTATATTGGAGGTTTGGTATCATCATAAGCAATAGAATAGCTATCTTCCAAAGCCAGGGAACTAAAAAGATCATTTTCATAAAAACTAGCTTCCCCAAGCTTAGACCTTTCCGTAGCATTAGCAATAATGGTGTCCAAAGAATTCATACTAACAACATTGCTATTAGCATGCAAATAAAGTTCCATAGGTTTTTTAATTTTCTCTTCAAACACTTCATGTCTAACTCAAGATAAATACTATAAAGCTCTCTAATTTTTGTTGTTGTTTTCCATTAAGCCTAACTAGTGAAAATAAAAACAAGAAACAATAAGATATAATTGCAGAATCTAAAGGAAATAACTTTGAGCACTCACACCGGAGGATGTCAGTACCTTTTACCTTACCTCCCCGGCAACTGCGCCGGAAAATAGCTTGATGTCTACGCACTTCTATTCTTGTAGACAGTTGTTGGGCCTCCAAGTGTAGAGGTTTGTAGAACAGCAGCAAGTTTTCCCTTAAGTGGATCACCCAAGGTTTATCGAACACAGGGAAGAAGTGGTCAAAGGTATCCCCTCTCAAGCAACCCTGCAATCAAGATACAAGAAGTCTCTTGTGTCCCCAACACACCCAATACACTTATCAGGTGTATAGGTGCACTAGTTCGGCGAAGAGATAGTGAAATACAAATGGTATAGATAATTATAAGTGGTAACGGTGATAGAAAATAGCTTGATGGCGTGGAAAAGACTAAAGTAAAACTGAAATAAATATAGAAGCAAGCAAACATGTAATAGATCTAATAGCAAACGGTGTTTCAGTGCTTAGAAACAAGGCCTAGGGATCATACTTTCACTAGTGAACACTCCCATATAAATATATTCTTCTTTATGATACTACGCTGAACTACTCTCTGGTTGGACACTCTAATCCATGGTAGGGCTATAACAACACTCCTCAAAGTTCGCTTTACCCATCTAGATAACCCCACACTGTCACCTTGAGCCCTAGATGGACCCAAAAAACACCACAATTTCATAAAGACATCCAACTCCAAATATAACTCATAACAAGTATTTGAAATCTCTAGCCTAAGTGCCACCATGGTGT
Organism: Avena eriantha; assembly: GCA_910589775.1. NCBI lineage: Eukaryota > Viridiplantae > Streptophyta > Magnoliopsida > Poales > Poaceae > Avena > Avena eriantha. The sequence goes on from OU342744.1 coordinate 106,295,280, forward strand.
GCACACTGTCAACTTCACACACATGGGGAGAGCACAGATCTATTAAAGCACTTGAGTAGCAAGGTAGATCTATAGATTACAAGCTCATGATCTCAATAAGGTCATGCATAGAGAGAGAGATGAACACATAGCTACCGGTAGAACCCTTAGCCTCGAGAGAGAACTACTCCCTCCTCATCATGGGAATCAGCAATGGTGATGGAGATAGCGGTGGAGATCGATGGAGATGGCTCCGGGGGCACTTCCATGCTCGGCTTGGTGCCGAAACAGAGACTTTCTGTCCCTCGAATCTCCCCTTCTGTGGCGGCGGCGCTGCGGAACTTTTTGTGGCTGGAGGCTTGACGATTTAGGGTTTTTGCATCAGGAGGATTTTATAGGCGAAGGGGCAAGGTCGGTGTCCGGCCAGGGGGCCCACACCATGCCCTGGTGCAGCCAGGGGGACCCGCGCCTAGGGGTGGTGTGGCCCGCCTTCGTCTCTCCTTCTAGCTCTGTGAGTCTTCCGAGAAAATAATGACTTTGGCTTTTGTCCGGTCCAATTCCGAGAATATTGATTTTCTGACTTTCTTGGAACCAAAAACAGCAGAAAACAGGCAATTGGCACTGTGGCATATTGTTAATAGGTTAGTCCCATAAAGTGTATAAAAATACTCCAAAGTGTGGACAAAACATAAGAAAGTAGATAAAAACCAAGCATGGAACATCAAAAATTATAGATACGTTTGCAACGTATCAGCCGCCGTTACCGCGGCTTGCGGCGTCTTTGGGAGCATGTTGCCCCGTGTATCCACCGTCATGGAGCCGAAGTCGAGGACTTTCGCGGCTTCCATGCGCTCCTCCTCGATGAGGTGGGCCAGTCGAGATCTTCTCTTGTTGGCCAGGTACTCATTGCCTTTGGAGGAGGATCCTCCGTGGGAGAAGAGCCCGGCTCGCCGAAGGCTTGATTCATTTGCCGCCTTTTTACGCCCTTCAAGTTGCGCAATTGCATGTAGCTGGCGTCTGTACTCCTCCTTCAATAGCCAATGGTAGCCCATCAGCATGTCTTGCGGGGAATTGAGGGGCAGGGGATTGCCTCGCAAAGCTTCTCGACAGCGGGCCCATTCATTGTCGTTGAGCTTGATCACTACGCGCTCTCCCGTGTGCTCATTCACTATGGTAGGCGGTTCTCCTGCTGCTCCATTGTTGATGGGTGCGCCGTTGCCACCATTGGTGGGGCCGCCATTTGGCGTGCTGCCGTTGGGTGGTCCAGTGCTGTTGGGCGGTCCGGTGCCAGATCCGGGGCCAACATTTTTGCAATTGGCGGTAGTGTTGCCTGCCTTGATGACTGCGCACATGAAGTGGTTGGGGAAGCTGTTGCTCCCGCAACTTTCAGATCTAGAGCCGTAGGCTCCGTCTTCAGTGGCCAGGTCACCCAGATCGGGTCCGCGACTGCTGTCGCTATCCGTGCTCTGAGCTGTTGCCGAGGCATTGAGCTTGCTGAGGGTGCCGATTGGTGGCGGGAACCACGATGCTGGAGCAATCACGGGTGCCGTCGTCTGGTCAGGCATGCGAAGTGTTCCCATCTGACCAACCTGGAAGCGGAAGCTCCCAATCTCCAGACTGATTTCGTCGCCCACGGACTTGAAAGCCGGACGAGTGGCTGGCGTGTGGACGATGAAGTCGAACGCGCCGAAGAGCTAGGGAATCTCTGATGTTGCGGAGTTGTAGATCGCGGTTGATGGGGCCTAAGAAGCCCCGACATCAGCACTCCCAATTCCCACAGACGGCGCCAATTGACGAGGGTTTAACTCATCAATGCCCATTGTTATGGACTTGGGTTTTGGAGAAGGAGGGAGCACTGGAGGCATCAGTCGGCTAGCAAACAAGCACACAGGGATGCAAGTTTTACCCAGGTTCAGGCCTCGTAGAGGTTCCTACTCCTACTTGTCTGCTCTTGGAATTAACGAAGGAATCGAAGATTACAGGGGCGTGCAGATGCAATCTGGCGAGAGTTGGGGAAACTAGGGTTGCATGTGTCCTCTTCACCACCCCCTCCTAGCCTTTATATAGATAGGCTAGGTCTCGGGTAGCAGTTCGAGTCGGTTACAGATTAGGGTTTTCCCTTTAAACTTTCTATCTTAAGCTTCTTCTTTTCTCGCAAGTAATCAAGAGTCTGTGGGCCACTCGAATTCTCCATTTGGGCCTTGGAAACGCCGTGGGTTTCCACTGTATCTAGACTGTATATACCAAACTCGAGTACCTGTAGGGTATACCCATGTTAAGCATTAACTAGCAAATCTTTTTGTACCTCAAGAAGCTGATCAATTTGAGTTTGAACCATTTGGAAATGTTTAACAAGCATTTTAACATCATTAGATGTTCTTTCCACAATATCCTTTAATTCAATAATAGCTCTAGAGTTTTCCATTAGTTGATTTTGCACCCTTTTATTAAAATTATCTTGCTTAACAATAAAAACATCAAATTCTTCTAAGCATTGATTGGGAGGTTTAGAATAAGGAATATCACCTTCATCAAAATGTTGGAGAGAGTGTACCTCAATAGTGGATGAGTGGGAGATTGCTTACATAGTTCTTCTATAGGAGATAAATTCTTCACGTTTTCAGCTTTAGTACCCTTCTCCTTAAGACATTTCTTAGCTTCCTTCATCACTTCATCATTTAGTTCAATAACTCCCCTCTTCTTTGATGTTGGTGTTGGTGTTGGCCCAGGCACAGTTAACTCAGGTGTAGTTGTTTCAGGTGTAGTTGGCTTAGATGAAGTCTTCATAATTCTGGCTTATTTTAGCCATTATTTCCTCAGCTTCCTTGGGAGTTCTATTCCTGAAAACACAATCAGCACAACTATCCAGGTATGTCCTAGATTCTTCAATTAGTCCATTATAATATATATCAAGAAGCTCATTTTTAGGTAATGGACATCCAGCCTGTGCATGAATCAAAGCGCAAAACCTTGCCCATGATTCATGCAATATCTCTTTTCTCCCTGTTTAAAATCAAAAATTTCTTGCAAAATGGCATGTCTAGCACTAGGAGGGAAATATTTCTGAAGGAAGGTACTAATCAAGCAATCAGGGATATCAACAGATCCAGGAGGTAAATTATTAAAGCAAGTTTTAGCTTCTCCTTTCAGTGAAAAGGGGAAAATTTTAGCAAAAAGGTAGGTGCGCATCTTAATATCATCAGAAAATAAGCCACTCATGGTAGAAAGCTCAGTCATATGTGCTACCGCACTTTCATTCTTAGTCCCCCAAAAAGGTTCTTTCGCAACAATAGTTATGTAAGATAAATCAAGAGAGAAATCATAATCCTTATTTTAATGTTTATGGGAGATGTAGCAAACTTATCATTAGGAGATAATTTGGGTTTAATAGTATGTTTCTCAAGAAGACTCTTAATAACACTCCTACCATGAGTGTTTTGGCATTCTTTAATAATTCATCAGTCATTTCTATATATCCGTCTTCAATATCATAGCTCTCTCCAGACTCAGGTGAACTGACAGGTGTAGTAGTATCTTCATTAGGAGTTTCGGTATTTCCAGCTATAGATCTAGCAATCATAGCATCTAGGAAAGGACCTAATGAACCACTCTTATCAAGCACAGTAGAAGCATCATCATAAGTATCAGAAGTTTCAGATTCAGCAGTAGTAGCAGTATGTGTAGAATGTGTATGTGGTGGTGTAAGGAGCTTACTCATAACAGATGGTGAATCAAGAGCAACAGAGGTGTTTAGAACTATACCTCTACTTGTAGTGGATGGTAATATAGGAACTTTTCCATCACGAGACTTACCCATGATGAATGGATGGCAGCGAACAATAGTGATCCCAAGTGAACTTGATAAATAGAGCCATGCTCCCCGGCAACGGCGCCAGAAAATAGTCTTGATGACCAACAAGTATAGGGGGTGTATCGCAGTATTTTCGAGGGAAGTGAAACCTAACTTATTGATTCGACACAAGGGAAGCCAAAGAATATTTATAAGCCTTAACAACTGAGTTGTCAATTTAGCTGCACCTGGAAACAATCTTGCTCACAGCGGTTTATCAGTAGCAACAGTTTTGTAGTAGCAATAGCAAAGTAATAGCAATGGTAAAAGTAAAGACAATAGTAACAATTGCAGTAAACAGTAGGATTAAAGCACGGTAGGCATAGGGATAGATGGACGGGCGTTGCATGGACAAGAAAATTCATACAGCAATCAAGACATAGGGCATTTGCAAATAAATACGATAAAGCATCCAAGTACTAAATAATCATAGGCATATGTTCCATATATAGTCATACGTGCTCGCAATGAGAACTTGCACAACATCTTTTGTCCTGCTAGCCCGTTTGCAGCAGGGCCTTAAGGGAACCACTGGCAATTAAGGTGCTCCTTTTAATAGAGCACCGGAGCAAAGCATTAACACTCCGTGAACACATGTGATCCTCACATCAAAGCCACCCCCTCCGGTTATCCCGATTATTGTCACTTCGGGGCCTTTGGTTCCGGACAATAATATGTGTACTTGCAGGTATGATCACAAACAATACTATCATCATGAATCAATAACATGTTTAGATCTGAAATCATGGCACTCGGACCCTAGTGACAAGCATTAAGCATAACAAGTTGCAACAAAGCAAAAAAGCACTAATAATAGATACTAGGCACCATGCCCTAACAATCTGATGCCATTACATGAACGATCTCATCCAATCCCTACCATCCCCATAACCTACAGTGGGGGATTACTCACTCATGGATGGGGGAATCATGGATTGTTGATGGAGAAGCGATGGTGATGATGACGGTGATGATCTCCTCTAATTCCCCGTCCCGGTAGGGTGCCAGAACGGAGTTTCTGATTCTGATTCGCGGAATCTGGTGGTGGCAGCGTAGCGGAACTCTTTCTGGAAAAACGTCGAACCCCCCTTGGTTTTTAGGTCAAGAGGCAACTTATAGGTGAAGAGGGAGGCCGAGGGGGTGACCGAGCCGGCCACACCACCCCCAGGCGCGACCTGGCCTGGCCCGCGCGGCCAGGTGGTGTGGGCCCCTCGTGGCCCTCCTCCGTCTCGTCTTCTGGCTCCGTGACTCTTCTGGTGAAATAGGATTTTGGCATATTTTCTGGGATTTTTCCTGATAGTTGATTTTTTACAAAAAAACTAGACACCAAGGTAATTCTGCTGAAAATAGCATCAGTCCGTGTTAGTTGTATCCAAATCACACAAGTTTAGAGGAAAAACAATAGCAAAAGTGTTCGGGAAAGTAGATACATTTTGGACATATCACACATGCTGTCAGGGTGAGGACCGCTCGCCGACCATGTGGCGCTAGTGTTCAGTTCCCTCCACTAGCCTTGGTATTCGGATGTATCACCTTATGTTTCTCGTGTCTTGTCAGCCAGGCCATATGATCCCATTTCTTGTCCTCTTGCACATTGTTCATTAGTAAAGGAGGATTGTCTGCACGAGTGTAGACATAGGCTCCTCTAGATGCATCTTGTGGGTAATAAACTTTTCTACTCCTATGTTTGGTCTACCTCATAGGTGACCCTGACCCGACGTGACTTTGGTGAGTCTTGTCACGACTACAGTCGGAGCTTGGTTTTCATCGACAGGCGTGCCTCCCAAACTCTCCTTCTAGACTAGCTATGGTATCCAGCTACAACAATTTGGTAGACCAACTCGGACGAAGGAGGAGGCCACCACCGCCATGTCCGGGGACGGCGCCCCTATCTTCCTTGTTAAAAAGATAAGTATGTTGCCTAGAGGGGTGAATAGGTGAGTTAAACCAATTACAATTTTAGATCTACTAAATGTGGAATAAAACTAGCGTTTAATTTATCAAACACAAAACCTAAATATATTAGGTTCAACTAAGTTCACCAACAACGTATGGTAAGAAAGACAAGTAATAAGGTGATATCAAGATATATTACTTCAAGCACAAAGGCTACCACAAAATAAAGTGCATAACTAAAGGAAATCTTGGTATAGGAATAACCGACGCATGTAGAGACAACGATGTATCCCAAAGTTCACACCCTTGCGGGTGTTGCTCTATGTTGGAGGAGTGTGGAGGCAAAAGGCTTCCCAAATGCCACAATGGATCACCGTATTATTTTTGATCCCTCCCACTTAAAAGGAAGACCTAGATCTATTATTGGACACTTGAGGGCGGTCACAGAACCCGTACAAGTTTGGAGCAATCTCTAGCTCCCAATAAATCACCACCAAGACTTCAAGCTTGAGGAATCTCCACAGCTCCATTTGATGCCCCAAGAAATCCACAACACCACTAGGGACAACTAGCCGTCTAGGTTCCAAAAACTCGAGAGGAACAAGTTCTGAGTTCTAAGAACCTAAGTGTTGGAAATATGCCCTAGAGACAAATAATAATATAGATTATTGACATATTTTATTAAGTTCATAATAGGTTTTATATTATGCTATAACTGTATTGATAGGAACGTCAATACATGCGTGATATGTAAACCACCAAAGTCCCTAGTGATCCTCTAGACACTGGTTCATTGGTCAATCGATGATCGAGGTTTCCCGATCATGGACATTTATGTCAATTGACAATGGGGTCATTTCATTAAGTGAATAAAAGCGATGGACATACCCAACACATGAATTGTAACATGATCAAGTCACGAAGTTCACCGTTACAATGACTAGAAATGTAGTAACCAATTCCTTAGACCGTGAGACCATATCAATCACTATCACCCGAGAATACTTAGATAGCATCAAACGTCACTTGGTAACACGGTGATCATAAAGGTGTGTTCAGGTATTCAGAGGGGCATGTAGAGGAATTATGTGTCAAGAGCAGGATTTGTTCTTCCGCTTGACAGAAAGATACTTTGGGCCTAGGGGCGGATCTGCACCCAGGGTAGCCCGTGCTACAGCACTGGACTTAGGATCAAAACCACACTAGAATTCGTTTAAAAATGGTAAAATTTGTATAGAAAAAGTAGTTTAGTGCTTAAACATAAGGGCCAGCCCAGGTCTTGGCTCATTCTGGGTCCGCCCCTGTCTGGGCCCACTCGGAGACATGACATCCATAAAGCTGCAACATGTGACTAGGTCACCGGGATGGCATAGCTCAAAACGAGTAAAGTTATACTTGTCGGTAATGAGATTGAACACGACATGTTGATGTTGTTGATCGGATCTTGTACAAGTAAAGTATGGAAGTAACAAAGTAATTGGACACTATCTTTCATGGTTCAACGACGTAGATTCTCGTGGAATGCACAAGGGTCATCATGGGCATCTAGGTCCCTCTGATGATCATTGGTTCGAGAAAAGTCTCGACCATGTCTGGAGTGTTCCCGAACCATAGGTAACACGCTTAAGGGTTTGACAATCCTCGGAGATCGTTTTGGTATCATAGGAATCATCGAAGAAGAGAGAGGGGAAAATCGGAAGGGTTCCAGGAAAGTCCGGCGGGTGTCCGGAGTTGTCCAGAAGGAGTTCCGGTGCAAAGGGGATTAAATAGTATGTAAATATATGTTAATATTCAATTATACATGTATTTATATTTATTTAATATTTAAATATGATTTAATGGGACATACCATCTAATGGGCCAATTCTCGGAGGAGAAAAGGGCCAAGAGGGGGTCGTCGCCACCGCCCTAGGAGGGGCCTAAGAGGGGTCGGCTTCCCTAGTGGGATTGCCCTCCACGTGGGGACCATGGTGGGGCTGGCCGGCGGCGCCTTTCCCCACCTCTCCCCTTGATTAGTCCCACCCCGGCCCTTTGAGGGAGGGAGTGCCTCCCCTCCCCCTATATAAAGGAGGGCATATGGAGGGATTGAAATACAACAGCACATCAATTGAGCTTTGAGCCGTCCCTCTCTCTCTCTCTCTCTCTCTCTCTCTCTCTCTCTCTCTCTCTCTCTCTTTTGTGAGTGTGGCCCCAAGGTAATGGCTGCGCGAACGAGAGTGTTCTTCATCGTGGAGCACCATCACGAGGCGGGATTCCATTCTAGAAGCTCTACTTCTGCAACTGCTGATGGATTGGAGGAGTGAGACTCATCTTCAGGCACTAGACGTGTGTAACTCCCCACGAGGAACTGCATCTTGGAGCTGGTGGAGCCATCCATGACCTTGAGGTTGGCGTCGGTACGACTACATCAACCACGTTCTCCTAAACATTGACAAAGGTTTTTGGTCTTCAAGGGTAAGTTTCAAGAAGCCCCTCCCGTTACTGCATTACTAATAGATAAATCCTGGCATTAGGGTTATTTGTGTAGGAAAAATTATTGTTTTCAGGGGCTAAACCCCTTCAGTGGTATTAGAGCTAGATCTATACGTAGTATTTCTAGTACTAGTAGAACACACGAGTTGTAGCATGTGGGCGTTGATCTTATAGTTGTTACCCTCCCACGTGTACTTGTGTATACCGCAGTAATGCTTGATGAAGCGCCCCCAACCGACTTTATGCGTTCATTCACGAGACTGGTCCACGCTTGACATACGGTGGGTGTAATCCATGATGCACAGCGAATACACATGTGGTTGAATTAGCAAGCCTAGCATGTGTAGACATGGCTGCGGAACACGGATGGTCGAAAGATCAAGCATGAGTCACATGGTTGATGTGATTGGCATTGGAGAATGTCTACCTTTGCAGCTATGTTGCCGGCCGTGACGATCAGGGGTGACATAGTGAATGGGGATCATGTAATCACTAAAACTTATTTAGATGTTTGTTTTAGTGGGAGCTCATCTAATATAATATGATTATAATTTGAACTCACATACTATGAACTTAGTCTTAATATCTTTGTGAAACTTTTGTAGATCATGTCAAAACCCAAGTCTCTGTTTAGTTTTGAGGGATTCATGGAGACTGAGAAACTCAAAGTAGATGGGTCCAACTTCATATACTGGTACCAATGCCTGAGGAATCTCCTCATCTTCCATGATCTCTTATCTGTCCTATGAGAACCGCTAGGAGATTTTACCATGGGCTTCATCGGACTACCCGATGATCATGATTATCGTGCCCGACGTGACGCCTTCATGCCAGTCAAATACACTATGGTTCATGTCATGTAGCCTGCTCTAGGAGCACGGTTTCATGAGATTGAGGCCTTCAGTTTGGCTGACGGACTTAAGATGCTCTTTCCATCTCAAGTCACAATCATGGAGTTTGAATACATGGATGATTTCCTCTCAAGCAAGATGAGGGAAACACACTAGCCTAGAAGACCACTTGGATATCATGGAAAGACTTCATGAGCCCCTTCTAGACATCATGGACTACTAGGTGATCGACAAATTTGCGATAGATGTGGTGTTGTGCTCGCTACCCCACAGCTACAAAGATGTCGTCTTGAACTACCTCGTGGAAGGGAAAGAGTTTACCTTCCTTTATTTCATGGCTCAGATGAGAAACCGGAATGTAGTGCCTGCTCCAGGAGCTGTCATCAATGGGAAAGGTATATATTTGATATACAAAGTTATAAATGTTTAATTTCAATCACTTATAGCAGTTTACGTAGTATTTGATACTTGTACTGTTTTGTGAAAACAGGACCCGCTGCTTGAGAAGTGATTGAAGGAGTGGGCGCGACAACACGTGTTGATGGCAACAAAGATGCCAACGACGCTCTCCTTCGAAAGTTAACATTTGGATTAGAAGTTTTGAATAAATTTTTAATCGATAAGAGTGAACTTACATTAGTGTGTGTCTTGCATTTATAAGACAATTATTCATATGAATTAGACACAAATCAGTTGTTTTATTCCTATGAGTAATATCTTTTATGTGCACGGTTTTGATTATGAATGGGTTATTCATATTTTGATCTTGATGATAGAAATTTAAATGTTTATAAGATTGTGAAAATGCCAAAGGATATTCAAAACTTTATAATGAAATCATTTTGAATGACACTATTTCGTTAAGTCATATGGGTACATGTAAAAGGATTCACGAGTGATCAAACCAAGGTCTTAAAGATACTTGATCTTTTGACACATACAAACCATGCCCTGTTAGGCAAAATGAACTAAACTACACATTCTGGTAAAACGGAGTGTGTGTTGAATAATTAGATGTCATACATGATGATATGTTGTATTGTTTAACGAATGGTGGATATCATTATTTCGTAAAACTTCATTGTGAATCTAAGAAAATAAATGTATTCATTGGATGAGACACAAGTCTGAAACTATTTGTTATGAACAAATAATTTCAGAAAGAATAAGAATATTGAATTAACAAGAATACGAGTCTTTATGATTTGATAAAAAGACAAGTATTGAAGTTGTGATTCAGGCATACAAGACTTGTGAAAAGTGTTTCACAAATTACAATATCAAGAATATGTCAATACGTTGACATGTATAAAGAATTGTAATCATACCGTATTAGATATTGTATGGTCTAAAAGTAATCCCTTATCGTGTTAACATTAGCATATTTAGAGAAGATAAATTAGAATAGCAAACATTTACTTAATGTATAAAGAATCATCAAGGATTTGTGGAAACAACACCATAAGTGTATGGCACAATGTGGTTTTTAGAAATTCTAGAGTTATGTGATAATTCATAATTAGAACAAATAAAGCTTTGTAGCATATTCCTAGGCAACTAAGAATACACATTCCACAACTGCAACCAAAGGAGCAAAAGTTGTATTGCTCAAAGTGGTGATTTATCGAGAAGATTTTTCTCAATAAAAGAGTTGATGGATAAAGGTGAAAACTCAAATAAGGTTGAGAACCTTGCCTCCAAATGTAGCGCAACGGAATTGATTCCGGAACAAAACTCTAAAAATAGAGGAGAAACTAATGATAATGATCAAACGTTTTAATGGGAGCTTTAACTAAAAGAAAGTAGGATTCATGAATAAGTTCCACCTCATTGCAGAATTTAATTGATGATTCACTTGTCATATTAATGGAATAGTGGCATATCTACGAACTACAAAGAAGCGATGGTGAACCCAAGTGCGAGAAATGACTTAAAGTCATGGAATCCTATACATTAAGTTACATTTAAGATGGTAAAGTGAAATGTTACTTGATCTTATCAAAGTAAAGATGTTACTTGATCTTCCCAAAGGGACAACTAGAGTAAATGATCATGGGGCAAGGTTGAAAGTGTTCATGCCTCCGTGCCCAAGTTCATAGATTCTCTAGGAGAATCTCAAGGAATAAATGAAACTTAAAGTAAGACATAAAGCTTGATTTGTATCAAGAAATGTCTTGAACAAATTCAAAAAAGGTTGAATACAATGTGTAGCAATGCTTAAGCCGGACAAATGGAATCTCGTAGCTGGAATTCTCACTTTGATGAATGATCAAAGGATTTTGGGATTGTGCCTAGAATATTGAGAAGACCTGCATTTACAATAAACTAAGTGGGAGCTAAGAGAGTTCCGTACTCTTATATGTAACTGACATATTTGAGTGGGATCTTGATGAAGCATTCATATATGTTATTGACATATTGTGAATGGTATAGTTGATATTAGTAATATTAGAGAATATTAAGTAGATGAAGTTTAATGAATATTGAACATTGAAATCTGTCAAGATAGATTGGTATGTTTAAATAGCATTAAATCATAATGTTTTCCTAGATTGGATTCTGAAGAAGTTTGGAATGGATCATGTTAAGAAGGAAGTTCTTACTTGACTAACTAGGTGACGCATTGAGATTGTGTCGGTACAATGATGGTTAAAAGAATGAAAAGATGTGTAACATCTACTATGCCTCAGTCATAGGTTCCATTTTGTAAAACCATGTTGTATACTCGACATAATATGACCCAAGTTCTTATAAGAATAGGTTCCGAAGTGATATCTGATCACTGAATAAAAGGAGTCAAGTATAGTATTTAGTGTCTAGAGAGAACTGAAGGTATACATCTGATCTATAATGATGGTGAACTTGATCGTAAATGGTTATGCTGGAAAGTTATACCCAACCTAGATGATTGGAATTTTCACAACATTGAGTGCCTTACAATAAGAGAAGCGTGGTTAGACATCAAAGTGGCACTTAGTGCACTATCGATTATATTTACATTGACATAAGAAGTATATGATTACTTCAAAGTTAAAATATGTGATGTTATGGCTGGGGAAGTCCATATTCCCACAGAATGTGTTCCTAATGCTCATGCTAATGAAAACGTCATCTTTTGATAGACTAATCTAATCTCATGGCAGAAGGAACAAAAACAACACTTTGTTGCCAAAACATAAATATTTATACCACAAAGTTATAATCTGATGATAAAGGGAAATGTCAAATTAGGTGACATTAGAAAATTCACAAAGACATACATATTTGTATTGTACAGTTCATAGACAAAACCTCTTCCATGAGCAAGCTGAAGGGAATATGCCCTGAGACGCAATAATAAAGTTGTTATTATGTATATTCCAAGTATATGATAAATGTTTATATTGCATCCTATAATTGTATTAATACGGAAACGTTAATACATGTGTGTTTAATAAACAAATAGAAAGTTCCTAGTTATGCCTCTCTTTAAACTAGCTCATTGATTAACAAGATGATCAAATTTCCTGATCATGGACATTGGATGTCGTTAATAACGAGGTAACAACATTTGTGAAATGATGTGATGAACATTCATCTGAAGTATAGCATTACAATCAAAGTCATTATGTTTATATTGCTATAACATCATACGAAGTAATCCTAGTCCTGAGACCATGAGATCATGTTAATCACTAACACCAGAAGAGTATCTTGATAATATCAAACGTCACACCATAAAAGGGTGACTATAAAGATGGGTTCAGTGCTACGAAGGTGTTATGTAGAGGCTCATGGATCAAGAGTGGAATTTGTCTATCCTGATGACGGATAGATATACTCTGGGCCCTCTCGATGATATCACATTAAGAATATCTTGCAAGCAAGTGGTGTGATCACTAGAATGTTATATCACTGGAACAAGAAAAGAGTACATGTCGGTAAGGAGATCAAACTAGGTATTTGGATACCGATGATCAAATCTCGGACATGTAATATATCGCGAGACAAAGGGATTAAGTTAGTAGCGTTAAAGGTTCTCATGATCATAGAAGTCATCGTCGAATGTGTAGGAGTCAGAATGGATCTCTAGGTCCCGCTTTTGATTATTGATCTGAGAGGGGTCTCGATCATGTATGCATTATTCGCGAACCGTAGGGTGACATACTTAAGGGTTGCCAAACACTATTTGGAGCAAATATGTTTCAGATGAAATAATTGCAAAGTGCTGGAATTATTTTAATGGACACCGGAATTGTTTCGGGTGAAATTGCCGAAATTGGTTCTGCATGTGATATTGAAATATTGCAGGGGGTTTTATGTGAATATTTTTTAATTAAAGTAATTAACAAAGTTCTGAGTGAAATAAATAAAAGAGTTTTATTAAATGAGAGTTTCATTAAATTTGGTGGAAATTTAATGCATGTGAGTGGAACTTTGACTGGAGGCAAAATTGATGTGAGTGGAGCTGCCACCACATGAATGAGGAAGAGGTGGGGGCACACCCATGGGTGCCGGCCATGGGAGGGGTGAAGCACCCGCTCCTATAAACGCCCCCTCTCCTCCCTCACAAAGTACACCTCCTCGTGAAGGATCTCTCTACCCCTCTAGATATCTTCCCCCATGGTCGCATATTAGTGAGATACATGTTCCCGGTGGCATTTCGTCTGGAAGGAGTTGCTGCTTCCGCTGATTTGCTGGAGCAAGAAGGTGGAGGTTGTTCGGTGGCCTGAACGTGTGTGTGTGAGGACGGATGCGCTGTTGATTTGCAGCACTAGGACTTCCACACGATCTTGAGATTGGCAAGCGTTCGACTACATCATCCACGAGTTCCATCTCATTAACAAAGCTTTGTTGTCTTTGAGGGTAAGTTCTCTATGGATGTATATCCACCTGTTGCTTGTATCTAGTAGATAGATCTTGGCGTATAGTTCCCATCGTAGGAATTTTTTGTTTTCTATGCTTGCAAACCCAATAGTGGTATCAGAGCCTGATCTATGCGTAGGTGCTTTGCACGGGTAGTACACATATGTTTATATGTGGGCGATGATGATCATGTTATTGCTTCTTTCATGTATTTTGGATGTTGGTGGCATAGTGGGATGAAGGGGCCCATACTAACTTTACATGTCCTCGCACATGAGACCGGTTCCACGACTGACATGCAACTAGTTTTGCATAAGTGGCTAGCAGGTGTCTATCTCTCCTACTATAGTCAATATATGATTTACAATGAGTTGCTAATAACTTAGTTATCATCGTTGTGTTTCCATGTTTGTAGGTAAGACCGGTTCTATCTCCGAAATCCCTAAGCCACGTAAAACTTGCAATGGATAAATTAGAGGCGTCTAGTTTAGATTGTTGTTGGGCTAGTGCCATGATATGGTAATGTTGTAAGTTGATGTATAGTTGATACCCTTACAACACACCTAACGTGTAAGTTCCATAGACCTTGGCCTTACACACAAAGGAATGATAGAGATCATACCACGATGCACATGATGGTGATCAAATGGATGGACCATATCATTCCACTTTACACATATGATGTTTGCATCTTATATTGCTATTTTGGCATTTTAGTAGCATTATAAGATGACCACTCATTTAGAATCAAGATAAAAACGTGTTCTTCCTTAAGTATGCACCGTTCTATGGATCATGTTTCGAGACATCACGTGATGATCGGGTGTACTCGACTCTGTGCTTTCATACAACGGGTGTACGACAGTTTTACACACACGAGTACTAAGGTTCTTACTTGGAGAGCCTAGCATGTAAAGATATGGCCTCGGAACACGAATTGAAAGGTTAAGCATGAGTCATATAGTTGATATGATGCCCATATTGATGCTCGCCTTTGAATCTCACGTGATGATCGGACTTGGTGTAGTGGATTTGGTTCATGTAATCACCAAAAAAGACAAGAGGGATGTTGCTTTTGACTGGGATTTCATTTGTAATTTGGATTAGTTGAACTAGATCTATCATAAACTTAGTCTAAACTTTACAAATTCTATTGTAGATGGCACCACCTGCTTTTAATTTCAATGTGTTCATGGAGAAAGAGAAACTTGTGGCAAATGGTAGCAAATTTACCGACTGGGCCATGAATTTGAGGATTCTCCTCAATGTTGCACACAAGCTATATGTGCTAGAAGCACCGCTGGGCCCCCACCAGCTCCTGAAGCCCTTGACGAGGAAAAGAACGTCTATCTGACTCGTCAGGAGGACCACAAATTAGTTCATTGCGGCATACTGTACGGGCTAGAGCCAAAACTTTGAAAGCATTTCGAAAATGGCAATGCCTTTGATACCATGGGTGAATTGAAAATGATTTTCAATACACATGCTGTCGTAGAGAGTTATAATGCTTCTGAAAAGTTCTTTAGCTGCATGATGGAAGAGAACAACTCCGTTAGTGAGCATGTACTCAAAATGTCTAGGTACGCTGATAGGCTTGTGTCCTTGGGAATAACGATTCCCATTGACTTAGGCATACATCGTGTTCTCCAATCTCTCCCACCTAGCTACAAGAGTTCGTGATGAACTACAATATGCAGGGCATGGAGAAGTCTCTCCCCGATCTTTTGTCAATGCTTAAGACTACAGAGGTGGAGATCAAGAAAGAACATCAAGTGTTGATGATCAATAAGACCACCGGTTTCAAGAAAGACAAGAAGGGTAAGCAAAAGGGAAAGAAGGGCGGAAAATATGTTGCCACACCTGAAAAGATATCTCGAGGTGGCCCTAAGTCTGATGCCGAGTGCTACTATTGCAAGGGGACTAGCCATTTGCAGCGCAACTACCCCAAGTATTTGGCAGGCAAGAAGGCCGGCAAGGAAAACAAGGTATATATGATATACATGTTATTGATGTGTACTTGACTAATACTCGTAGTAGCACCTGGGTATTTCATACATGGTTGGTTGCTAATATATGTAACTCGATTCAGGGGCTGCGGAACAAGTGACAACTAGCAAGGGATGAGGTCACGATGCGTGTCGGCAATGGATCAAGAGTTGATGTGATCGTCGTCAGAACACTGCCTCTCCACCTACCGTCGGGATTAGTTATAAACTTGAATAATTGTTATTTGGTGCCTGCACTGAGCATGAACATTATATCCAGATCTTGTTTAATGCGAAGTGGTTATTCATTTAAGTCTGAAAACAATGGTTGTTCGATTTATATGAATGATATCTTTTATGGTCATGCACTTGTGATGAATGGTTTATTTCTATTGGATCTCGATAATAGTGTTACACATATTCATAATGTTGATGCTAACAGGATTAAACTTGATGATGATATATCTGGATATATGTGGCACTGCCGTCTAGGTCATATTGGTGTTAAACGCATGAAGAAACTCCATTCTGATGGACTTTTGGAATCACTTGACTCTGAATCATTTGATACATGTGAGCCATGCCTTATGGGCAAGATGACTAGAACGTCGTTTTCCAGTTCAATGGAACGGGCGACAGATTTATTGAAATTATACATACTGATGTATGCGGTCCAATGAGTGTGTCGGCGCGAGGTGGATATCGTTATTTTGTTACTTTCACGGATGATTTGAGTACATACGGGTATATCTATTTGATGAAACACAAATCTGAAACCTTTGAAAAGTTCAAGGAATTCCAGAATGAAGTGGAAAATCATCATAATAGAAAGATCAAATTTCTGCGGTCTAACCGTGGAGGTGAGTATCTAAGTTACGAGGTTAGCACACATATGAAAGAGTGTGGAATAGTTTCACAACTCACACCTTCTGGAACACCACAACATAATGGTGTGTCGGAACGTTGTAATCGTACTTTATTAGATACGGTTTGATCTATGATGTCTCTGACTAACTTGCCACTGTCATTTTGGGGTTATGCACTGGAAACTAATGCATTCACTTTAAATCCGGAACCATCTAAATCCATTGAAATGACACCGTTTGAATTATGGTTTGGAAACAAACCTAAGCTACCATTTCTTAAAGTTTGGGGTTGCGATGTTTATGTGAAGAAACTTCAACCGGATAAACTCGAACCCAAAGCGGAAAAATGCGTTTTCATAGGATACCCTAAGGAAACTATTAGGTATTCCTTCTATCACAGATCTGAGGGCAAGGTTTTCATTGGCAAGAATGGATCCTTTCTAGAGAAAGAGTTTCTCACGAAAGGCGTGTGTAGTCGGAAGGTAGAACTCGAAGAGATTATTGAACCTTCTCTTCATACAACAGCAAGTAGCACAGTGCCAGAAATTGTTTCGGTGTTGACTTCACCGAATGAAGAGGGAGCTAATGATAATGATCATGAAACTCTGAAAGAGGACACTACGAAACCTCATAGGTCAAGCAGGACACGTGCAACTCCTGAACTATACAGAAATCCTGTTATGAATTTCATGGTTGATGAAATAGATGACCCGGTGACGTATGAAGAAGCGATGATGAGCCCAGATTCCAACAAATGGCTAGAAGCCATGAAATCTGAGATGGAATCCATGTACGAAATCCGGTTTGGACCTTGGTGGACTTACCTCACGATCGAAAGGCCGTTGAGAATAAACGGATTTTCAAAAGAAAAACGGATGCTAATGATAATGTAACCATCTATAAAGCTCGACTTGTCGCAAAGGGGTTTCGACAAATTCAAGGAGTTGACTACGATGAGACATTCTCTCCCGTAGCGATGATAAAGTTGGTTAGGATTATGTTAGCAATTGCTGCTTATTTCGATTATGAGATATGGCAAATGGATGTCAAAACCGCATTCCTCAATGGTAACATTGAAGAAGATTTGTATATGATACAACCAAAGGGTTTTGCCAATCCTAAGGATGCTGACAAGGTGTGCAAGCATCAGCGATCCATCTATGGACTGAAGCAAGCATCCCAGAGTTGGAATCTCCACTTTGATGAGGTGATCAAAGAGTTTGGATTTTTCCAAACTTATGGAGAGGCTTGTATTTAGAAGAAAGTCAGTGGGAGCAATGTGGCATTTCTAATATTATATGTGGATGACATATTACTGACTAGAAATGATATAGATCTTTTAAACAATGTTAAAAGTTATCTAAACATCAAATTTTCGATGAAGGACCTTAGTGAAGCATCATATATATTAGGCATTAAGATCTATAGAGATAGATCAAGGCGCGTAATTGGCTCTATAATGTACGCCATGCTATATACAAGACCAGATGTGGAACATGCTATTAGCTTAACTAGTAGGTACCACTCTGATCCAGGTTCGGAACACTAGATAGCGGTCAAGAATATCCTTAAGTACTTAAGAAGAACAAAGGATATGTTTCTTGTATACGGAGGTGAAGAAGAGCTGGTCGCTAAGTATTATGTCAACGCTAGCTTTGACACCATTCCAGATGACTCTAAGTCTCAATCCGGATACGTATTTCTCTTGAACGGAATAGCAGTTAGTTGGAGGAGTTCCAAACAACCTGTGGTGGCTGGATCAACGATGGAGGCGGAATATGTTGCTGCTTCAGAAGCAGCGTAGGAAGCGGTTTGGATGAAGGAGTTCATAACCGAACTAGGTGTGGTTCCTAGTGCGTTGGACCCAATGGTTATCTATTGTGACAATAATGGAGCCATAGCCAATGCCAAGGAACCAAGGCCTCACAAGAATTCCAAGCATATTAAGCGTCGGTTTCACTCCATCCACGAGTATGCCAAGGATGGAGATATAAAGATTTGTAAAGTACACACGGATCTCAATGTTGCAGATCCATTGACTAAAGTGATGGGTTCGTAGCATGGAAAACAAAAAATTTCTACCGCAAGAACGAACAAAACCTAGATCTAATCTAGATAAAAGCCAAGATCCAATCTATGAGACATGAGCAACGAGATAGATAGGAACTAACCCTCGTAGATCCGAAAGCGTTAACGGGATTAGATCTCGTGGTTGATGTAGTCGATCACTTGCCGATCTCAAGATCGTGTGGACGATCCTTCCGGCGTCGCGATCCAGCAGCGCTTCCGCCCTCGGTCAAGTAGACGATCCTTCCGGCGTCGCGTTCCAGCAGCGCTTCCGCCCTTGGTCAAGTAGACGATCCTTCCGGCGCCACGATTCGGCAGCGCTTCCGCAGTCGGTCACACGTGCGGAGTCGAAGCAGACCTTCCTCTCCCCGTTCCAGCGAGCAGCGGAGGTAGTAGATCTTCTCCACGGAATCCCAGCAGCACGACGGCGTGGTGGTGGTGGTGGAGTAGAGAATTCTGCAGGGCTTCGCCTATGCCTGTGCAGAATATGGTGGAGGATTGAGGCGGCAGAGATTAGACGTTATGAGAGCGTGTGTGGAGGGGGCGCCCCTGCCCTTCTATTTAAGGGGAGGAGGCGCGCCTGGGGAGGGGGAGTCCTTGTAGGACTCCCCTCCTCTATGGCCAACGAATTTGGGGAGGGGGGAGGAGTCCTCCTCCCCCACGAATCCGTGTCTTGACCCACCAGGACTCCTTGATCCCTATCTTGATTTTCAAGCAAACTCCAAGATATCTTCTAGAACCTTCCGGAACATTCCGAAACCTTCTAGAATCCTCATACAAACACTCTGGAACATTTCCTAACTCATAAAATGATCTCCTATATATGAATCTTATTCTCCGGACCATTCCGGATCTCCTCGTGATGTCCCGAATCCAATCCGAGACTCCGAACAACATTCGGTCTCCAACGCACATTCCATATCTACTTAAAACAACTTCGAACCTTAAGTGTGTCACCCTACAGTTCGTGAATATGTAGACATGATAGAGACACATCTCCTATCAATAACCATCAGCGGGACCTAGAGATCCATAATGGCTCCCACATACTCAACGATGACTTCGCGACCGATTGAACCACTTACATACGAAACCAATTCCCTTTGTCACGCGATACTATACTTATCCGAGGTTTGATCGTCAGCATCTCCATACCTAGTTCTACCTCGTTACTGATAAGTACTCTTTACTCGTTCCGTGATATGTCATCCCTTGTGACCTAGTCACATGCTTGCAAGCTAACTAGATGACATTCCACCGAGAGGGCCCAGAGCATATCTATCCGTCATATGGATGGACAAATCCCAATCT
The DNA here is from genome assembly GCA_910589775.1 of Avena eriantha. NCBI lineage: Eukaryota > Viridiplantae > Streptophyta > Magnoliopsida > Poales > Poaceae > Avena > Avena eriantha. The sequence goes on from OU342744.1 coordinate 106,315,402, forward strand.
TGGTCCATGCGCTTCAACACATACTTTCAGAATACCCAATGACACCTTTATGACCACCCAGTTACGAAGCGGTGTTTGATGTCATCAAAGTACCCATCCGGTGATGGTGATTAACATAACCTCATGGTCGAAGGATTAGGTTACTATGCATTTAAAAGCTTACAGCAATACGAACTTAATGACTTGATCTTATGCTACGCTTACTATGGGTGTGTGTGTCCATCACATCATTCTCCTAATGATATAACCTTGTTATTAACGACATCCAATATCCATGATCAGGAAACCATCATCATCCATTAATCAACAAGCTAGTTTAACAAGAGGCTTACTAGGGACTCTTTTATGTTTACAAAACACACATGTATTAGTGTTTCCTAATAATACAATTATAGCATGGGATGTAAACATTTATCATAAACATAAAGATATAATAATAACCACTTTATTATTGCCTCTTGGGCATATCTCCAACAGTCTCCCACTTGCACTAGAGTCAATAATCTAGTTAAAAACTTGTGCATTCAACACCTATGGCTTTCTGGTGTTGTATAGACACTATTGCTAGTGGTATACATAATCTTCGGATCTGACACTTCCAGGTCCGTGTGTATTTGCATGTCCTTGCGTCTCTACGCATTACTCATTATCCAATGAGATGGCATTGTATAAATTTGGTCCTTTGGTGAGACCTTTAGTTCCTCGGGATTAAATCATGTTGATACTATTGTCATAAAATGTATCTTCATAGTATTATCCCGCTATGAACCACACCTAGTTTGATAACAAACTACTTAACACAAATGCCCTCCTTTGCTGCTACTATAGCAGTTTATATACTTAGCCTTTTGTTGTAGTATCTGTCACAATGTTTTAACTTTGGTACTGAACCAAATCCGTTATGGAACTTCCTTTCATTACATTGTGCCACCCATAGTTTAAATTGAGATAAACTTAATTTGTATCCTGTGACAAAACTAGTATCAATGTAACACTTTACAATGAACTACCTTTAACTATTTGTCACTTATACATGATATATTCTTAGTTCTTCCAAAGCTCATAAGAATATCTTTACTATTGTCCAATGATCATCTTATGAATCATTCTGGTATATGCTCATAACATTTAGAGAATAGGACATATCTGGATGTGTACATCTCAAAGAATGATTGATCAAGATATTCTTGTAATTTCACCAAGTGTCAAAACACTTGAATCTCGTGTCAACACACTCGAATCTTGATTCAGTCCTTTCCGTGCATCAAGAACCTTTCTTGTTGTTTCCATATTGAACTTACTCAACATCTTATCTATGTACATTTGGCAAAACCATATTAGCGCCTCAATCTATTCATATAGACATTGATGCCTAATTCTTGGGTTATGCCTAAGTCTTTCATCGAAATGAAATTCTTAACCTGTGTCAATACAAGATACATCATTTCCAATCAACAATGTGTCCTCTATATAATGTATTAGAAATATGTCTCAGCGCTCCCACTTAATTTCTTGCAAATGCAAGCATCTTCATCATCTCCGATGAATTTAAACTCTTTTAACAGTTTCATCATGGTGAAGATTCCAACTCCGCTATGCTTACTTCAACCATTGAAGTTTTGCATACTCTTTTAGCATCCTTTGAATTAACAAAACCCTTTGGATCGTGTCATGTACACGTCCTAGGTAACTATTCTATTAGAAGAACTTGTTTTGTTTGTTCAACTACCATATACCAAAATATATGTAGTGGTTGCTACATTAATCCGTCCAGACTAAATATCGCTATGAAAGATCAAATCTTATCATAGTCAATTCCTTGAACATTGTCGTAAACTCTTTACGACATGTCGACTATTTCATAGATTTGAAACATCCATGTCTATTTATTTATAGATCCAATCACGACCGATAGGCTTCACGCCTTTTCGGAGGGTCTTCAAAGTTCAGAAACTTGATTTCTCGTATATGGATGCTATCACGGATTCCATGACTTCTAGTCATTTTATGGAGTCAGGGCCCATCATCGCTTCTTTGCATGTAGTCGGTTCATCATTGTCAAAACAATAACGACTTGCTTATCAAATCTTACTATTTGATTCTTACCGACCCACATGGTTCTATAGGAACTCTAATCTCCGAGATCACACCTTTTTTAATCACGAGAGCCATGAGCATTGTGGCCGTCACCGGGACACTTTCCGGCGCTGCGCTACTTAGCACATATAGCTAAGGTTCAACAACCTTATCAAAGTTCTATTGTCCTCCCACTTAACTTTTCACGAAGAATTCCTTCTCAAGAAACTTGACGTTCCAAGTAACAAACTCTTTTATCCTCAGTGTTATGGAGAAATTCCCAACAAATTCTTTGGGATAACCTACAAAGACGTGCTTATCCGACTTTGGTTGTAAACATTTTACTTATGCATTACATACCAAAATTTAAGAAAAGACAATTCGGGTTTTATCCCAAACCATGACTTATATGGTGTCATTTCAACGGATCACGATGGAGCTCTTTTCAGTGTAAAAGCGGTAGTCACTAAAGCTTTAATCTTTAAAATATAATGGCAGTTTTATAAATGACACCTTTGATCTTACCATGTCAAACAAGGTTTCATTACATATCTTGAACACTCCATACTCCTATGGTGTTTTGGGAAATGCAAATCCATGGAACGATTCCTCAAATCTTAGGTGTTTTGCTAAACTTGTAACTCAAATATCTTTCTTTATGATCGAATCATAAACTCTTTATTTTCTTGTTACAATGATTTTCAACTTCATTTTGAAAGTCTTTGATCAATTTTCAAATGTTTCATACTTCCTCCTTATTAAGTAAATATACATATATTCACTCAAATTCTCGGAGAAAGCATATGAAGTTGAAATCCATCGCCCATGACTACACATAATGGACTATATACATCAATATGTACAAATTCCAATCAGTTAGTCGTCCGTTCCTCTTTTGGCCTACGAACGGAGTTTTAATTATCTTCAGGAAAGTATTACAAGCGTCATTTGATCTAAATCAAAGACTCCAAAAATCCATCAACATGGAGTTTCTTCATGTATCCCTTTCAATATAATTTAAACGACGATGTCACTTCGCAAGTGATCTTTCAATCATTTGTCTTGCGACATTTTAGCATTAGTTTTATGGTCGTTATTTCTCCAACCAGACTTGTATATCATCCATCTATTATGGAATACGGTAATTATTTGAACAACCCTTTTGTTATCATAATACCTGATCAAAATAACAATTATTGAAACAAATCTTGAAGGCAAGCTTTGATGTTAACGAGCAACACAACAACCCTTTGTTTGTTTTCGATGAACATCATCACATATTCTCTTGCTAGTTACTTAGGCCATTGCAGTTCATGAATTGTGTTGTCCTGTATGACACTTCATACCAACCAATTCGGTATCCAATACCGGAGAACCACATTGTTTAACAAGCAAGGAATACAACCATAACATGTATATCTTCTATATGCCTAATTTGGACATCTCCAACCTTTTATTTTCTGCCAAATATTTTATAGATTCTCTTTCAGCAATTCCTTTTCTTTTTAAAAGAATCTATCAACATCAATAGTGGTGTCATTCACATGACACATAGTACAAAGTGTGTATAGTCAAATACCAATACCTTTGGACTTGCACTTTGAAGTGGACCACCTTCATCAAATGTTTGGTGTTCTTTCAAAAATCCATTCTTTAGTAATCTTTTAGTGTAGTAAACATTTTACTTATATCTTCTATTCATCCTTATCATGACAACTTTCATGATCAAGCTTCTATAGCTTATAAAGGTGAATTGCGAGTATAATGTTTCTTTTTCAAAACCTTTTGGAGGATTAGGACGACTAGCGTCCCCAACCTTCACAAATTCTCATCAAATATGAGGACGTATACTCTATCATGTTGTAACAAACACATTGTTTTAGATATCGCAATACCTTTCACATATGATGGTTTCTGAAACATTGCTTTCAGCTCTTAGATAAACTTGATATTAAAAACAATCTTTTGAGTATCAAGAATCATGGAGGCTAACATGATACATTAGATACTAACACTGGAATTGTTACTCTTGATTTAATACTATTTATTAAACTTCATGGAGTAAATTGAGTTTGCTGAAAGTTTGCAATAGGACTTATAAATTTTAATTGACACTCAAAACAACACGATACCAGTTCGTAAAGCAAATATCCAGAATTTCTATAGTTCCACTATCTCAACTATAACTAAGCGTAAGGTGGTGAACGGATGCCAATGACTACAACAAACTATGCAAATTCACTTTGATTGTGTTTATGATAAATTGAGTTCGACTAATCCAAATTACAAATGAACTCCCACTCAAAACAACATCCCTCAAGTTGTTTTAGTGATTACATGAACCAAATCCACTACACCAAGTCCGATCATCACGTGAGATGATGTAGCTTTAAAGGCGAACAATCAACATGTTCATCATATCATCCATATGACTCATGCTTTACCTTTCGGTATTCCGTGTTCCGAGACCATGTCTGTACATGCTAGGCTCGTCAAGGTTAACCTTAGTTTCCGCATGTGCAAATCTGGCTTGCACCCGTTGTATGCACACGTAGAGTCTATCACACCCGATCATCACGAGATGCTTCGAAACGACGAGTCTTAGTGACGGTGCCAACTAAGGACGAACACTTTATTACTTGATATTTAGTGAGAGGGATCATCTTATAATGCTACCGTCGTGATCTAAGCAATACAAGATGCATAAAGGATTAACATCACAGGCAATTCATAATATGTGATATGATATGGCCTTTCTTCTTGTGCCTTTGATCTCCATCTCCAAAGCATGGACAAGATCTCCATCATCACCAGCATTGCGTCAAGGTCCGTGGCGCCACTTCATGGTTGTCCATCATCACTAGTAACTATTACAACTACTTGGAATAGAGCTATTACAAGATGAATAGACACACAGGTCTTAACAGAATTAAAAGACAACCATTAGGCTCCTGCCGGTTGCCATATTACAACAAGGATCATTGCATACATCAAATATAATCATAATCACATGATGGCCATATCACATCACAAAACCCCTGCAAAAACAAGTTAGACGCCTCTAATTTTCTTTGCATATTTTACGTGGTTTGGGGCTTTCGCATAAGACCGATCTTACCTATGAACAAGGACCACAACGTTGATACAAGTGTTGTCAAGATGCTCATTGTAAATTGAATCTTAACTATGGTGGGAGAGACAGACACCCGCAAAGCCACTTGTGCAAAGCAAGTTGCACGTCAAGCGTGGAGCAAGTCTCATGTGCGATGACATGTAATGTTAGCCCGGGCCGCTTCATCCCACCATGCCGCAAGATGCAAAGTACACGCTAAGACACCGACAACAAAAGCATCAACGCCCACAACATAATTGTGTTCTACTCGTGCAACAGATCTACGCATAGATACGGCTCTGATACCACTGATGGGTTCGTAGCATGGAAAACAAAAAATTTCTACCGCAAGAACGAACAAAACCTAGATCTAATCTAGATAAAAGCCAAGATCCAATCTATGAGACATGAGCAACGAGATAGATAGGAACTAACCCTCGTAGATCCGAAAGCGTTAACGGGATTAGATCTCGTGGTTGATGTAGTCGATCACTTGCCGATCTCAAGATCGTGTGGACGATCCTTCCGGCGTCGCGATCCAGCAGCGCTTCCACCCTCGGTCAAGTAGACGATCCTTCCGGCGTCGCGTTCCAGCAGCGCTTCTGCCCTTGGTCAAGTAGACGATCCTTCCGGCGCCACGATTCGGCAGCGCTTCCGCAGTCGGTCACACGTGCGGAGTCGAAGCAGACCTTCCTCTCCCCGTTCCAGCGAGCAGCGGAGGTAGTAGATCTTCTCCACGGAATCCCAGCAGCACGACGGCGTGGTGGTGGTGGTGGAGTAGAGAATTCTGCAGGGCTTCGCCTATGCCTGTGCAGAATATGGTGGAGGATTGAGGCGGCAGAGATTAGACGTTATGAGAGCGTGTGTGGAGGGGGCGCCCCTGCCCTTCTATTTAAGGGGAGGAGGCGCGCCTGGGGAGGGGGAGTCCTTGTAGGACTCCCCTCCTCTATGGCCAACGAATTTGGGGAGGGGGGAGGAGTCCTCCTCCCCCACGAATCCGTGTCTTGACCCACCAGGACTCCTTGATCCCTATCTTGATTTTCAAGCAAACTCCAAGATATCTTCTAGAACCTTCCGGAACATTCCGAAACCTTCTAGAATCCTCATACAAACACTCTGGAACATTTCCTAACTCATAAAATGATCTCCTATATATGAATCTTATTCTCCGGACCATTCCGGATCTCCTCGTGATGTCCCGAATCCAATCCGAGACTCCGAACAACATTCGGTCTCCAACGCACATTCCATATCTACTTAAAACAACTTCGAACCTTAAGTGTGTCACCCTACGGTTCGTGAATATGTAGACATGATAGAGACACATCTCCTATCAATAACCATCAGCGGGACCTAGAGATCCATAATGGCTCCCACATACTCAACGATGACTTCGCGACCGATTGAACCACTTACATACGAAACCAATTCCCTTTGTCACGCGATACTATACTTATCCGAGGTTTGATCGTCAGCATCTCCATACCTAGTTCTACCTCGTTACTGATAAGTACTCTTTACTCGTTCCGTGATATGTCATCCCTTGTGACCTAGTCACATGCTTGCAAGCTAACTAGATGACATTCCACCGAGAGGGCCCAGAGCATATCTATCCGTCATATGGATGGACAAATCCCAATCTTGGTCCATGCGCTTCAACACATACTTTCAGAATACCCAATGACACCTTTATGACCACCCAGTTACGAAGCGGTGTTTGATGTCATCAAAGTACCCATCCGGTGATGGTGATTAACATAACCTCATGGTCGAAGGATTAGGTTACTATGCATTTAAAAGCTTACAGCAATACGAACTTAATGACTTGATCTTATGCTACGCTTACTATGGGTGTGTGTGTCCATCACATCATTCTCCTAATGATATAACCTTGTTATTAACGATATCCAATATCCATGATCAGGAAACCATCATCATCCATTAATCAACAAGCTAGTTTAACAAGAGGCTTACTAGGGACTCTTTTATGTTTACAAAACACACATGTATTAGTGTTTCCTAATAATACAATTATAGCATGGGATGTAAACATTTATCATAAACATAAAGATATAATAATAACCACTTTATTATTGCCTCTTGGGCATATCTCCAACATAAAGTTCTCCCTAGGTCAAAACATGATCAGCACCAGAACTCCATGGGTGTTAGATTTATCACTATGTAACTAGATTATTGTCTCTAGTGCAAGTGGGAGACTGAAGGGAATATGCCCTGATAGGCAATAATAAAGTTGTTATTATGTATATTCCAAGTATATGATAGCTGTTTATTTTGCATGCTATAATTGTATTAATACGGAAACGTTAATACATGTGTGTTTAATAAAGAAATAGAAAATTCCTAGTTATGCCTCTCTTTAAACTAGCTCGTTGATTAACAAGATGGTCAAAGTTTCCTGATCATGGACATTGGATGTCGTTAATAACGAGGTCACAACATTTGTGAAATGATGTGATGAACATTCATCTGAAGTATAGCATTATGATCAAAGTCATTATGTTTATATTGCTATAACATCATACGAAGTAATCCTAGTCCTTAGACCATGAGATCATGTTAATCACTAACACCGGAAGAGTATCTTGATAACATCAAACGTCACACCGTAAAAGGGTGACTATAAAGGTGGGTTCAGTGCTACGAAGGTGTAATGTAGATGCTCATGGATAGAGAGTGGAATTTGTCCATCCCGATGATGGATAGATATACTCTAGGTCCTCTCGGTGATATCACATTAAGAATAGCTTGCAAGCAAGTGATGTGATCACTAGAATGTTATATCACGGGAACGAGAAAAGAGTGCATGTCGGTAACGAGATCAAACTAGGTATTTGGATACTGATGATCGAATCTCGGACATGTAATATATCGCGAGACAAAGGGATTAAGTTACTAGCGTTAAAGGTTCTCACGATCATAGAAGTCATCGTTGAATGTGTAGGAGTCGGAATGGATCTCCAGGTCCCGCTTCTGATTATTGATCTAAGAGGGGTCTCGATCATGTCTGCATTATTCGCGAACCATAGGGTGACACACTTAAGGGTTTCCAAACACCATTTGGAGCAAATATGTTTCAGACGAAAGAATTGCAAAGCGCTGGAATTATTTCAATGGACACCTGAATTGTTTCGGGTGAAATTGCTGAAATTGGTTCTGCATGTGATATTGAAATATTGTAGGGGTTTTTATGTGAATGTTTGCTAATTAAATTAATTATAAAATTCTGAATAAAATAAATAAAAGTGTTTTATTAAATGAGAGTTGCATTAAATTTGGTGGAAATTTAATGCATGTGAGTGGAACTTTGTGTGGAGGCAAAATTGATGTGAGTGGAGCTTCCACCACATGAATGAGGAAGAGGTGGGGGCACCCCCCCATGGGGACCGACCATGGGAGGGGATAAGCCCCTCTCCTATAAAAGGCCCCCTCTCCTTCCTCACAAAGTACGCCTCCTCGTGAAGGATCACTCTCCCCCTCTAGATATATTCCTCCATGGTCTCGGATTAGCGAGATACATGTTCCCAGTGGCATTTCGTCTGGAAGGAGTTGCTGCTTCCGCTGATTCGCTGGAGAGAGGAGGTGGAGGTTGTTCGGTGGCCTGAACATGTGTGCGAGGACGGGTGCGCTGCTAATTTGTGGCGCTACGACTTCCACACGATCTTGAGATCGGCAAGAGTTTGACTACATCATCCACGAGTTCCATCTCGTTAACAAAGCTTTGTTGTCTTCGAGGGTAAGTTCTCTATGGATGTATATCCACCCATTGCTTGTATCTGGTAGATAAATCTTGGCGTATAGTTCCCATCATAGGATTTTTTGTTTTCTATGCTACGAAGCCAACACAAGCATGATCATAACACCAAAGATTATGGTGTAATGATTCGTTAAAATGCAACTAGTTTATTTGTACTCTAGTCAAGTGGGAGACTGTTGGAAATATACCCTAGAGACAAATATAATATACATTATTGACATATTTCATTAAGTTCATAATAGATTTTATATCATGCTATAACTGTATTGATAGGAACGTTAATACACATGTGATATATAGACCACCAAAGTCCCTAGTGATCCTCTAGACACTGGTTCATTGGTCAATCCATGATCGAGGTTTCCCGATCATGGACATTTATGTCAATTGACAATAGGGTCATTTCATTAGGTGAATGAAAGTGATGGACATACCCAACACAGGAATTGTAACACGATCAAGTCAGAAAGTTCAGCATTACAATGACTAGAAACGTAGTAACCAATTCCTTAAACCGTGAGACCATATCAATCAATGTCACCCGAGAATAGTTAGATAGCATCAAACGTCACTTGGTAACGCGGTGATCATAAAGGTGTGTTCAGGTATTCAGAGAGACATGTAGAGGTATTATGTGTCAAGAGTAGGATTTGTTCTTCCGTGTGACAGAAAGATACTCTAGGCCCACTCGGAGACATGACATCCATAAAGCTGCGGCGTGTGACTAGGTCTCAGGGATGGCATAGCTCGGAACGATTAAAGTTATACTTGTCAGTAACGAGATTAAACACAGCATGGCAATGTTGTTGATCGGATCTCGGACAAGTAAAGTATCAAAGTAACAAGGTAATTGGACATTATATTTCACGGTTCAACGACGCAGATTCTCGTGGAATGCACAGGGGTCATCATGGGCATCCGGGTCCCTCTGATGATCATTGGTCCGAGAAAGGTCTCGACCATGTCTGGAGTGTTCCCGAACCGTAGGGTAACATGCTTAAGGGTTTGACAATCCTCGGAGATCGTTTTGGTATCATAGGAATCACCGAAGAAGAGAGAGGGGAAAATCAGAAGGGTTCCGAGAAAGTCCGACGGGTGTCCGGAGTTGTCCGGAAGGAGTTTCGGTGCAATGGGGATTAAATATTATGTAAATATATGTTAATTATTGAATTATACATGTATTTATATTTATTTAATATTTAAATATGATTTAATGGGGCAACCCACCTAATAGGCCAATTCCCTGAGGGGAAAAGGGCCCAAGAGGGGGTCGCCACCCTAGTGGGCTTGCCCCCCACATGGGGCCCATGGTGGAGCTGGCTGGCGGCGCCTTTCCCCAACTCTCCCCTTGATTAGTCTCGCCTCGGGACTTTGAGAGAGGGAGTGTCTCCCCTCCCCCTATATAAAGGAGGGCATATGGAGGGACTGAAATACAGCAACACATCAATTGAGCGTTGAGGCATCCCCCTCCAAGTCCCCTCCCCCTCTCTCTCTCTCTCTCTCTCTCTCTCTTGTGAGTGCGGCCCCAAGGTAAGGGCCACGTGAACGAGAGTGTTCTTCACCGCAGAGCACTGTCGCGATGCGAGATTTGGATCCAGAAGCTATACTTCCGCAACTGCTACTAGATCAGAGGAGCGGGAGTCATCATCAGGCACCGGACGTGTGTAACTCCCCACGAGGCACTGCACTTGCGGTGCTCAAGTCGTTCGAGCCGTGGAGTCATTGGAGCTGGTGGAGCCATCCACGACCTTGAGGTCGGCGTCGGTACGACTATATCAACCACGTTCTCCTGAACGTTGACAAAGCTTTTTGTCCTTCAAGGGTAAGTTTCGAAAAGCCCCTCCCATTACTGCATTACTAATAGATAGATCCTGGCATTAGGGTTATTCGCGTAGAAAAAATATTGTTTTCATGCGCTAAACCCCTTCACTAAGAGTATCAAGCTTATTGCTTTTACCAACCGATTCTTTGTAGAGAACTCAAACCGTGCCTAATGCAATAGCAAGTCCCTCATTCCCAAATTCCACCAAATCTACAAAAAACTATTGGGGAGAGTAAGATAGGAACAACACACAAGAGAAAAATCACAAAAGTCTCCAAAATATACATCCCAAGATTTTATCCACAATAAAGAGATTTTGTTGGGTAGGATTTTAGATCTGGATCTCCTCTCTAAAATCTCTAAAAAACATGAAAGAATCATGTGAGGGGGAGGGAGTATTCAACCTCTAAACAGTCAATAATGGTGGGCAAAACAAGCTCAAGAGTTGAGAAAACATTGGGAAAGATGGGCCCATTAAATAGGGCAAGAAAAACCAAACCTAGTGGTGTATATTTGCGCATTACTGGTACTATTGGTAAAAAACAAGAGTTTCTACAAGAGAACACGATTTTACCGGCAGCAGACCGGAACTTGGCAGGTGCTACCACCCAAGAAAAAAATAGTGGACATCAAGGTACGAAAACTTAAATAATTTTTGACTCTGGACTGTGATTTTAATGATATTGGGCTTGTTTTGAAGATAACAACAAGTGCTAAAAGATTATGCAAAGAAACATCATAATCTAAAAAAGGGGACAAAACCAAATGGTGAAAGGTTTGACCTCTCTAAAAAGGCAAATCGGTAGAACCTCCAAAAACAAAAACGCAATAAGATTTTCATTTGAAACCCTTTTTGATGTACTTGAGATTTTCTTGAAGATTAAAACAAGATCTAAAATATCACATGGATAATATCCAAATAACAACCAATAAATATGATGTCAAGGATGCAAAGGTTTGAGCTCTCTACAAACAATGTGATTAAGCTACTCACTCGAGAGTCCCTCTTGATAGTGCGTCTATCTATTCTATAACCCGTTCTCCCAACTAACAATATGAGACCGGAAAAATAGAGAACCTATCAAGATCATATGTTTTGCTTGCACATTCCACTTGATCTTGATGATGACATTCTTAATTTCCTAAAGTTGGAACACCTTTTCTTGATTGAATTTGCTTGCGCTTTCTTGATGAAGATTTGTGAATTTCCACCCCCATACTCACTACAGGAGAGCCTCTTCTTTGGGCATGTCTTCACATATTCACAATCACCATAAGGATGACAAGGTTCAAACGTACGATCTTCTAGAGATGGATCATGTTGAACTTGCCCTTCATTGTTTCTTTATGTGGCGATCCACTTGAAATCACTCTTTGCACTTTATCTTGATCAACCTTGTATCTTCATCTCATGACTATTATTCATATCACACCTTGAATATCTCTTTGGTCATTGCTTATTCTTCTTCACTTTCTTCTTCCTTCAACCTTTAAGCCAACACATGGTTCAAGCAATGCCATGGACATCCCTACAAGAGTAACTCAATGCAACCATTAGTCCATAGAGATTGCCATTGATTACCCAAACTACACATGGGGTGCACGTGCACTTTCACTCATACTAGGGCCTGGCCCAAGATCCCATGTGTCATCATCGGAGTCGACGAGAAGTAGTATGCAACAACAAATCGTTACCCGCCAGAACCCATCTAGGCCTAGATCAGGTACGCATAACCGCCTCCACATGCCAACTCCATCCGTTGCAGTTCATCCACCCTGGTTGCCACCACCCCGCTTAACTTCCACTGAACAGCCATAGCAGACACCACCGCCACAAACAGGAGAGCCGGCCGGGGAGATCCGCCGCCGCGCCACACGGCCTTTGCCCGGCGATGCCCCTGGCGGCGGTGTGAGTGGAGATCTGGGCGAGGAGGAGGCTCGGAGGCGGCTGGCAGGGGCACTCTGGCGCGGCCGCACGAGAGCGAGGGGTTGGGAGAGATCTCTATGAAAACCATGTGGCTTCTGAATTTCTTTCTGCAAAAACACATATCCCAAAATAAGTGTCTTGGTTTGTCTAGATTTGTATGTAGTACTTATTATAGATACATGCGAATCTAGACAAATCCAAGTCATACATACGAATCTAGACAAATTCAAGTCACTTATTTTGGAAAGGAATTTAGACAAATTCAAATTACTATTTTGGGAAGGAATTTAGACATATTCAAATCACTTATTTTAGAACGGAGGGAGTCACTACAAAAGATCTGGCATGTAGAGGCACTATTTTGGTCCTGTAGAGACACTTTTATGGTCTTTACATACTTGTAGAGGCATTTTACACATTGTCTCAAAAGTGTCGCTATGGGCAGTGTCCCTATGAGATAAGGACACTAGTAATAATGTCTATACTTCCTATAAGACATAACAAAGAAGCATTATATTATGTCTCTACACGTAGAGTAAAAAATACCATAAAAACATGTCAAAAGCAATCCTTGAACTCTTGACCTTGATAATAAAGACATATTACTCTAACCATCTCAACCTTACATAAGATCTTGTTTACATCTAGAATGAATTTCTTTTGAATATAGCACATTAGGGATAAAACATAGAACAAATGTCTCTAGACAACAAGCAAAATGCATCAAATAGTGTCTTTACATAAAATGTGAAGACATTTTACAATGTGTCTCAATGATTGCTTGTATATAACTTTTTGTGACAATTTAGAATGCCTCAAAATTTGTCTCTAGAATGAAAATCATATTCCTTCAGAAAAATGTCTTAACTGATGTCTCTATATTTGAGACACATCCTTAAGTGTCTCAAAAATTGTCTCCACAAGATGCAAAATGTCTCTATGTGATTTTTAAAGAGACAACATAAGAAGTGTCTCAAGAATAATGCCTCTATGGTAGGTTTTTGTTGTAGTGAGTACTTGGATAACACTTGTCTACCCAAGAAAATGTGATCTGCGTAATGTGTGATTCGTCCCAAATGCATATCGACATCTATATACGGTCTGTGGTCAAGCAAGACAGTTCAAAGTCTAAAGAAAACATTGGAAAACAACAAGAGAAACTTTTAGCTAGAGCCATCCATAATCCAAGTCACCAATGCAACAATTTTTTGTAGACTACAAGCTGGCCGGCCATTTAAGTGTAGTTGATGCTCTTCTTCAGATACGGCAATCACGACAATTGTTAAGTAATGCATCTTTACAAATAAAGCGAGTAAAGCACAGATTAGATGCCAGCGTAATGGTCTCTGACAAGAAGATTAGATGCTGTAATCTCCTCATACCTTGGCCCGACTACAGAGCTCATATTTGGTACAGATATATTTGTCTGTGCTCAAATAGATCCATCTGTATCTTCCCATGGGACTTTCAACTTTGGTTATGCCTAATACATGATCAACTAGTACTAGTATTATAGTTAGCTTGGAGCTCCCATATGATACTTGCCGAAAGTGCACTGCCTTTTGAGGTTCCTGCAATTGTTCTGTCCATGATTACATTTCTAACCGTCCATCGGCCACTCTGGTCTCTGGATCCTTATATAAGCTCATCCATGACTCTTTGGAGTAGATAACTACTGTCTGCTTCGTCATATTAACAGTCCAACTACCCATATGGAGGCTGTCATCGCCGGTGACAAGAGCGGCGTCAACAATAGGACGAACTCCCCGCGCTGCTGCCGCCGTGGGGATGTTCTGAAGCGCATTTTGCGTGCCCTTTGCTGCTACGGCCCTTCAGGGAGCGAGTGAGCCCATCGTACGTAGGAGTACTTCCTCCGTTTCAGACAAGTTGACTCCAAATTCAGTTCAAATTAGCATCAACTTTTGTGGAACGGAGAGAGTACTTGCCTAAATATTTATCGTTATCGTGATGTAAGAGCAACAAATAGGGTTATGCTAATGCAATACCCTATACTACTTAATTTTGTGTTCGAGAACTTCCAAATCTGAACTTTGTACGATGAAGCCGCGAAGATAATTTGTGTGGCCTGTGTTGTGTTTGTCTTGATCTCCGTTTTCTTACGTGGCGCGTGATGGCATCTTTATAAAATGGACAAATAAAACAACTTCATATTCATGAGTATTTTCTTTTATGTTCCTGCCGCCGGTCACCCTCCTCCCTCCATCGAAAGGATGCGGTCGGCGAAGCTCATGCCATCGACGACGGCGGCAGGGTCCATCTCTCTCTCCCGAGGTTCTACATCGCGAGGACTGTTGACCTAGGCGATGTCGGTGGTCTTGGGGGGGAGGGGGGGGGGGGGATCGGGGGCCAGTGGTGAGTGCGTAGATTGCCTGGCACGGCGGGCTCGTGGCCTGGTGGCGCTGTTCTGTCTGGCTATGGTTGCTACCATGGCGACGTCGGCGTGCCGGTTGCGCTATCGTCCTCGACAGTGGCCTATAGCGCGACATCTTTTCTGCGGGGCTTGGTGGTGGATCCAGGCGGAAGAAATCCTTTGCAGGGCAGCCGGCGTTCTGGCGTGTTGGTTCGTCAAAAGCTCTCAGCGGTTGCATCGCGGACCAGCTGGACCGGTTTGTGCTCCTGGCTCGCTGTTGAGCAGTTATGGGGTTCTGTTTTTGTGCATTGGTGTGCTGTCAGAATGCGGGCTCCGACAAGGCCGCACCCTTCATCAAGGTTATAGGAGTTGCGACAGTTGTCGTTAGAGAGATGGATTCGGCATGAACAATGTATTCTTTTTGTAAGATTTCGTTGAATAATAAATAGAAAACTATATGCATCAATTTGATGCATAGAACAGGGGTATCACCTCTAGTTCGGAAAAGAAATCACGCAATAGATTGAGGCTGGCACCCGTATCACTTCTTGTGTATCGTAAGATCTGCACTAAAACTAGGGAATATACCACAGATAGATCTGTCAGTTCATACCCACAAAAGTTCATTCTTTTGCCGAATGTGTAGATGCTCAATGTCCAATTTACCCATACGGACCATCTCTATGACAAAAAATTGTTTATTTAATATATTCAAAGTGACTAAGCGCTTTCGGTATCAATGAGAATAGGCTGATAACATGCTATTTTATTTATTCTTTTTTAGGATAGTCTTCATTTTCTTAATCAGAGATTCTAACATGGAAGCTCAAGGAGAATTTCTTGACTCCGAAGTTAATTGGATTGTGGAACTATTTGGGTCGACAAATTCTTAAAAGTTTAAGCGTGGTGAGTTTCCAGCGTTTTGTAGGCTCTGCCAATCGCTAGGTCCGTCCAGTGCGCCTGCACGTGGGTCGCTCTCTGGCGGATGCTTCGCATGGGTGGGCTGCGGTTTATTTTCACCGTTCTAGACAAAAACTTACGAGATACTTCTTCTGGTCAGGACGTGGTCGTCTCTCCCCCTTCCTAAGGATGCAAGTGGGACGGACCTGGGATGCCCAATTCCCACCTGATCTTGCCGTTGGGACTAAACCGGGATTACCGGGATGTGACGTAGCGGACTAACGGAATTCATTGGGACCCAACGGGAGCCGCATGTTGCCGGTTCGGTTGAGCAGCGGAGGGATTGTCGAACGTAGCTGGCAGATCCATATTTCAGCAGCGCGGCTCTCGTTTAGTCACCCATCGGGAAATAGGCGGGATGAACGGGCCTTACTTCTTACTAGATCATGATGGCACGCCTTGTCGCGCCCATCTATTTTGGCAATAGGATGCTATGAATATTTATATAAATATATTTAAACACAAAAAAAGAATTTAAATTTGCTAACCCTAATATATATGTCAACATACAAAGTAAATTTACATGAACTAATCTACATAGAGCATTTGTTAGCAATGGAAGGCTCAAGCTAAATAACATATGGAGCGAAGGGATCTATACAATAGACCGATGGTGGCAGAGGTCTTGATGATCCAAAATATTCTCTGAATATCCAAGCAGCCTACATTATTTCATAAGAAACATCAGATGTTTAGCTATCTAGAATTTTCCATATATTTCCTATATATAGTCAAATATGGATCAATTTGACAGGATGCAACATTATTGTAATATCACATGATGCAACAGTCTTATCGAGCAGCCTACATTATTTCATAAGAAATATCAGATGTTTAGCTATCTAGAATTTTTCATATATTTTCTAGGTATAGCCATATAGGGATCAATTACACAGGATGCAACATTATTGTTTTATCACATGATGTAACAGTCTTTTTTGGCTGGTACATTAGCTGAACAACTTCGTTGGAAGCAATTGGAGATAACATGTATGCCAAAAATCATTAATTCTACCATGTTGTTTAAGCATGTTATGACCTAGAGAAATCACTAACATAAGTAAAATTACCATGGGGTCGACTCATCATGGTTAGGGGAATCAAGTAAAAGGTGAGGGAGCAGTAAAGGATACGCACGTGGTTCTCAAGAGCCTCTGAGTCTGAACATGAATATGGTATAGTAACAATGTGTTTATCATGTAGGCAACATGGCAAAAGCAGTAAAACTAATGGCAGAAATATCGTATTACTTCTAGATAGATATCAGGTGGAAAGAAGTAGCTAACAAAAGAAGGCTATACGCACGTCCATGCCATCAGCCTGAGTAGATCATATGTTCATGTTTTGAAAGAACTGGTTATCAAAAAGAAAAATACATGGTATTACCAAAGCCAGAATATTGCCTCCAAAAGCTGATCTAGAATTGATGTGCGGTATCTAAAAAACCGACCGTGATAGCATGACAGATCACCATACCAGGGCTGATTTAATTCATTTCAGAGCCACTTATGAATATGACACAGGGCAATGGAGACCAATTTTACTTTTACCTACACTTTTTTTACCGTCAAACTATATGGGAAACCCCTACGGTGTAATTTTTCTATATAATCAGTAAAGTCTAGAAAATGCAAGTGTTTTTTCTATACTTATGTTCTATGATCTTTAAAGAGAAATTCTGATACTAATTAAGATCAACACCTTTAACTTCTCTTAAATCATCTGCTTATGCGGCATTTCTAGTGGATTCAGAAGAGTCAGATGTATGAGCTTTAATATACTTGCAAATTAAGCCACCAGAACTTGTTTGAAGAAGCAACACCAGTCGTGGTCGTGGATTGCTACGCCATAATACCACCTTATTCTGAACTAATGCAAGCAACCGTTGAAACTGTCAGAGAAAAATATTTGCAAGAAATTGTTGAATCTAACTGAAACAAGATACAAAGCACCATTACACGATCGGCATCCTTTTTCTTCTCCTCCTACTTTGGATTTCCTTCTTCTCTACCAGGTTCCGTGTAAGGATTCAGAAATACAAAAACAAACCGACGGATACATTGCTTGCTTCCGGAGCGGGAATGATTGCTAGAGCTATAGGGGCCATCTGCCATAAATGAATTTGATATGATGGTGTTCAAGTTAGACAAACCATCGGGAGGAGAGCAGGGAGCTCGTACCTGTGGAGTAGAGAGGGTAGACGACACGGACGCCAGCGCTGCATGGAGACATCGTGTCCAGAGGGAAAAATGGTGGTAGGCTCCTATGAAGGATCTAGATGCGGTCGGATGTCTTCTTCTAGCCCTCTCAATCTCCACAGTATTCCTCCGTAAGTAGCAGGACGGCGTCAATCTGGTCCCTAGCATCGGCATCGGCGTCCTCGAGGACTGGGTCCAGATGAAATGCACGGGGAAGCTACAAAGGAGGCGGGTCGGGGCAGGGGCGCCGAGGCGATCCGGATGTCCTTGAGGCGGGCGCAGGTTGGCGGGGAGGCTATGCGAGGAGCTGACCCGGCGATGCCAACGACTAAGAATAGCCACGCCAGCGACCCGGAACACAGCTACTCCCCCCTTTTCAAAACATAAGATGTTTTAGCTTTGTGAATGGAGTGTATCTAGACATCTTTTAGTATGTAGGTTCATTCTAAATCTAGATGAATCTACACGGTAAATAGGATCTAGATACACTCTACTCACAAAGCTAAAACATCTTATACAGACGTCGCAAGAGGAGAGAGATTTGGGGGTTGGGTTGGAAGGTGGGGCATCTCCCAGAGTGGTACTCCCACCAGCGCCCGTTACAAGAGGTTGCGGGAGAAAATAGGTGAGCAGGTAGGCGGTCAGGGAGAGGAAAAGGCAAAGCGATGCCAACAATAATGTCGAACCTGCTGGGCCTTTTTTTAGGAAGCTCTCGGGGCTATTTTTGTTTAGGAAGGGGTTCTCATGCATAATTAACCACAGGGCGCAGATTTTACGAGCAGAGAAGCTTCCACTAGGGATAAGCGGCCCAGTGCGGAAATAGAAGGCATCAAAGGGCCAGGAACAACAGAGAAGAGCAATCCAACGGTTAAAATCTGTGAGAATGTGAAATGCCTCCTCTTTAACTCAATTTTAATATCCCTAATTAATCTCAACGGCGCTTTCCCACAATGAAATTAAACAGCCTCTCATCGTGGGATACCCGGTGGGACAAGGGGCCCTTCCTCTCCCTTCCCTCCCTACGTGGCTATGCCGCCGATGCCAGATCTCCCGATGTATGTCGGTCTACCCTTCCCCCGCGTGCCGCTCCAGCCTCCTACCCGCACCGCGCCACTACCGGGCTCCACATCGCGCGCGGCCACCGCCTGCCTCGCCTCACTTGCGGCCGCCATACAACTCTCCTCCTCCTTGTGCTCTCCCCGAAAGATTCAGGCCCCGTTCGGTTTGGAGGACCAGAAAACACAGGTACAGAAAACTCCATGGGAATAGGGAAATGCAGCTGATGTAAACCGGAGGAAAACAAAACAAAGGAAAGTCTAGATGGGTGGGCGTTCGGTACTACTCGATCGATAGAATTTTTTATTGTGTTAAAATATGAGTTGATGATCACCGTTGCATGTCTGCTTTTCTCTCCCTATGTTTCAGCGTCAGAGGACCTACTTGTTTAGCTGAATGGTAGTGTTGCCTCGGGACTCCGCCAAACATGAGGATTTGGTGGATGTTCGAAATCCTGTGAAAAGTACAGGTAAAGAAAACTTTCCAAAGGAATCGATGGACGTGTTTCCTTCAAAGCGAACGTTACCAAGGGAAACTTTTCCAGAGTAACTCAAACCTGTGAAATTCCATTGTTTATCCCGTGGACCGAACGGGGCCTCAGAGGTGGATGCATCGGCGACGGCCAGTGCCCTATCTACGGAGGCGGAGAGGGCATCAACCTCCTTATCGAGCGGGGAGAAGTGGGAGAGCCAAAGCGCCCAGGATTCTTGGCAGGCAGTCGAAGCTGTTGCTGGGATTTGAGGTGGGCGAGTAGGCGCACGGCCTGGCCGTCTGCGGTGGAGTTGTCGGTGGTCGCCGTTGGGGAGTAGTTTCCAGATGCCAAGGTAGGATATCTCGACCCTGTAGTATGACACAATCCATATTTATTTTTTCCCTTGTAGGTATCTCCTCTTGATTGATAACCTTTGATCTGCAATTACATGGGACCGTTTTAGAATGTGGTTGCCATATGGCAATATTAATGATAGTAGAGTAATTGTGACTACAAGATTTCAATCTGTTGATGCAGCATGCTCTGACAAAGATGGAACTGATTATCTAGATACAATTCATCTTCTTACTGATGCGGACTCCCACAATCTATTTAATCATTGTTGTAAAACAGCCAGAATGAGATGTCATGCTGTAGATGGAGTCGATTACCATACTGATGAATCTAGAGGTGATGGTAACATGGATGATCACCAATAGATATGGAAATATTGTGGGGGTCTGCCTTTGGCCATAGCCAGCATCTCCGGCCTTGTTGCCTGCAACCCAGAAAAAACAACTGACTATTGGTGTAAAACTTTCAAATCATTATTTCCATAGAAGGTGGCTCTTCTTAGCTTGCATGGAGTCATGAAAATACTTGATTATTGCTACAATGATTTGCCTTCAGACCTGAATACCTGCTCATTATACTTAGAGCATATTTGCCAAGGTAATGACAATTAGTAGGAAGCGCCTCACCAGGCGATGGATATCAGAGGGTATTGTCACACAGAAGCAGGGTCTGGCCACAGAGGAAGTCGCAGAATCATATTTTGATACACTGAATGATGGGCAGGCTAAATCTTGGCAGTTGCTCTAAGATGAGGGCCATAGGCTGCAGTCCAGATGCTGTGACTTATACTGTCTTGATTGGTGAAGATTATAATTAGGATTTTAATCTTAATTGATTGAGCAAGGCTGGCTTGGTTCGCGCCGGCAAGTCCTTCTTCTAGGGCTTAGTGTGTTGAAGGAAATAGAAGAACTAAAGCTTTGATTGAAAGGCAGAGACCGCTGCCAACTGAAGTGCATTTAGTTGCTATCAAATGATTCTTCATTGCATAGAGAACTATAAGCGCCTTGAGTAAGTCGAGATGATTTCTGATGGGGATTGAGAAATTAGATGATGGAATTTGTTTTTTCATTATAGTTCAATCTATACGGGCAGGGCATCATCCACAAAGGAGAAGTGGGTGGTGACGTCCGCTTGTGGAGCTACTGGCTCGCACCCTTTACTTGAGGGCTTATGAGAATTGTCACATTTAATCGATTTGGATTTTATGTGTGAATTTATAACTTGCCTGAAGAAACTTTCTAGGTATACAAACCATGTCTGCAATGCTTCATGGTGTTCATATTGGTCTGAATCCCTGAACTGATGCTTATGACAAAGTCCAGGAAACAATTTGTTGCTACAGCTGCAGAGCTTATGCCAGATTTTGGGTCAACTAGTAGGTCATATGATGACGAGGTAATTTAATTATATTACTTCACTATAAGAGGATTTCTACTAAGATACCATCCAGAGAGTAAAGAGCAATGCCTCCACCAGAGCCCTCTCCTTTGACGTGGAAATAGTTCTGCATACCAATACAAAAACGCAAGTTCTTCACACGCTCCCCCGATTGTCTGGTCTCACAAAGGAAAACCAAACTGGCTTATAAGTCTGGACAAGGATGACCAGATCCTGAACAGTCGCGGGTGCCCCTCCCCGGCTGTTCCACTCTAGAAGACTCATTGGGCCCGGCGGTCATCCTCGAGGGATGCCGCCGATGGTGCCATATATTGATGTTGGTTTTCTCCAAAGCCAGTCTTCCGCATCTTAGCAATGTCCTTCATCTTGACATACGGGGGTGGAGGAGGGGGAGTTAGGTCATCTCCAAAAGTAGATTCAGTCTCCATGGGGTTTTTACCGCCATCCACGTTCATGTCAAGCTGTTTCTTAGCATCTGAGTCCTTACTAGTTGCCCCCACCAAGGGCAGCATAGGGTCCCCAGGTTTAACGGGGCTGCTAGCTGTGTCTTTTAGAGCTTCGGCGTCTTCCAAATCAGCATCTTCGGATGAACGCTTCCTTGGTCCCCCATTGACCGATGGGTTTCTGCCAGCAAAACCTCCACGCATAGGAGCACGAGGGGTAAAGCGGCGAGGTGCAGGCGTGGGTTGATTAGCCCTGCGAGTAGCAAGCATCCATGAACCGTACTACAACTGTTGTTCCATCCAAACACCATCACCACACTCCTCGTGGTCGTGCCCAATAAGGCCACATCGCTTACAGAAGAACGGAATTTTCTCATACTTAACCGCTAGTCTCCGTTTGCCCTCAGGGAGCGTTAAGGACACGAATCTCATCAGCGGCCTGTTAATCTCAATCCGAACATGAACTCGAACATAATTCCCCTCAAAGAAGAGCTTGGGGGCCATCTAGACTTCCCTAACATTGCCAATTCGCCGTGCTAGCTCATCCAGCACCTCATGTTTCCGATATAGGTCCAGTTCACCATGAATTTGCGCCCAAACCTGGAGGCCACCGAAGACAATTTTTTCTGGATCGCTGAAGCCATCATAATCTTCGATGAGAACACCCCATCCACGGAAGGTCCAGGGACCTTGGTGCACCACTTTTTTCCAATCACCCAAGCAATGCATCTGGAAGATGAAGATATTCTCACCCGCTTCACGGAAGATTGGTCTGCGAGATAAATTCCAAATAACCTTCATCTTCTTGAAGAAGGCATCAACACTGAAAGAACGTGATGTATGAACCTTGCCGATCGCCAGCCACCGGGCCTCCTGCTGGTACTCTCTGGCATCGTCAACACCAATCACAACATCGTCTAACTCGTCCTCGTTCAACTCCAGATGGCTAAACAAGTCATCGATCTGCTCATCTGGTCCGCTGCTAGAGGGCGCCGAGGCTCCCGAGGCAGCCGCCGCTGGATCGCAAAGCTTTGGATTGTCTCTTTCCCCGGAACCTGCCTTAGTACCGACGTTCGCCTCCATGAGTTCCGTGAGAGCCACCCGAACCCTAGAAGAGCCGGATAGAAAACTTTCAGGGGAGCAACCCAACGCGCGCTACACGGAGAGACAGGGAGGGATCGAAAAAGGAGGGAGAGCGCGAGGTATAATGGGGGGAGCCGGAATCCGACCCGATATCCACGATGGTGAGAGATCGCCGCCGGAGCAAAAAAAACCTAAACGAGAGGGTAAGTCTTAATATGGATCCACGCGCAATACTTGTGCACTTTTGTTGTTACAAATTTATTGATTTAATGTTTTGACTTGTGCCACTTATGTCTGTTTTGGAATGGGGCCAGGGAATGTCGAATCCATGAGACACTCACATACTGTTGTCGATAATTGCAAAGCTTATGCCAAATTGATTGAGTTATATCTCTTCACACCAGAAGTTTTACTAGCATGAGGATTTTTATTCAGTGCCTCATTGGTCTCCACGAACTAAAGGTACGGTTCATATCAATGTGGATGTAGCTTTTTTTTCCTCATTCTTGCCAGATGAGAATTAGCATGGTGATCCAAAACCACATAGGTGAATGTTCTGCTGCACGAGGTCACATCTTCGGAACTTGCTAAAGTCTTGGCTCTCCATCGTGCTCTCTCCCTTTCCGGAAATGAAGGTTTTAACATGCCATTTGTGTCCACTGACTACATGTCTCTGGTTCTACATCTTACAACCACAAAGGAAGATCGTACCCAGGCATGTTGGTTATCAATTTTTTTGCCTGGTTTTGTTTAATCATACTATAGTAAGATGTAAGCATGGTGATGACCCAACCAATTGAGGACATCCCCGTGCAACCCTTTTCTAGCCATTCGGGAGCCTTTCCGATTGAGTGATTGTTTATTATGCCGTCAAGTAGGACACCTCCTACCTGAGAAAGGTTTCACAATAAGCTCTCTTTCTGAGCCCAGAAATATATGTTAATGACCGCTTAGATGTATTTGTAAATAAAGGCTGGTGGAGGAGCTTACTGATTATCCTAAGCAAGTATATGCCATTTGCTTTGTGCATTTGTGTTACTATATCTTGATTTAAAAGTTTGTTCTTTCTTATATTAGATAAAACATAGAGGTTTCTTTAAGAATTCTGCAGTCCATTCTGATTAAGCTCGGTAAGTCACTGTGTATCTTTGATACTTTCTTAATTTACATGCGAAATGGTGTTTGTGATCTCTAAGTGGTTTCAGCAAGTTAATATGTCTATAGGGTAGTAAATAAATATTATATGTCGATTTCCGATTCACTTGCTCCATTCTGCAAGAACCACCTTCTTTGTGCATATGTATTACTATATCTTGATTTAAAAGTTTGTTCTTTCTTATATTAGATAAAACATAGAGGTTTCTTTACAAATTCTGCAGTCTATTCTGAGTAAGATAGGTAAGTCACTGTGTAACTTTGATACTTTCTTAATTTACATGAGAAATGATGCTTGTGATCTCTAAGTGGTTTCAGCAAGTTAATATGTCTATAGGGTAGTAAATAAATATTATATGTGGAATTCCGATTCACTTGCTCCATTCTGCAAGAACCACTTAATTTTTGTAGGCCATTAGTACTATTAATTTTTTTAGTATCAAGGGAAATAGGGAACGAGCCTTTGAACTAGATATTTTGCATTTTTCCGTAACACATAGATTATATTGGGAAAGTTCTCGCTGTACAAACCTTCTCATTTAATTTGTTATTTCCTTCTAACCAAAAGATCCAAAATTTGAGAACATGTAATTAGATGGGTTTGTTGCAACCATGCCTCGAGCTCGATATATAGGGAGAAGGATAATCGAAAAGTTGCCACTAATATATATTCAAAATTTGATAACATGTAATCATACAGATTTTCTTGATTATGAAGGTCTGGGCATACATGTGTGCCCATGTTATGGTTTCTATGTTTCTTCCAACCATTGACACTAATATATTCTATACATGAGTTATTGGGCTATGTCTGCCAATCACTAAAAAATACAGTTCTTTTATTTTGTCTATACTCTGTTGAGCATGAGAACACCTTGTTATTTTCTTATACGCATCAGTTTTAGACTAAAAATTTGTCATCCAAATGGCTCTTAAGGTATTTTGTTCACATAATTTATGTTGCTCCTCTTTCTTTTTTAAATCAATGTTCTTATTTTCAATCTGGGATTGTAGTGCTGGAAATTATTTATATTATTTTACATGTCCTTAGGAGTATTTTACTATTGTTGACCAGAAATTGAATAGAGTTAACTATATATCAACTTCTTTTGGGGATATATATCATAAAAGTTTTGAAAGAATATTAAGTGACTGAGTTTATATTACATCCACAAATCACACTAATAATCCTAAACTACAAGCATTCATGCAACTAAATGGGTGTTTGTCTGAGAAATGAGAATATGTGGTAAGTAGCAAGTAGCTATATTTTTTATTATAGCAGTGCTCTGTATGTAACCACTAACTTGAGGCATTGTCTTCCTTAGCATTGAGGCTTGGAGCTTCCGTTACGTCATTGTATTGTTATTCCAAGATATTGTTATGTTCTTTGTAGCGCACTTGTTCATGCTATCATGTTCTCTGTGGGACCAACAATTTCATGTTATTAATTTTTCAGGAACAATGCATGAAATTGGCACCAGATTCTTTACGTTGGTGCCACTTTCAACAAACTGGCCGTATGCTCCCCTCATTATCTACTCATCTGACGGCATCGGCAAGAGCTATGTAAAACAAGTAAATTTATTTGTTAGGGAATCTTTGCCAGCTAGATTTTTTCTAGCAGGAAACTGTGTATGTTTATTTTTCTCTCTACCATGCACCAGATAAGTAGAAGAGTTTGTTGTTCTGAGATTGTTTAATTGTTCATACTATAATGGAGTATATCCGAAGATAAGTTGGGAGCTGAACAAGCTCCTACTATGTTTTCTAGGATGTGATTTGTGGTTTGTCCAATCATAGCTCAAGCACCATCACTCATTTGCTCCTTTGCTACATGGTAGAAATTGTGCATGTCCCGTGTTTGCTGAATTACATAATTTATGTCCATATATGTAGAAATTGACACCATTAAGTGATACATTTGATAATGGTTTTAAGTTTTTTGCTCCGGATGTCATTACTGAGATTCTTCATATTTTTAAAATATCGATTTGCTCAGGTCTTTGCCTTTTGGTTTGATGCTTCTACCAAAGTACTTAAAATATATCACAATAGACTAGGATCTTGGTCCTCCATTATTCAGCTTCAGGCATGTATTTTGTTCATGGGCTTAGTTATGGATGTGTTTATCCATTGTTCACTTTTATTGCCTTTTTAGAGACCAAAGGTAAATGTATTGACTAGTCAACATGATAGTAACATAAGTAATCGTGAACAACAAGAGCTTACATGACACATCTTAGCGTGCCACTCTAAAACCGGCACCTCTCCGTCTACCTCAACATGTATAAGTTTTGCTTTAGGGTAGCATTTGAAGAAAAATCTAAACTAAACCCATTACACCTAGCGGTGACATGTGAAGGGACACCTGTATGTCCACCACATGGACAACATCTTGCCATGACGCACTTTAGGCGGCGAGGTGGAGCGCGCTTATTCGTCTAGTAATTTTTACGTCACATAAAGTTTCCTCTTACCTCGGAAGTCAAGAACATAAGAAAAATTAGACATGTTGTAATTTTTTTTACATGCCGTATAAAAATACGATGTAAAATGCATATTTTCTATGTTTTTACACTACAATGACTCAAAAGTTATATTTTTATGTTCTTTTTTTGTGTTTCTAATGAATATGAACATAATTATTAGTATATAAAACATAAATTTCTGAATATGAGAACATAAAAAATATGTCGGGTGCAAAATAACTTTTCTACACCCTGGGCGCTGAATAGGAGTTCTATATATAGATATATATGTTACTAATGTGCCAATGTTTGTTCCTCCTCTGTCTAAAGGATGTAATATATTACAAATCATGTGGCACACTATATCTACCCCTGCAATGAATTCGTTCTATGTATTGTCCTATTTAAGTTTTGATTATCAACTGTAAGAAACTGAATCCAGTGGTTTTAATTTCTTCCTACCAAAATAATTACTACAAGAAACTAAATTCAGTCGTATTTGAGTTCTGATTTTCACATGTAAGAAACTGAATTCTGTGTGCTTCTTTCTACCTTGACCATGCATTAGAACTCTAAAATTTATGATTCTTCTATTGTGTTATGGTACTTCTAATTCATTACATGATTATGTTTCTAAACCTAATTTTGATTAGTTTTGCTTACACCAAAAAGGCATGCAATATATTTTTCCCATAATAGTTTTTTAAAATTCTCATCCATGGTAGGGTGAAACTATATTGATCTAAATAACTAATCTAGCAGCATAAATCTAAAAGTTGAGCTACGTTGAAGAGGTACTCAAATTGATGAGATGAAACAGACCCGTACGAAGTTACATGTACAGGTGATTATTTCAATCTCCATGGTACCATGTGGTTGAGTTGTGATACAGAGAAGGCTAGGCCTATGTACATACTAAGGTTATGCCATTCTTTCTTCCTACTCAAGCAGCTACAACTTATGTGCAACAAGACATGAATAGTCTTTCATCGGGTTAAAGTGATTAGGAATTCCTTTAAATTAATTAAGGGAAAGATGCAACGCATACAACATAATTATGTTTACTATGATTTCGTGTTAGTTGGGGTCCTGCAACAAACTAAAATGTGTTACCTGCAAAAAAAACTAAAATATGTGCGTACGATCTGTAACTCAGTGTAAGCTGGTCGATCAAATTGTGACCATCGCTCATATGTGTCTTACTCTGTAAATATCTGAACATTTGTTACACCAAAAGGTGAACACGGTCTAATCATCTTCTCTGAATATTTGCAGAACTGTCGGGTTGATAGGCTAGAGATTCTGTGTTCGCAAAATCGATGTTATTACCAATATTCAAGATCAAACTACGTTCCTCTACTATAGAACTCTTCTCCTGCGTGTTGAGAGGCTAAAGATAACGTACAAAGAATGCAAGTATACATAAACATACCTAGGCATCGGGTATAAACACATGGAAAAATAAGAAAAACCAGCCGTCACTCTGCAAACACATGTAAATAGAAGCGGCTGGCTGATCTTACCATGGCTACATTCGCTACAAATAGTACAACAACCGAAAATACATGTCGTTGCATGCAACCACCACAAAGAGCACCACCCACGGTGAAAGAAAACGGGCGATGCAGGACACGCTCTGCTGCACAAAGAGGTTACACTGGTAGAAAGAGGGCTCTAGCGCCCAAATTCCAGTGGTCCCGGTTCGTTTCTATAATCGGGACCAATGCCAGGCACCGCTCCCGGTTCATGCCGCCTGGGCATTGGTCCCGGTTCATCTCTAAGCATTGGTCCCGGTTGGTGGCATGAACCGGGACCAAAAACCCCGCGACGGTCAGCAGTCCAGGACAATTAATGTAAATTAATTCTAGAAATTAATTCGAGGCAGAAATTAATTCGAGGTAGAAATTGAATTGATCAGTATTTTTGAAAAAATCTTTCACAAATTATTGGAGACAAAGATCTAAACTGAGACATTTTATTATTCGACCACAAATTTTTCCATACAAAGCTATGGCTATAAATTTTCCTAGTCGACAACACTTCCGCTGCCGCTGTCCTCCGAGCCGCCGGCTTCCTCATCGTCGTTGGACGAAATCTCCATGATTTCGGTGTTGTTCGGGAGACGGAGCTCCTCTGCGCGCCTAGCGGCGTCGATGGCGGTGTAGATGGTCCGTCCAGGGACGAACCAAAACATCTCCCGCCCTTCTTGGTTGCGGCGATCCGGGTGCACCAGGCGCCCGTCCATGATGCGGTTGCCAAGCTTGGCCTTCCGCTCCTTCTTGAACAGCTGGGGCCAGTACTCGCTGGCCGCCGCGTACCAGGGCAACGCCCTCATGCACGTGGGCAGCTGGCGGCGACGCTCCGCGATGACGTACTCCATCTCGTATCCGCGGGGGTTGAGGAGCAGAGCCACCGGCACACCCGCCTCGCTGATGCGAAATCCGAAGGGCACGGTGGCGCGTGGCGGCACGAGGATGCCGTAGTACGCAAACATCGCCGCCTCGTAGTGGTTGAGCGTGGGCACCTCCATGACGGCGCGGTGGAGATTGGAGAGGGAGGGGAGGCGAGACGACGACAAGAGGCCGATGCGATGGCTAAAGGGGTGGGGTGGAGAGGGACTGCAGAGAGGCCAATGCGATGGCAAAAGCGAGCGCCGTGGCCTCATATTTATACAAGGGGACGATGAAGCGACGGTGGGCATTGGTCCCGGTTATTGCCACGAACCGGGACCAAAGCCTCTCCCGAGCGACACGTGGCGGCCCAGCAGCGCGCCCCCCACCCAGGTCATTGGTCCCGGGTCGTGCCATTAACCGGGACCAATGACCTGGGTGGGGTGCGAGCTGCTGGGCCGCCACGTGTCGTGCGGGAGGGGCTTTGGTCCCGATTCGTGTCAATAACCGGGACCAAAAACCCTCCCCTGGCTATATATAAGCCCGGCCCTCTGCCCACCAAATTTTGTTGGATTGTGTGTGAGGTGTGGGTGCTAGCTTTTTTTTTCTTTGATTGCACACAAGGTGTCCGACGAAATGTCCGAGCCACACTTTAGTTCGCATAACACGGTGTCCTCGGCTGGGGTTAGCAACCTTATGTTCTTTATCTGTAACTGATACAAAAATATTGCATGTGTCCATGTAGGGTGCTCATTTTACTATTCACGATGTTATTGTAATGGTTAATTATTATGACGCAGATCGATGCACGGATGCGATGGATGTATGGCGACCGACGCCATTCCGATTTTATTGCAGGCCTCCATAAATTTATCGATTTGGCTAAGGCAAGCAAAGTGAATAATTTTATGCCTTGTCCCTGCGTCGACTGTCAGAACGTGGCGGAGCACTCTGCCCCGAGAATCCTTCAAAGCCATCTTCTTCGGAGAGGTTTCATGCCCGGATATTATTGTTGGGCCATGCACGGAGAAAGAGGTGTTAGGCTGGAAGAAAATGAACAAGAGGAGGATGATGACAGCTATCCTATGTCCCCTGAAGAATACGGTGATACTGCAATGGAAGACGATGAAGAAGAGGGAGGCGGCAATGAAGAAGAACAATGGGCATCATATGAGCCCGCTGATGGTCTTGGTCGGGTCATTTCTGATGCAAAGCAACAATGTGATACAGAAAGGGAGAAGCTTAAGTTGGAGGCCATGCAAAAGGATCACAAAAAGTTGTTGTACCCAAATTGCGAAGATGGAAGCACAAAGCTCGGTACCACACTTGAACTGCTGAAATGGAAGGCAGAGACTGGCTTATCTGACAAGGGATTTGAGAAGTTACTGAAAATAATGAAGCCGAAGCTTCCAAAGGATAACGAGCTGCCCGAGACAATGTACGACGCAAAGAAGACTATCTGCCCTCTAGGATTAGATGTGGAGAAGATACATGCATGCATTAATGACTGCATCCTGTACCGCGGTGAGAAGTACGAGAATATGGAAAAATGCCCGGTATGCAATGCATGTCGATACAAGATCAGACAAGATGACCCTGGTGATGTTGAGGGCGATGATGAGCCCTCTAGGAAGAGAGTTCATGCTAAGGTTATGTGGTATGCTCCTATAATACCACGGTTGAAACGTCTGTTCAGAAATAAAGAGCATGCCAGGTTGTTGCGATGGCACAAAGAAGAGCGTAAGAAAGACGGGAAACTGAGACACCTCGCCGATGGGTCGTAGTGGAGAAACATCGAGAGAAAGTACTCGAACTTTGCAGGTGACGCGAGGAACTTATGGTTTGGTCTAAGTACAGACGGCATGAATCCTTTTGGGGAGCAGAGCTGTAGTCACAGCACATGGCCAGTGACTCTATGTATCTACAACCTTCCTCCTTGGTTGTGCATGAAGCGGAAGTTCATTATGATGCCAGTGCTCATCTAAGGACCGAAGCAACCCGGCAACAACATTGATGTGTACCTAAGGCCATTAGTCGATGTTTTGCAGTTGTGGGCAGAACCAGGTGTAAAGGTGTGGGATGAGCACAAACAGGAGCCATTTGACCTACGAGCGTTGTTGTTCGTAACCATCAATGATTGGCCTACTCTTAGTAACATTTCAGGACAGTCAAACAAGGGATACAATGCATGCACGCGCTGTTTAGATAATACTAAAGGTACATATTTGGATAAATGTAAGAAGGTTGTGTACCTGGGGTGTCGTAAATTTCTTCTGACCAATCATCAAGTAAGAAAGAAAGGCAAGAATTTCAACGGTGAGGCAGATTACCGAAAGAAGCCTAAGCTCCCTAAAGGTGCTGATGTATTTGGTATGGTGAAGGACCTAGAAGTAATCTTTGGAAAGGGTCCTGGCGGTCAACCTATTCCGAAAGACCCCATTACAGGACACACGGCCATGTGGAAAAAGAAATCTATATTTTAGGAGCTTGAGTATTGGAAAGGCCTAGAGGTCCGTTCTTCAATCGACGTGATGCACGTGACGAAGAATCTTTGCATGAACCTGCTAGGCTTCCTGGGCGTGTATGGGAAGACAAAAGATACACCAGAAGCACGGGAGGACCAACAACATATCAAAGACCCATACAACAAGCATACTGATAAAGGACGTAGATACTTAAGCAGCTACGCTCTTACCAAAGCAGAGAAGGAAATCTTTTTTGAAGTCCTTTACAGTATCAACGTCCCGGCTGGCTTCTCGTCAAATATAAAGGGAATAATAACTATGGCAGAGAAAAAATTTCAGAACCTGAAGTCTCATGATTGCCACGTGATTATGACACAGTTGCTTCCGGTTGCATTGAGGAGGCTTCTACCGAAAAATGTTCGATTAGCCATTGTGAAGCTATGTGCATTCCTCAATGCAATATCTCAGAAGGTAATCGATCGAGAAAGTCTGGAAAGGCTACAGAAGGATGTGGTCCAATGTCTTGTCAGTTTTGAGTTGGTGTTCCCCCCGTCCTTCTTCAATATTATGACGCATCTCTTAGTTCACCTAGTCGAAGAGATTTACATTCTCGGTCCTATATTTCTGCACAATATGTTCCCCTTCGAGAGGTTCATGGGAGTCTTAAAGAAATATGTTCGTAACCGTGCTAGGCCAGAAGGAAGCATCTCCAAGGGCTATGGAACATAGGAGGTCATTGGGTTCTGTGTAGACTTTCTTCCTGACCTTAAGCCGATTAGTGTTCCTGAATCACGGTATGAGGGGAGACTGAGTGGAAAAGGCACGCTAGGAAAGAAAGCAATGATATTTAGGGACGAACATTCTTTGAATCAAGCACACTACATAGTTCTCCAAAGTTCTACCTTCGTGGCTCCGTATATCGAGGAACACATGAATGTTGTACGCTCCAAGTTCCCGGGGAAGGATGACTACTGGATTAAAGAAAATCACATGGAGAATTTCGGTACTTTGTTACAATTACATCTCATGAATGACACCACTATTGGAGATCAGCTCTACTTGTTGGCCGTGACACCATCTACGACTGTATTGACTTTCCAAGGGTACGAGATAAATGGGAATACATTTTACACGATTGCCCAAGATAAAAAGAGCACCAACCAAAACAGTGGTGTCCGCTTTGATGCAACATGCGAGAATGGGAAAAAGGACACATAATATGGTTACATAGAGGAGATATGGGAACTTGACTATGGACCTACTTTTAAGGTCCCATTGTTTTGGTGCAGTTGGGTCAACATGAATGGAGAAGGGGTAAAGGTAGACCAGCTGTATGGAATGACAACAGTGGAACTCAAGAATCTTGGTTACAGAGACGAACCATTCGTCCTAGCCAATGATGTGGCTCATGTTTTTTATGTGAAGGACATGTCCTCTAGACCGAAAAAAAGAAAAAATAAGGAAACGAATACATCAGACGATGAGCCCAGGCGTCTCATAGTTCTTTCAGGGAAAAAAAAACATCGCGGGAGTCGAGGACAAGACAGACATGTCAGCAGATTATGATAAGTTTGATGAAATTCCGCCCTTCACCGTGAAAACTGACCCAAGCATCCCGTTAAGCAAAGAAGATGCTCCATGGTTACAGCCTAAGAAGCGATCATAGGCAAGGGATCGACATACGCGACGAAGGATTCATATCCTAAACCTTAAACCCTATGTAAATCTATGTAATGTATGGAAACTTTATGTGATGTATCGAAACTTTATGTAATCGAGTCTTTCATGGGCTTGTAGGGAAATTTTTCCGAGGCGGAGCTTCCGAAGATGCCGTAGGGCGTGTGCACCGGGCTTGTTCGTCTGCGGTACCAAAGTTGGCAGGCCAGCGCATGGCGGTACCTAAGTTTCCTGAAATTACCGCGTTTCGAAAAGTTGGGCCGCCAACTACCAAGAGGGGCCATTTCGATGCAAACTCATCTCAACCCTACCAAATCCAAACATGCTGTGAAACTGCCCCGTGAAGTAGATGGTCGGGACCCTCATGTCAGTAATATTTCTGTGACGCGAGCGCCAACGCGGCAACCACGTAGGTGAAATGAGATACTAAAGGAGCATCGTACGTTGACCAAATTCACAAATCCACCCCTCCCTCCTTTCGCATGAACCCCAGCACCGGCGACGTCGAAATCCCCTCTCCAACCAGAATGATCTCTTCGAGCATTTGACTTCCGGCACCAAGTTGCTGCGCCTACTCGCTGCTACCAAGCTCTAATGCTGAATGTTGTGCCAGCCATTGCGACGATGTAGCCCGCCTCTACCGCCGACGAGCTGAGCAGCGCGGAGGATGGCAGATCCATTTGCCGAGGAAGAAGTACTTCGAGATAATTTCGAGTGAGCTACTCTTCTCTTTGCTATTCGCACTACCTATAACTGCTAGCTGGCTATTGGCATTAGAGAGATATATCAAACATAGAATTGTTTCCTAGCACGACGCTAACAAACAATTCTTATCTTTTGTCTCCAATTTTCTGTCAACTAGGATCTCCGCTGAACCCAACTACACGGTTATGGTCACCATCTGCGGCTACCTCATTAAATTAGCACATGGGAAGAGCACGTGGAAAGAGGCGCAGAATCTGAAGATGGAAGTAGCGCATGTGCAGTTATGCACTATCCCTGGTTTGGTTGCTGCTGTGCGTGAACTTGCTGAAATGAGGCCGGAGCAGAGTGCACAGTTCAGCCTCCTTGATGAACGAGGCTTCAAGGTTCCTATAGTGTGTGACAGTCAGCTAATTGGGTTGATGAAACAGCATGTTAGGCTTCACGTGGTTATGCTGGTGTGTAACATAGTGGATGAGGAAGCTCCTGCTACTAGGAGTCGCCCAACTATTATTGGACAGGGAGGTCTAACTCGAACCCCTGCTGTTGTTGAGCAAAATGTGGTTCCTCATCTGCGACATGCTTCTGTCAGGCAACCTCCTCATAGGAGTCCCCGTATTTCCGTTGTGGAAAACTCTGCTCTGGAATCTGCTAGTACTGGTCGTCCCCTTCCCCGTGCCCGTGTTGCTGCGGCTGCTGCTCACCCAATCCATGCCGCTGTTGAGCAAACTAAGGCGTCCGGAGGCTGCCCCGCTGTTGTTGCCAAGACCGCCGCCTTGTGTGCTGCTCCTCCTCGAAACCGTCCTCAAGTTGTGCGAACCCGTGCTCTGGAATCTGCTGGTACTGGTCATCCTTGTGTTGTTGTTGATCTGGACGCTGTTGACCCAATCCCTGCCGCTGTTGAGCAAACTAAGGCTTCCGGAGGCTGCCCCACTATTGTTGCAAAGACTGAACCATTCTCTCCTCCTCGAACCCGTGCTCGGGTTCAGCGAGCTGCTGGTCTGAAGCCAGCTCATGGTCTGGACTCAGCTAGCACTCGAAACACTTCTGTTGTGGGAACTGCTCCTGATCGTTGAGGTGGCATGGCAGCAGCTGATCCTATTGTGGCTTCCGTTAGAAGGGGCCCTACTTGTCCACCATGTAATGTAGCTCCTGCTGCTAAGGGCCCTCGCCTTGCTCCTGGTCATGGTACTTCCACCGAGGTTGATCTAGCTAACGATGACGCTGGTGATGGCGGCGGTGGCATTGGGGCTGGGTCTGATGGTGCCGCTCCATCTCTCGAACCTCTCAGAGGTTTCTATCTTGAAGAACCTGATGATGGCAAAGTAATCGTTCGTATTGGTGTCGCGGATTATACTACAAAATTAGATGATGGCACAGAAAAATTCTATGACGAGTTTGATGTAATCCTTGGCAGATACGACCCTGAAGTGGGAGTTATCTGACCTGATGGCATCGTTACGTGTGAAGGTGCTGTGGGGGTCCTCCCAGGAAGCACGTTTGTTATATTATGGTTACAGGAGCAAAAAGGCTATCGAAGTGAAAGATACCAGGGATTTAGTCGTACCGTTTACAAGGAAACATTATAGAGGTGAAGTTTACTTCCACTTGGTAGTGCTCACGGTTGGAGAGGAATTGGAACTCGACAATAGAGATCATGGACTTTTAGAAGGCAAGGGTGACCTGATCCATGGCATCACTGGGGCTGGTGCGACTGAGGGTGGCTTCGAACAGAGGAGAGTCTTACAGACGAGCGTCATAAAGAGGAGCAGGAAGAGCATCCCCAGAAAGGGCACCCCAAATAAGAACGTCACCAAGGAGACCACGCCAGATAAGAGGACGCCCAAGAGTCACACGACAAAAGGCATCACGCCGCAGAGTACACCCCTGAGATCCAGTCAAAATGCCACACCGAACGGTAGCAGCAAAAACGCTAAGAGGGCTAGCACGGTGGTGAACACTCCCAGGAGTGGTAGCAAAGAGGTGAAGATGGCCAGCACGGAGGCTACCACACCTAGTGGGAGCAGAAAAAACACTAATTTGGAGCGGAACACGCCGCTGTCAGGGAATTATGCCAGCACGAAGGAGAACACGCCCAATAGTAGCAGCAAAGGGGCTAATTTGGAGCGAAACACGCCGCTGAGGTCAGGCAATAATGCCAGCACGAAGGAGAACACGCCCAATAGTAGCAGCAAAAGGGCTAATTTGGAGCGGAACACGCCGCTAGGGTCAGGCAATAATGCCAGCACGAAGGAGAACATGCCCAATAGTAGTAGCAAAAGGGATAATTCGAAGAAGAACACGCCACAGAGGTCAGGCAATAATGACAGCACCCTGGAGCCAACACCCGTGAGGGGAGGCAGTAAGGAGATCACACCCAAGAGCGGCAGCAAAAGGCCTAGTTCGATGGGGAATGGAACGCGGATGTCAAGCCCTACTGATACCATCAGGAAAGATTACATCAGGAAGGAGGATGTACACAATAAGAGCAAGAGGGTTCTGTACACTCAAGATGAAATTGATTCTGACTGCTGTTTGTCCACTGAAGTACCTGGGATGCGTGCAAACATAAGCCCACCCCATGTGGTTGCAGCAGAACCAACCAAGTGTCTTGGAGAAAATAGAGTTGCCTGTGAGGTGGACTGGGGAAATGTTCCTGTCCATCCGGGTGGAGACGATGGTGCAACCCCACCCATGGGAGTCAATATGATGTGTGCAGTACTAGGCATTAGAGACAATGGCGAAGATTCTGAATCAGATGAAGAAACAGGCACTATAGAGGATCAAGAATCTGGTGATGATGAAATAGACGAGGAACTTAACGATGAGGTTGGTATTCCAGTCGATGATTTGGGTGTTGAAGTAGAAGAAATGAAACATGACCACGAGTATCCTATAATTTCGATCGGCACCGAGTTTAGGAGCATGCATGAGTTCAGGATGTCGTTCCGGCATTTTTGTATCAAGGGGGAGTTCGACGTTTATCGACTAAAGAACTCTGCCGAGAGGTATGAGTCTGTTTGCAAGTTAACGTGGATGAATTGATGGGCTGAGGTACATTGTGGAGGATAACAACAAGATCCTTACCTGCGTCAACTGCAATTAGGGTATTGGGGCAATGAATGCAGCAAACCATTAGAACTCTCTCTCTCTCTTTTCACTCTATAACTACAATTGATGTGCGATATCTTTCTGGCAACTAGTCGACTCCGCTTATCTTTTAAATGAATCTGTGTTGCAGGTGAACAGAATGGGCCCTCCACACATGTGTCCGACAGGCAGCAAATTGAAATCCTCAATGGCTGATACGGAGTGGGTGGCTATGCAATCTATGTCCATACTAAAGGATAACCCTAAGGAGACCGCGAAGAATATTTAGACTAGCCTCGGTTCTAAATACAACATTGTCCTTCCGTATTACACGGTTTGGAAAGGTAAAGAGAAAGCTCTGGGGGTCTTGCACGGGGATTGACCAATAGCTTCAGGATGCTGTACAACTTCAAGGCGGAGGTACAAGCTAGGTGTCCGGGGAGTGTTGTGGAGATTGACACCGAATCAGAAGGTGGTAAAATATATTTCAAAAGATTTTTCATGGCGCTTAAACCCTGCATCGATGGATTCAAGGGTGGCTGTAGGCCGTATCTGAGTGTAGACAACACTGTCCTAACTGGCAAATGGAAAGGTTGCCTGCCATCTGCCACAGCACTTGATGGTCACAACTGGATGTTCCCAGTGGCATTCGGGCTGTTTGAAACAGAAACGGAGGAAAACTGGGTCTGGTTTATGAGGCAGCTCAGGAGATCAATAGGCCACATGGATCCATTGGCTATATCCACGGATGCATGCAAAGGGCTGACGAATGCAGTGAAGGAGGTGTTCCTGCGAGCTGAAGGTAGAGAATGCCATGCCCATATGATGCTCAACTTGTACTCATACTACGCAGGCAGCGTATTTTGTTACATGTTTCCTACTGCTAGAGTTTACAAACCTAGTAGCAACGATTATTTGATGAGCAAGATTTTTGCCGAAGCCCCTGAACTTCCAGAGTACTTAGCCATCCATCATTCGCAGCTATGGAAGAGGAGTCAATTCAACTCTGTCATCAAAGTTGATTACATAAACAACAACCTTGCAGAATGCCTGAATAACTGGGGGAAGGACATAAAAGTGCGTCCTGTTCATATCTTGATGGACAACATACGTGGTATGATCATGAAGCTGTTAAATATAAGGAGAGAGATCGGTAGGAGACTTAGAGGACATATGCTACCGCCAGTTGTACATCAACTGCACAAGAGAAGCCGAGGACTTGCTCATCTTAAGGTTCTCCCGTCAACCAGCAGAAGCTGTGAGGTGGTCGATATGTCCAAGAGTGGCAAAAGGGATGTTGTGAACATCCAGCTGCGAGAATGCACCTGCTTAGAGTGGCAGCATACCGGGAAACCTTGCGACCATGCCTTGGCCTTCTTGGTGAAGAAAAGAACTCTACCACATTTGGATCAGTATTTGTCAGACTACTACTCTATGGAAAAGTTCAGAGCTGCATACACTGGGTCCGTTGAGCCATGTACAGACCCATCTCAGTGGCCTCAAGTCCAACTGTCTTTCGAGCTTTGCCAGCCAGTTACAAAAAGGGGCAGAGGAAGACCCCAGGTGAATAGGTTTAAGAATTTTCTTAAGAAGAAGGGTTCGACTTTCTGTGCTACAAAGAAGGGCAAAAACATATGCAAGACCTGCCATCTTATAGGCCATAGAGCAGCTGGATGTCCCCTTAATGCTCCCAAACCTAGAGATGGTACATTCACACAAAAAAAATTGTTTATAGTCTGTAGATATAAGGTAGTAATCCATGTACAGTTTTTTTTACAGGAAGAGCAAGGTAAGAAACAAGACAGCCAACTCAGTGATTTTGCTGCGGGAAGAAAACCAAAACGAGTGGAGTGATGATGCTGGACAAGATTCTGGTGATGATTGGCCTGACTTCCCTCGGCCCGAGATGCAGGGTACGTGAAGGTAAGAAAATTGGCACCCAGGAAGAGGAAGAAGGCATGAGATGAAGAAGCCAGTGGACGTGAAGGAAAGAGGAAGAAAGTTGGCACCCAAGCAGAGAAAGAGGGCTAGCAGTGTAGCAGCCTAATGATGTATTGAACTTGAACCTATATATGTAGTTCGGTTAAACTCTAGAGCTGTGTGCGTGGAACTTGTCGGGCGAAACAATCTGCCTCTCGTACTCGGAGTAAAATGTATCGCGACTTTAGGATTTGATACGGCCGAGGCCACTAGTTGAATCCAAAACTATGACTCTGCCACTACTATCTGAACAATCGCGATAGCTGAGCGGTTAAATCCTCTCCAAAATCGATGGGTGTTAGTGGCACAAACATGATTTATTGATAGGTGCTTAATAAATCCCTGCTGTTGGCATTACAGTTATGATAAGTTTCTAGGTTGGAAAAAAAAATCTTAAGCTGGCCGCTACACTCCACGAAGCAGCAACTTATTTCAGCTGCTAGACAACGACATGGCAACATAAATTGCAAATGCAACAGATAATGCCCAGATAATGAGGAAATTGTGTCCACTATCTGGCCTAATCTTGAGCCCGTTTGTCTCACCACCTCCCTGCCCCTGCCTCCCTGCACCTGGCGAAGCTCCTGGATCTCTCGCTCCATCGCACGAATCTCCTCTTTCTTGTCCCACACAGCATCACTCAGATCCTGAACAAGCTCTTTGTGAAAACCTGTCAGTGGCTTTTCGATCCACACAAACTTGTCACAGCCAGTCCCCCTCCCTTACTGCGTAGTAGATCGAAGGAAACAAAAAAAGAATTACATTACGCTTTCCGGATCTGGGTTACCATTATACCTACAGTAGGAACTTGCTGCTTTGATGGTGCAGTTGCTAAATTTTCCTACAGTATTTTCGTCGGTCCACGAAATCCATCTCCGCATCTTCTCACCACACAAACACAGCATATCGGGGGTAGTAATCATAGGGCGCCCTCCGGTACCTGATGGGGGCACCCGCCTGACAGCGTTGAGCCGACCCTAATTCCGCCCGAGACGAACTGCACGAGCTGCGAGCCATGAGCGAGGGCAGAGGAAAGAGGAGCCTTTGGATGTTAGGGTAGTGGTGAAGCGTGATTTATCCCTACTTAATAACTCGGGCAGAATCATACCGTCCACATTCGGCTGACAGGTGGGGGACCCTAGCGTGTGGACTTGTCAAAAAAATTCGCGCCTTCGTGGTTCAAAAGCCCTGACGCGCGCATTGGACGGAATTTTTTGGTACCTTGCCCGCGTACATATCACTGGGTGGTCTTGCTCAGGAACCAGACATGCCTGGCCCATAATCTTACTCCCTCCTAGGAACTTGTCATGGCTCGCGCCAGCAGATCCATCCGCTCCACCGCTTCCGGTAGGGCTCGCCACGACGGATCCACCCCAAGATCCTACCGTCGCAGTATCAAATGGCCATGGTTTCTTGAGAGGAGCGACGATGCTACGTATGCGAGCTCGGCCCCTCCTACCTGTAGAAGGACTGATGTGGCGTCGAGCTCGAGCAGGAGCCGCCAGGCGCGACGGCGCTCGGTCCATGCCAACCCCATCACCTTCGTCATTGTCGATTCCGATGTGGAGGGCGACGGGGACGGAGCTGTGCAGAACGCCATTGTTGCCTCCTTGGCGAAGGGCAAGCCACGGGCGGGTGTGGATGTCGCCGGGAAGGGCACGGTGGTGTCACCAATCGAGGTGGACTCCGACGACAGCTGTGTGATGTGGGTTTAGATGTTGTTTAGGATGGTTGCAATTTCAGTTGTGTTTAATGCGAGTACAATTATTGTAATGTGTTTGTCGAGCTATATTAAGAAATATGTGCAATAGCATCCAGTGAGTGCTTCCACTTTAGAAATTGTGTCTGTGCCATTTGCATGTAGCATTATCAACGTAGATTACTTGTAAACAATCCAACAAAAATCATCAGGTTACAACCATCGGAAGGGAGTGGCAGGATGGAAGAGAAGTTGGGACAGTGGCTTCGAGGGGAAGGACACTGGCAGGTGGGCCCTCGGAACACGTGACACTGACATGCGGGAGCGGGAGCACACGGTATTGCCGGTCTGTCCAGAGCAAGCAGACTTTGCAACGTGACAACAGCAAGCTGATTGGACCAATATAATAACTCGTCGAAGTATTAAGGAGTACTCAAAACTACAACTGGGGTACATTCGCACAACACGTATGCTCTAAGCACGTGAGAAGCATCGCTTAAGTCTAATAGTAACGACAACACAAGTACTACATTTGTTTGTCGGTCTTCTCGATACAAATGTAGAAATGCATCTGCCTATTCGGTCCAGCACCGACAAGGTACTGAGATGGCACGCATAGGATCAACCTTAGGTCCACATACTCCACCTCCCGCGGCGTCGGGCAGCTCGGCGCCTCGGCTAGCACAAGAATGCTATCCGGCGACAGCGGCTGGGCATTCGCCCACATGCGCACCGTGTATACGGGCCAGGCGCACGAGACCGACCTGAGGCATATGGCACCCACGACGGTGGGCCCGGCTCTGGTTCCCGGAACACCGGCGGTGATGGTCAGGACGAAAACAGAGCCGCCCCCCTGGAAAATTAGCAGGCGGCGTGCCGAGTCAGTGAACGGCACCTGCTCTTGGAGAAGTTGGGCTTACCCGTACGAGATCCTAATCACTTCGATCAAGTGCACATCTGCAAGGTGGACGACGAGCTCTGCCGACGGGCCGGTGTAGTTGCAGCAGCCCGGCTCCGTGCAGGCACACGCGCCGTGCGGGCATGCGAGCTCGTGGAGCGGGAGCTCGCGGTAGGAGTAACGGAAAAAGCATCATAGGTGGGAGCACACGAGCGGGAACGTCGCTCCGAAGTTGCGCGCGAGGATCTCTAGATTCTTGGGCTCCCACATCTGCCACAACTGAAGTTCGTCGAGAAATCAGAAAAAAGATCAGCAGTTAGATTGGCGAATAGCAGGAATGTGTAGGATAAGTTCAAAAGCTTGTAAAA
The DNA here is from genome assembly GCA_910589775.1 of Avena eriantha. NCBI lineage: Eukaryota > Viridiplantae > Streptophyta > Magnoliopsida > Poales > Poaceae > Avena > Avena eriantha. The sequence goes on from OU342744.1 coordinate 106,357,347, forward strand.
TGATTTCTTACCATGAAGGTAGCGACTAAAGAATTGGCGGATGTCATCGGCTTGCGGCTACGGTAGGATGGAAGTGAAGTGGGGAAGTGGCTTCAAGGGGAAGGAAGAGAAGTACGGGGAGGAAGATAAATAACGGGGACGTGACACTAGGATATGGCCCACTGAACTCGTGAGTTGTAACACTCGGAACATGCCAGTTTGTCCAGAGCAAGCATGGCCAATCATGCCGCAGAACAGCCTACTCGGGGATCGCTCTTGCGAAGACCATCCCAATCGTCCAAGTGCCCCAATCGAACGGTATGTAACAATCGTCAAGCAGAATAAATGTGTTATGGCGTGCCTTCTAGAAGACTCGGTCTAACAGTGGATCCATTGGGGGGCAGTGCTAGTTTTAGTATAAGAACAAGCATGAAATGACTCAAATGGATCCATGTGTGGTTTTAGTATAAGTACACACATGCAATGACTCTAGTGATTGATCCATGTGTGGTTTGTGGAAAGAACACACATGCAATGACTCTGGTTGATCCATATGTGGTTTGTGGAAAGAACACACATGCAATGACCACTGGTGGATCCATGTGTGGTTTGTGGAAAAGAACACACATGCAATGACTGTAATGGATCCATAAGTGGTTTATGGAAAAGAACCCACATGCAATGACCACTGGTTGATCCATATGTGGTTTGTGAAAAGAACACACATGCAATGACTCTAGTGGTTGATCCATGTGTGGTTTGTGGAAAGAACACACATGCAATGACAGTGGTGGATCCATGTGTGGTTTGTGGATAGAACACACATGCAATGACTCTAGTGCTAGTCTTAGTATAAGAACACACATGCAATGACTCTAGTGGGTGCCCATATGGTTTGTGAAAAGAACACACATGCAATGACCACTGGTTGATCCATAAGTTGTTTGTGGAAAAGAACACACATGCAATGAGTCTAGTGGATCCATGTGTGGTTTGTGGAAAAGAACAGACATGAAAATGACTCTAGTGCTGGTTTGTGGTTTTAGTATAAGAACAAACATACAATGACTCTAGTGGTTGATCCATGTGTGGTTTGTGGAGAGAACACACATGCACTGACTCTGGTTGATCCATATGTGGTTTGTGGAAAGAACACACATGCAATGACTCTAGTGGTGGATCCATGTGTGGTTTGTGGAAAAGAACACACACATGCAATGACTCTAGTGGTTGATCCATGTGTGGTTTGTGGAAATAACACACATGCAATGACTCTAGTGGTTGATCCATTTGTGGTTTGTGGAAATAACACACATGCAATGACTATAATGGATCCATAAGTGGTTTATGGAAAAGAACCCACATGTAGTGACCACTAGTTGATCCATATGTGGTTTGTGGAAAGAACAAACATGCAATGACTCTAGTGGTTGATCCATGTGTGGTTTGTGGAAAGAACACACATGCAAAGACTCTAGTTGATCCATATGTGGTTTGTGGAAAGAACACACATGCAATGACCACTTGTGGATCCATGTGTGGTTTGTGGAAAAGAACACACATGCAATGACCACTGGTTGATCCATGTCTAGTTTGTGAAAAGAACACACATGCAATGACTCTAGTATTGGTTTTAGTATAAGAACACACATGCAATGACTCTAGTAGTGGATCCATGTGTGGTTTGTGGAAAAGAAAACACAACACATGCAATGACTCTAGTGGTTGATCCATGTTTGGTTTGTGGAAATAACACAAATGCAATGACTCTACTGGTGATCCATGTGTGG